>JARHVA010004236.1:710000-777500 GCA_037957365.1 Torreya grandis | reverse complement strand
TACCCTATCTTTCATGATTCTATGACTTATTTTGCTAGTAAGAATCTATAATTATATGCATGCATCCTAATGTATAAATATAAGCTATATATGTATATAAGCACCCATGTTCTCATATAGATATATTTTGTATATTTATAGACCTTAAATAGCATATAATACATAATAAATATGATTTAATACACAACTACTATTTTGTCATACTAATAGTATTCTTCATTTTTATAAAAGAAAATTTATGTGCTTCTAACAACTATTTAACTCTTCATGAAAAAGGCATCAAATTCTATATAGGGATTTTTACATTTCCAAGACCCTTATTTTGACTCACTTATTCATACATAAATGATATAATTCAACTATGATTAAATTCATTCCAATTCAATTGACGTCTTTTCCCCTAGTCTATGTCAGACTATATTACATTACCCTGAATTATTGAAAATTGAGTGTAATAAGTAAACATCCATACATACCTAACTCTTCCCTTGTTTGTCAAATAGAGGTTTATATTCTTTTTGAGTTTCCTTAGGTATTTAGAAGATCAAATCTAAAACTAATTCTTTAAGGACCCAATACTTTCTGAACTTGACACTGTTGTATGAGTACTTGAATAATGTAACCAGTTCTTATATATTCTTTCAAGTTTGACATATTTAACTTAGTGTAAATAACACTTAAACACTTAAACACTATAAGCACACTGGATCTAGTAAATACACACACACACACACACGTGTGTGTGTGTGTGTGTGTGTGTGTGTGTGTGTGTGTGTGTGTGTGTGTGTATACACACACACACATACATATATACATATTCATATATACATACACACACACACACACATATATATGTACATATATATAAATATATATATATATATATATATATATATATATATATATATCTGTGTGTGTGTGTGTGTGTGTGTATTCAAATGCAAATTTAAAGATGGTGTAAGAACATGGAATGTAGAGTTTCGAGTCTAGATTCTAAAAAAATATTTTTTATAAAAAAAGGTTAAAAATAACTAGGTCAAACGTCTAAAATTTGAAAATGAACTCCTATTCTTTTAAAGAAAATAGAGTATATAGACGGTCATGCAGTCCATCATTTTTTATCAACATTTAATATTCCTTGAAACCTTTTGAATAATATTTATATAAGATATTCTAGTTTATGACCTATATTGTTTTATATTTTTTCAATTAATACTTTTTTTTCATGAATTTTGAAAGTAAATAGATCTATAAAATTGATAAAAACATAGATAGTCATTTGTGAGATGCACCTAACTAGTTAAAAATTGGTAATTTTTTTTGAATGCATGAAAAACTAGGCATAGTTTGTGACCATATAATTTTTTTTTCACTTAGATAAATGAAAAACAAATTACATGAACATGTATATGAATTTTTATTTGTGGCATGTAGTGGCGTTTAAATGAAAAACAAATTACATGAACATGTATATGCATTTTTATTTGTGGCATGTAGTGGCCTAAAAAAGGTATAGTTAGAAATAAACATAGCTTGAAACCTTAAATTAGTCAAAAAAATATAAAAATTATATTTTTGGAAAAAGGAGAGTATGCTCATCATGATGGTATTAAGTTTTTGAATTTTACCATTGAAATTTGTAGTGTATTTGTCAATCAAAGTTAAATTTTGTTGTTTTTTATCATAACTCTCAGACTCAGCTATAGATTGACAAGTCCAAGCCATTCCCAATCCAAAAAGTGCGGTATTTAAATTCATATTAAAATAGCATAATCATGTTAGTAGCATGATCATTCTAGTAATTTGATCATGTTAATAGATACCATGATCACATTAATTGATAGCATTATCACAGTAATAGATAATGTGATCACATTATTATAAAAGTAATAACATGATCGTGTTACTACCATTTTGCACATAAAAGCATGTGGAGATGCACATGAAGCCAATCTTGACCCGAAGCCTATATTTACTACTCTAAATTTTAACTACAAGTTTACATTTATATTGCTACATTATTATGATTAAATTTATTTTAGTAAATATAATAAATTAGAGTCATTCTTTATTTGGTAGATTTGTATCATAGTTGCAGGCCTTACGATGTGGAAAATAGTTTTTCAAAATCTAATTTGGTTAGTACTTAGGCATTTTCAAGGTCTAAATATTAAAATTAGGGATTTTAGTACATAAATTTTGAAATTGATATCCATTTTTGGTAAATATATAATCATTTTTTAGGTTTTTGTGCCTTCCAAATTGATTTTTAAAATTTCAAAGAGTCCTAAGTTTGTCAAAATTCAAGTTTAAAAACTAATAACTTTGAACTTGATCCAAAGTGGTGTGATTAGGGTAGTTTAGGTCACAATGATGACCTACACACATAAAACAACTACTTTATGTTAATTTCACTGGTTCATCATCCCTCCCTCATCCATGATCACTTCCTTCTCATTCCCCACTACCATTAATCACTCTCTCATCATTATTCATTGTCCCTAATCACTCCCTCATTGAAAATCATTGTCCTCAATCATCTCTAATCACACCATTATCATCCATAAAGACTCTTCTATTGACCCTCACAATAACTCATCATCCTTAATCACTCCCTCCTCATCCCTCATCATCTATAATCATTCTTTCCTCATTCTTTATCATCCCTAATTATTTCCTTATCATCTGTCATTATCCCTATTCACTCACTCATCATTCCTCCTCATCCCTAATCATTCCCTCATTTACCTTTATTATCCCTCATCATCTCTAATCACTCGAGCTTATAATCATTAATCACTTATTCATTGACTATCACTATCCCTCATCATCCCTAATCATTCCCTCCTCATCCTTCAATCCTTAATCACTATTTCCTCATCCCTCATCATTGCTAATCACTCCCTCATTAAACCTTACCATCATTCACCATCCCTCATCACTCCATCATTGACCCTCACCATCCCTCATCACTCCATCATTAACCCTCACCATCCCTTATCATCCATAATAACTCCCTCATCATCTAACATAAGTATATACTCTAAGGAATATTTGATTCCAATCATATGTTATTTAATCCATTATAATAGAAATTAACTCTTTTTATATGACTTGTTGTGTTGTCAATACCCATTTGTGATAGTAAATTTTATTACTCAATGAATTGGATGATCTTCCAAATTTATAGTCAAGTAACAAAGTATGAACATAAAATAGAGTCTAAATTTTAGTTCATCAAATTATATTTGTTGTGAAGTTGACTAGATAAAACTTTATTCGATTCCAACTTTAGCAGTTTGGTTTAAAGGATAAAAATTAAACACAAATATCTTGTATAATTTTCTAATTCTAAGAATATTTGAATCAAATGCAAAGTTATTAGGTGTTTCCCATTCCTATATGACTTGAATCTTGGTCAGGTCCACACATGTTATCTTTTTGTATGTAATGTATCCCAAATATTTTATCTCTTGCATGAAAAATGAGCATTTAATCATGTTATAATAAAAATGTGTTTCTAAAAAATGTGAAAAACTAGTTTAGCATCGTGTAGAAGTTCATTCCATGTTTTCTAAAGATTAGGATATCATCAAGGTAGATTAAAAAATGGCATAGGTAAAGGGACTAAGGATGTAGTTTAACATCTCAATGAATTAATTAACTAAATGAGTTAACCTAAAAGGCCTAACCAACTAGTCAATCAATCCCTTCTTTGTTTTTAAGACTATATTACAAATGTCTAGAGGTTCAACATGAATATGATGATACCAAAACTTATGACCAATTTTGGAAAAGACTTATACACCATTGATATGGTAAAATAATTCCTTAATATTTAGATATGGATAATAGTTATTCACTTTAATCTTTAAAAAAAAAAATTAATTGGTTCACAACCTCATGTCCCATCCTTCTTTGGCATAAGCATAATTGGGCTTCTACAAGGTAATGATTTGGGAATGATGTGTCCATTATCCATGATTTAATGGATCAACTACTTGATCTATTAACACTCTAGAAATTATATGTTGTATAAATAGGTTTGAGGTAGAGGTAGTTAAGGGATCAAATAATAGTATTGTTTAGTGTATAGTATGTAGGAACTTATTTAGGTAACTGACATATATCCTTGTATTCATCTAGTTTATGGTTTAATTATTTTGTCTTTTTTATTGTTGGATAAACCACACTATGATATGGTGCCATAATTTTGTTATTACATTTACTTCTTACTATTAATAGTATACTTATTACTAGAAATGGTAATATTCTTGCAGACTATGGCATATAAGTGAGTCCTACATGGCGGCCAAGTGCATCTAAAATCAGAAAAAAATTGGGGTTCAAACAAACCCCCTTCGTTTGAACCCCCACATGTACTCTTTGAATGGGGGGTTCGAACAAAAGGGGTTCAAATTAACCCCCTTAGAACAAAGGGGGTCAAAGGTTTACTTTAGCATTTGATTAATTTTTTATTAATTTGAATGATATTTAGGGGGGGGCAGCGGGGGAGGGGGGTTTCGAAGGAAGGGGGTTCATTTGAACCCCCTTCATTATAATCTCCTTCGTTAAAACCCCCTTAGTTCAAACCCCCTTCATTAGAACCCCATATTACATGAAATCCTCACCAATTGAAGTGGAAAGCTACTATTGGCTTAAAATTGCCACTTTGGATGCCATGTATTAGGATGACAAAAAAATGAGGCTCTATATATAAATAGGTATTTTTAAGATCTTTCTAATAATATGATTTTTTTAAAAAAATTTATAATATTTAATATTTATTTTGATTTATGTAGTAAAATAAAATTATTTATAAAATAAAGTACCATATGTTTGAGGCACTAAGAAAAATAAGAGACTATGACAAAACAAAATAGAAAAAATATCAATGCACTGATGAAAAAATTAGTCTATGTATATATATGTATGTATATATGTGTGTGTGTGTGTGTGTGTGTGTGTGTGTATATATATATATATATATATATATGTATACATGTATACATATATATATATGTATACATATATATATATGTATACATGTATACATATATATATATATATATATATGTATACATATATATATATGTATACATATATATATATATATACATATATATATACATACATATATATATATATACATATATATATATGTGTGTGTGTATATATATATATATATATATATATATATATACATATATGTATGTATGTATGTATGTATGTATATACATATATATATACATATATATATACATATATATATATGTATATATATATATATATATGTATATATATATGTATATATATATGTATATATATATATATATATATATATAATGAGGAGAAGACATAAGAATGGATATTCCTTGCCTTGATCATTAAAAAATTAATAAAAAATAAATTTTTAATCAAAAAATTATAAAAAAATAATCTTGCACTACATCTATGTTTCTAAGACCTCTTTGCAAAAAATCTTGAGAAAATATTATGTTTTGAAAAAATTATGAGGAGAAATCAAGTACTCAATAAAACTTTTTGTACATGAAACATACACACTATGTATTTAGGTATTAAAAAATCTATTTTTTATTTTTTTATTTTTTCAAAAAAATAATAAATGTAATCTACACTTTAAATGAAATATTTCATTAGTTTACACTATTTTCATATTTTATATGGTTAAGTCACTATTGTCTATACAAATTGAGAAATGTTCATATTTTCATTTTTTGTTTTCCCCTTAGTACCAAGAAGTGGGACATAGTATTATTCTTCAACTCTTGCACTTCCTAGCACTAATGACTAAAATATTATAAACTATCTATGATATATGGTATTTTGGATTATGACAATCTATCACAACATTTCAAAGATTTACTTCATAGAATAAATACCAATGGTAAATATATAGTTGAACACATGTAAAACATCACACACCTCTAATGGTGAGATGTCACAAAGGATTTCATCTTTTAAAAGTTTGATTTTGTATGCCAAGTGAAATTACTAGGTGATCCATTTTCAAGGTTTACACTAGACCGCACACTAGCATATGGTTATGGATGATGTATTAATTTCAAGTTCAATTTTTAAAAATATGCTTAGGATAAATTAAATTCTTCTGACTTCCATTGGAAATGATGAAGTGTATTGTCTCACCAATTATCTACATTTGTTAATGAAACAATATTTTTAATTAATATAATTTATGTTTAGGGAAGTAGAGATACTTTTAGTACCGACCATATCATTAGGTTCATAATCTATTACCTACTTACCTTTTTATAATGCTAGATAACTTATACCCACCTCTCAAGATGTATAAGTAGAGAGATCATAGTATGACACTATTCATTGGATTGATCATTGAAGTTATGAATTAAACACCACTTTCTAATTTTTAGAAACCCATGATACCCATTCTGTTTACTTTATTAGTATAATAGTTGTTATGGACGCATATGCTTTGTAAGTCATTTTATGAAAATTTTGTTTTATGCCACATTCATAGTAAGTAGTAGTTGCTTAGATTAGACTTAGTATATAATTAATTTTTGAGGCCAATGAAGGCATCCATGAATTTATTATATTGAGCTTTATCAAAATAGGTTGCCCTTCGAAGAGGCAAATGATTCTACAAAGCTATTGTAAGTTAATTATGCTTATTTGAGTTAATATATTACTAATTTTCATAGTTTATTTCATGTATTTACAATTATTTGCTTACTTTTTGAAGAATGATCCTATCATCTAGTATCAGAGTGTTTTCTAGGGCCAATTTTTTTTCCAAAAGTTTTTTTCGATTTTGTTGCATAATTAAATTTTTTTATGTATCATAATAATCTATTTTGTTTGGACCAAAGTAAAACCCTATCCACATAAATATGGGAAGTGCTTGGGTGAAAGACCTAAAACACATTGTGAGGAGTACCACAGGAAATCCAAAGTAACTAGCCCATTGAGAAGACCTACCAATGAAATGGGCAATGATCCCATCCTAATTGACTAGTTTCCATCTGTGAGGGAAACCAAGAGTTATCATTTAGAGGTAAACATGTGGCCAAATTTTTTCTGGAGAGTGGTACTCACTCAAATAGCATTGGTGGCTAGATAAGTATATTTAAACCCTTAGGTAGCCATTTAAACTTGGGGCCCATTTCTATTAGTTTCAAAATATTTATAGTAGACTCAAAAAAATCTATCAATAGTAGAGTATCTAAAGATTGTGAGAGGACTTGTAGCTAGAAATTTGAAAAATACCATAAACTATAAAATCTTCATCCTATCAATTTCATAAAAATATCCATACAATATCAGACATCTCTCAAATGACTTACAACTAGACAGGAAATAGAAAACAAAATAAGAGTAAATTTTTTTTTCTTACAGCTTCATTTGTAACCTCGTTGATTCTCAAACTTTATCTAGAAGCATGAGATTCCATTCTCTACATTTTATTCCTTGAGGCCCCCTATCCTGATTCCACTCCTAATTCTTTCAAATTTCAATTTTCAATTTTTTGGGTTTTACCATAACTTTTGGTTTTGTCTATTTTCCTAAAAAAATTCCATAGTGTTTATCTTCCTTTTCTGCTTCTTTCTCCCTCTATGATCAATTTTTTAATTTTTCCATTTTCACTCCTGAAATTTCCCTCACCTTCATCAATCATATTCCCACTATGCAAAAAAATTAGTAAAAGTACCTTTACCGCTTTTAATTTCATCCAAATCACAAACTTCCCTAACTAAATGTCTCTTAACTCTAGTTTTCCTACCCATTGCAAAAAAAATCTTTTATTTGAGTCATGGTAGTAACTTGAACATGAACAAAAAAATATGGAGGATGAAATTTCCACCCTCAAGAGACACATCAAATATCTTAATGAAATAGTTCTTGGCCTCAATCTTCAACATACAACCTTGAACAATAGATGGCATCGAGAGTCCTCTCTTGACATCAAATTTTATTCTTCTAGTAATTGTCACGGGTTGAATCTTGATTTTTCTTGATTATATGGTGAAAATCTAACTAGATGGATCTATCAGGTAGAATAATATTTTAATTTGCATAATACTTTTGAAGCCAACAAGGTCCTACTTGCATCCTTTCACTTGGAACTTGAAGCCTTTCAATGGTATCATTGGTATACCAAGTCTCATGACGAGCCAAGATGGATCAATTTTTGCACCCTCATTTTTTAATGGTTTGGCCATAGTGATTTTGATGACTTCATGGGAGTACTCATTAAACTTTTCCAAATAGATATTGTGAGAGAATATCAAACAACTTTTGAAAAACTGGCCAATCATATAGAGGGATTTTTGATGAATTCTGTAAGAGTTGTTTTGTTAGTACAATAAAGGATGCAATTTGACTAAGGTCAAAATGTTTCATCCCAACACGATGATGGAAGCCCTAGGGTTGGATAATTTAACAAAGGATAAGATCACATCTCAAAAATGATTCAAATCCAATTTTTCTCCATTCAAAAATATAACTCCATAATGATTTCAAATAATACCAGCCCCTAGAACCACTCCTATCAAGCATTTGATTGAAGTTGAGATCTGAACCCATAGAGAAAAAAACACTATGTTATAATCATGATGACAAATTAGCTTGAAGGCATTGATGTTTCAAGCAAAAGCTCTACCTATTGGATGTGAACTCTCTACTTGAAACTAAAGATTATGAAGATGTTTAAGATAGAGCAGATAATCCGAAATAAGCTTAGCCTATTATAGAACCTAATTCTCAGGAAGACCAACTAGAATTCTCTTTCTATGCCCTAGTAGGAGTCATAACCCCAAAAACCATGTGAGTCAAAGGTTTATTTAATAAGTTACCCTTCATAATGCTCATTTATTTTGGTAGCACTCATAACTTTATTGACCCTCAAATTACCAAGCAAGTTGATTATTTTTTCTATCCTTACTCTAAATTTAAAGTCATGATCACTAATTAGGGCACATTACCTTGAAAAGGGAAGTGTTAACATGTGTGTATCTCTATTAGATATTATAACATTCATTCTGACATGTTTTACATTCCCTTATGTAGATGTGATGTTGTTTTGGGATCTCAATGGTTATAGGCACACTTGGACCCATCTTATAGGATTTTGCTAAATTTTGGATTCAATTTTTAGATAATGGGAGAAACACACATTGAAAGGTTTATAATCACGATCTCTTAGCATCATTATTTCAAATTTCATGGAAAATATTCTTAATAAGAATTCACATGTTGTCATTACTTAGCTTCATTCTATTCAAATTCAACCATCAACAGTCTCCACTCTTCCTTTTAATCTACAAATAATTATGCATAGGTATGCATGTGTCTTTGCCAATCCAATGGTATTGCCACCTTCATGGCTATAGGACCACCATATTCAAATCCTTCCTAGAATAATTCCTTGCAACATCAAGCCCTACCAATATCCATTTCATAAAAAGACTAATATCGAGATGCTCATTTGAGACTTACTGAAGCAAAACATTATTCACCCTAGTACCAGTCTATATTCTTCCCTGATTCTCCTTGTTTGAAAAATATATGGGTCATGACACCTCTACATTTACCTCTATGAACTTAATCACATCATAATTAAGGATAAGTTCCTGATCCCTGTTATTGATGAGCTTCCTGGTGCTCATTTTTTCTCAAAGTTGGATCTCCACTCTAGATATCACTAGATCTGACTTCATGAGGATGATATCCATAAGATAAATTTTCACATACATGATGGCCACTATGAGATTTTAGCCATGCCCTTTTGCCTCACTAATGATCCTTAAACATTTAAGGCATTGATGAATAAAATATTCTATCCCTACCTATAGAAATTCATTCTGGTCTTCTTTGATGACATCCTCATCTATAGTAAAACATGGTTTGAGCATCTCCAAAATGTAGGCTCACATTGCAACTTTTCTTTAACCATCATCTTTGTTTAAAATAGTCCAAATGTGATTTTGGCTAGGACAAAGTGGAGTATCTCAGGCATATTGTTTCATCCTAAGGGGTTCAGGTGGATCCTAACAATATAACTACCATAACAAATTGGCCTCATCCTCAGACACTCAAGAGCCTCTATGGTTTTTTGGCACTAACTAGATACTATCGCAAGTTTGTCAAGGATTACGAGAAGATTGTAGCTCCACTAATAGTTATGTTAAAAAGGATGATTTTACATAGACACAAACTATTAAGTGTGCATTAAAAGAATTGAAATAAGCTACATGTACTACACCTATTCTAGCTATGCCAAATTTTACCAAGACCTTCACTATCGAGAGTAATGCTTATGGTAATGGACTTAGTGTTGTTCTCTCTAACATTGATGCCCCATTGTGCTCATTGGTAAAGCTCTTTATGGAAAGAATTTAGTACTCTCTACTTATGAGAAGGAAATGATGACCATTTTGCATGCAGTATAAAAGTGGTAGCCATACCTATTGGGGAATCATTTTTGCATTGAAACTGATCACCAGAGTCTGAAATATTTCTACAATAATGGGTCTCCATCCCATCACAATAAAAATGGGTGATCAAACTCATGGGTTATGACTATGAGATCACTTACAATAAGAGTAAGGATAATATTGTGGTTGATTCTTTGTCTCATACATTTATGGACCAAGCTTTCCTTTCAATTATTTTCATGACTATTCCAAATTGGTTGGATACTATACAATAGGGGTTTGTCAAATACCCCTCATTATCTCAAATCATTTAATAGTTGGCCACTAACCCCTCTATTGTTCCACATTATTCTTGTGATGGTTCTTCTCTACTATATAAGGGTCACTAGTGCTTCCCTAGAGGACAAATATTTATCAAATTGTATTCTACAAACTCCATGCTTCTTCATCCATAGGGAACTCAAGGTTTCTCAAAACTTATGAGCAGGCACAATGCAACTTATTTTGAAAGGGAATGAAAAAGGCAATTCAATAGATGGTGGCTAAATATGATACCTACCAACCTAATAAGGGTAAAACCACACTCATCCCTAGGTTGCTCAAACCCTTCCCCATCCTTACAAGGATTTCTACAAATATTTATATGGATTTCATTAAGGTCCTCCCTAAATTTGGAGGGACAATAATGATCTAGGTTATGGTTGATTGCCTCTCCAAATATAGTCATTTTTGTGCCCTCAGCCATCCCTATACTACCTCCATAGTCACAAAAAATTTCTTGGACCAAGTTTTTTGTCTTCATGGCATTCTTTCATCCATTATCTCAAATTGTGATGCAACCTTCACTAGCAATTTTTGAACATAACTATTTTGACGCACCAACACCCAATTGAAGATGAGTTTTGGGTATCATCCACAAACATATGGCTAGACTAAGATTTTTAAGAAATTATTAGAAACTTCCATTTGTTGTTTCACCTCTAAACAACAACATTAGTGGACAAAGTAGCTCCCCCTTGTAAAATGGTGGTATAATACCTCCTACCACACTTCCACTAAAATGACTCCATATGAAGTAGTCTATGGTCAAGAACCACTAGTGATCCTTCCATACACCCCCAGTAGTTCATTAGTTTAAGAAGTTGACATCATTCTCCCAACCTAGAATCAGATCCTTAACACCTTATGGGATAATCTTCATATGGCAGAAAATCAAATGAAACAACATATTGATCAACACCCCTATGAGTGCACTTTTCAACTAGGTGATGGATTTTAGTCACCTACAACCATATAAATAATACTCCTTAAATATCAAGTGGCATCATAAGCTGGCTCCCAAGTTCTATGGGACCTATAAGGTTCTCTAGAATATTGGGTCAATTGCTTATAAGTTGGAACTCCCACCTTCTTCATGAGTTCACCCAATATTTCACGTTTCATATTTGAAAAAAGTTCTTGGCACAAAAATCAAAGTGAAAACTATTTTACCAGAGTTTGATAATGAAGGATCCATATTTATTGAGTTAGAGGCAATCTTGGATCAGTTCACATGCTAACTTCACTCCCACTCCATCACAAAGGTTTTAATTTAGTGGCATAGAATGCAACCAGAGGATGCCACATGGGAACCATTATTTCAGATTCAACACCAATTCTCACATCTAAAGCTTTGAGGACAAAGTTTTTTTCCTAAGAGGGAGGTGATGTTAGGACCTTGTGCTACCCTTTTTCTTTACTTTATTATTATAATAGTTGCTATGGATGCATATGCTTTGTAAGTCATTCTGTGAGTATTTTGTTTTATCCCACACTCATGGGAAGTAGTAGTTTCTTATATTAGACTTAGTATATAAGTAAATGTTGAGACCAATGAAGGCATCCATAAATTTATTGTATTGATATTTATTAAAGGAGGTTCTCCCCTTGAAGAGGCCAATGATTTTGTAATTCAGCCATTGTAATTTAGTTCTACTTATTTGAGTTAATATATTGCTAATTTTCATAGTTTATTTCATATATTTTAAACTATTTACTAACTTGTTCAAGAAGGATATTCTCACCAATCTTGGACTATATTTTTTATTCATTATAAAATTATTTTACACTCTCTGGTATGATGACTCAATCAATAGTCATACAAATATAAGGCCTTTGATGTAATTATTTAGATAATAAAATATCCTCATATGGAAAGCAATTGGTTGGTTTTAGGAAATCACACATCTTGGTGATCCTCATATTTACTACCCATTTTTGGTGCTATGGTGGTTTTACTTACTTCTCTTTTTGTGGTGGATCTTCAATTGTGAATTACATCATTTCTAATAGGCCCATATTTTTTCATAGGTGTTGAATAGTTATGTTTCAAATTTACATCCACATCATTTTGATAATTACATCTTATATTTTATGCTAGCACTCAACTCTCCATGTGCATCTCCTAGAATTTCTAAACCCCAAAAAAATACCACCATAAAGGTATTGGATGGAGTGATTAAGGATGAGGAGGAATTTAGTAGAGATGATGAGGTAGCCATTAGGTATGATGAAGGAAGGTGAGGGTTAATGAGGGAGTAGTTAGGGATGATAAAGGATGAGGAATGAGTGATTAGGGATGATGAGGGATAGTTAGGTTCAATGAGGGAGTAATCAAGGATGATGGAGTGATTAAATATGACTATCAATAATTAGGGTCAATGAGAGAGTGATTAAGGATAATGGGGAATGATCAAAAAGTGAATAGGTGTGATGAGGGATGAGAAAGAATTGATCAAGAATAAGGGAGGGATGATGAACAAGTGAAATTAAAACAAGTGGTCATTTGATGTGTGTAAGTCAACAATGTGACCTATACTACCCTAATCACACCACTTTGCATCAAGTTAAAAGTGAGTAGTTTTCAAAATTCAATTTTGACAAACCTAGGACTTATAAAAATACCATGAATCAATCCAGTAGGCACAAAAACCTAAGAAATGACTATATATTTACCAAAAATGGACATCAATTGCAAAATTTATGCCTTAAAACCTCTAGGTTTAATACGTAGACACTAAAAATGCTTAAGTACTAACTAGATTAGATTTTGAAAAATTATTTTCCACATCATAAGGCATGAAACTATGAGATCAAATCTATCAAAGTCAAAGTGACCTTAATCTATTAGATTTAATAAAATAAATTTAAAGTATAAGGAAATAAGTGTAACAATATAAATGTAAACTTAAACCTTACATTTAGAGTATTAAATATAAGCTTCAGGTCAAGATTGGCTTCATGTGCATCTCCATATGCTTTTATGTGCAAAATAGTAGTAATGTGATCACATTAGTAATATTATAATAACATGATCACATTATCTATTAGCCAATATTTGCTCCATGTACATGTTTGCATGCTTTAATATGCAAAACAATAGGAATGTGATCATGTAATTTCTTTTGCAATATGTGATCACATTATGTATTAACATGATCACATTATGGCTTGGTAATCACCAAATCATAATTTAAATAATGTGATTGCATTATGTTAATAATATGATCATGTTATTTAATAATATGATCACATTATGGGAATTTCCCAAAAAAATTTCCCCCAACTCCGTGCACATACCCACTAATAGTGTTCTTCATTTTTCTTTAAGAAAACTTTTGCACTTCTAACAACTATTTAACTCTTCATTACAAATGCATAAAGTTATATATAGGGTTTTATACATTTCTAAAACCTTTATTTTAATTCACTTATTCTTACATAAAGGATATAATTCAACTATGATCAAATTCATTCCAATTCAATTTACCTCTTTCCCCAATCTATGTCCTTAAACTGTATTAAATTATCCCAAATTAATGAAACGTGAATGTAATAATCAAACGTCCATACACACCTAACTCTACCTTTGTTTGTCAACTATAGGTTTATACTCTTTTCGAGTTTCCTTAAGTATTTATACGATCAAATACAAAACTAATTCATTAAAAACCAAATACTTTTTGACCTTGACACCATTGTATGAGTGTTTGAACAATGCAACCAATTCTTATATATTATTTCAAGTTTGACATAGTTGACTTGTTGTAAATAACACTTACACACTTAAATACTCCAAACATGTTGGATCTAGAAATGATATCACTACATATATATATATGATAATTAGATAAATAATGTTATGGTATATATATATATATATATATATATATATATATATATATATATATATATATATATATATATATATATATATGTTTGTATATATAAAGCCAAATCACTATTTCTAGCACACACTATGTTTATCATTATTTTCAAATGTTTGTGTGTGTGTGTGTGTGTGTGTGTGTGTGTGTGTGTGTGTGTGTGTGTGTGTGTGTGTGCGTGCGCTATCCCCACATGAAACATTTGTTGGTATAAATCACATCAAATAATCATGTACATGTAATTAGGTATAAATCAGATAAATAACAATTAAATCATATGGATGTTCATGTATAAATAACACTGATAATTAGATAAATAAAGCCAAATCACTATTTCTAGCACACACTATTTCTACCTTTGTTTGTCAACTATAGGTTTATACTCTTTTCGAGTTTCCTTAAGTATTTATACGATCAAATACAAAACTAATTCATTAAAAACCAAATACTTTTTGACCTTGACACCATTGTATGAGTGTTTGAACAATGCAACCAATTCTTATATATTATTTCAAGTTTGACATAGTTGACTTGTTGTAAATAACACTTACACACTTAAATACTCCAAACATGTTGGATCTAGAAATGATATCACTACATATATATATATATATATATATATATATATATATATATATATATATATATATATATATATATATATGATAATTAGATTATATATATATATATATATATATATATATATATATATATATATATATATATATATATATGTTTGTATATATAAAGCCAAATCACTATTTCTAGCACACACTATGTTTATCATTATTTTCAAATGTTTGTGTGTGTGTGTGTGTGTGTGTGTGTGTGTGTGTGTGTGTGTGTGTGTGTGTGTGTGTGTGTGTGTGTGTGTGTGTGTAGTATCAATAATATATAAGACAATTAACCTCAATTCATTTCTTTATCATTTATGTCATTCTTCATACACACAACCCAACTTTTACACACATTTATTTAGTTTCATATGCTAAAGGCGCACAATATAATTAATACAAGTTTTTAGTTTTAGAAACACTAAATGAATCATTATAAAATAGAATGATATGTGTGTTTTATCACTAAGTATACATATATATGGTTTCCTAATTTTCCTATGTGATGGTTACCATGTTTTACCTACATATACTATCAATGAACTTGTATTTCCTATGTAATCAAGATCATTGTTTTAAGTTCATTGTTTAAGAAATCACATGCACATAATTGTAGCATATAATTTGTATATCAATAATCTATCATTATTTTTACTTTTTTTGAACAGTCTGTATATATATCATTGTTATTTGAATAAAAGTTGCACTCAGTTTGACTTTATCTATATAAGTTTGTTGTCTTGCACAGATCACCATGTTATAAAAAGTCTTATATTCCTCATAGTTCACATAGGAATTCATACAAAATTTAAATAATGTCACCTGCCTTCCTTTGCCCTGTTGTTCCTTATTTTATCCAAGTCACTCTTTCCTTCTCTTCAAGTTGTACTCTCTAATTCATGCTCTTCTCTACTCTCTTTCTCTCCACATGCCACACCCTTTTCTTCTTCTCTAATTCCCTTATTTATCATTCCACATTTCCACTACTTTCCTTCTTTTTTTCTTTGGAAGAATATTTTTTTCCCTTTAAATCTAGCACTTTCCATTCTTTTCCATTTTTTATACTTTTCCTTATTCTTTTTCTTTAACCTATATATTTTTTCTAATTATCTTTATTCTAAGCCATATAATGATCTCAAAAATAACATAAATATATCATAAAGATAACCAAATTTTACGCAATATGATTGTCATTGATGTCAAAATGGATATTATGAGCATGTCATTGATGTCCCTAGTTGTTATGCACCAGATTTGATGCCATGTGATGAAGCATAGTTGAAGATATGTGGATGCAAATTTGTATAATCAAACATAATTTACTAAGTTTTCATAGCCAAATTTGTAAAATATTTCAAGAAGATCCAAGTAAGCATGTTGATGAGGTCAGCATTTGCACACATGGAAGTGTTAGGACAAAATGATCATATGGGTTTGTTAATTTTTGTGCCTAGTTTCTATACACTAAATCTCAAGTCATGTTATGTATCATGATAAAATATATGCATGAGTAAGTTTTGGCTCACAAGTAGTTTGATAGTGTTTTCCCACACTTATTCAAATTTTTAGATGGCAAGACAAAGATGAGTAGGCATTTTTATGATGTCATATATGGCATGTATGAAGGTTTTAGGATAAAATGTATATATGGATGGAATCCTCTTAGTGAGAGGATATTATGTGCCTAATTTCAATTCATGAAACTAAGCACAATAAAAGATATTCAAGAACAAATTTGGCCTTCCAGGAAGTTTTAAGCATAGTTAGCTCTGTGGTAGAAGAATCTGAGTGAGAAGATGAATTGCATTATATCTCACACATGTGAAGGATTCATAAATATATGAGAATATGTTTTTGTTCATTATCATTCCTAGTTTATATTGTCCAAATTTTAGAACATGTGGATGAGGGAAGCAAAATATATGAAGGTGCAAAGTTAGCCTTCTAAGCATATTGAGATAGTCCCCATACTTAGTCAAACCTACAGAAGGTAAAGTTTAATCTTGTTATAATATCTAATGGTAAGAACTTAATCATACATTTAAGATACAATGATGCATATTGAAGTCAATTTGTCAAAGGCACCTATGAGTAGATGTGTTATTGATAAGTGTTACAATCATAGAGCTTGAATAGTAAATCTACAATGCAATTCAAAGCCAAATAGTCAATGATCAATGTGAAGATGGCAAGTGTCTCAATAGTTATAAGTGACAAAAATGTGCAGAAGGCACACACTAATGCCAAGTGTCCCATTAATGGGAGATCATCTGAGATAAATTTTGAGGTTGTCATAAGATTGAATAGTGAGTGGTTGAGAATTTAATGAAGATATAACAGAGTGAGTGGAATCAATGGGATGAAGAGATCAAGGTTTAACCATATACAAAGATAAAGTTCGTGTAACTATGAATATGTAATGGTATGTAGATCTTAGATCAAAGGATCTAATGGATGCATTTTAAAGTTGAATTATTAAATCTAGGAAGGGTACAAAGATCCAACATAGTGCATGGACCTATCATAGATTAATCTAATGGACACATTTTAAATTTGACCATATTAAATGAGCATCATCAGATCTTGGTGTGAAACTTAAGATCAATGGTTGATATTTAAAGATATGTTCATCCCAATGGTCAAACATTGAAACATGTAGGAACTTGTAGTTAAGCCATAAATTATGACATAGATAATGAATTTGATTGCTTTAATTGATTAAATTAATGTAATAATTTATGTGCATCAAAACTAGATCCCAATATATGATAAAAATGGTAATGTGACCAAGAATCATGATGGTGGAGATGAGTTCAAGTGGGAAACTTACAGTTAAAGATAGGAACTAAAGTCTAACATAATTGAGCATGATGTGTTAGCAAACAAGTATGAATGCAGAGAATATACAAAACCCTAGATTGAATGCTTGTATATGTCATCTTGGATACAGTCATAAGTTGATGCTATTGAAGATATTGATATTGTTGTTGAGTAGAGTTGAATTAAGTGAGAGAGGTAGAGAGAAAGAGTTTGATGAAGTGTGTCAAATAGATAAATATATAGACACAAAAGAAAAGAAGAGAAGAGAGAGATGAAGTACAAAGTATGAGTAGCTACAATCCAAAACAATAGTAGAGAATAAATAATTGGATTCATTTATGAATCTATATTGTAAAATGGAGTTGTAGCTCCATAGTGGAATTTGATTAGTAGCTTCCATCATATAAGCTAATTTGATGCTTAGTTAGGGGGTGGGTGCTTCCTTAGAGTAGGTGCTCTTAAATCAAGCTATTAGTGTCTCCTTAGCATTGCTTCCCTTAAACATTATAACTAGTGAGGTTATTTATTGTGAGTATGGATTAGAATGGTATATTCTAACAACTATTCTCATGGTGGTTTTTCCCATATTAGGTTCTCCATGGTATATCTAGTGTTGTATCTATTTGTGTGTATGTGATCTCTACATATAGTTTTAATCTACATTAGAAAGGTAAAAAAGGACTAAGTTAATAAATATATTAATTCACCCCACCTCTTAGTATATAGTTGTGTTCCAAAAATTGGTATCAAAGCCCTGGTTCCTTAGAAGAAGCTTAATCAACTTAGTAGATATTTGATGGTAAACACAAATGGCTAGTCAAGAAGGCTCCTCCTCAAATAAATCACCTCTCTTTGATGGATCAAACTATACATTTTGGAGCATTATAATTAAATCATATCTATTCTCATTAGGGTTTGATGTATGGATGTGTATTATAAATGGATATATAGTTCCTATTACAACTCCTACTGATTAGGTTTCAAAGAAAGCATATGAGAGTAATGTTAAGGGAAAGAATGCTATTCTTTGTGGATTGTCTAATTCAGATTTTGTCAAAGTGATGCATTATCAAAATGAACTACATATTTGTAACAAATCAAAGAGCATCTTTGAAGGTGATGACAAGATAAAACTAGCCAAGCTACAAACATTTAAAGGCAAGTTTGAAAGCCTTAAAATGAATGAAGAAGAGAAAAGTGTAAACTATCTCCTCATAGTAGATGAAATAGTTAATGTAATCAGAGGCCTTGGAGAAGAAATGAAGATCCAGTCATTATCAAAAATTTCCTAAGATCTCTACCATAAAAATTTGATTTAAAAATATTTGTTATAGAGGAAGCAAGAGATCTAAACAAACTCACAATTGATGAGTTGCATGGAACATTCATAGCCTATGACATGAGAATGGGATAAAAAGATACCTTCAACATAGAAGCTACATTTAAAGCATCCAAACTAGTGAAGGAAGAAGCACCTACATTTGGATATGAGGAGACTGATGAAGAAGTAGTCAGCTTTGTCAGAATATTGAGAAGAGGGTCTAGAAAATACAAAGGTAAGTTACCGTTCAAATTCTTTAACTAGGGCAAAGTAGGACATTTTGATGCTAAATTCCCTTATAACAAGAAGGATAACTCTGAGTAAGAAGAGAATAGTAAAAAGGTAAAACCTCACTATTCCAAGAAGAAGAACTATTTCAAAATCAAGAAAGGTATATACACAAAAGAAGACAATAATTCAATGGATGGCAATGATAGTTTTGATAATGATAATGACTATGCTTTTATGGCTGAGGAAAATGAAGTCATATTCATGATAAAAGGATCAAACTCTTTGTATCAATAAACAAAATAATTTGATGACTTAGATGAAGAAAAGGAAGGAAAAGTGGATCTAGAGTGTGAACTCATATGTGCTCTAGATGAAATTGACAAGCTGAGAAAAGAGAACTCAAAACAAAAGAAGTTTAGATAAAAGGAGATTGAAAAAATTTTCAAAAGTCTTGAAAATTTTGATCAGATGGTGTTTTTCATAAACACACAAGTTGAAGAGGATAAAATAATAGAAGATGTATTAAAACTTGAACTACAATCAAAATCTGATGAGTGCATGAAGTTAGAATTAGAGATAGTGGCTTTGAGAAAGGAATTTGAGAAAGCTAAATATCAAATAAACAAAGGTCTGAAGCTGAAATGAGGATCAAACATTCTTTATGATTTGATCAACTCTCAAAAGAATTCAAAAGAGATATCTATTCTTGGTTACAAAAAATGAAAAAGTTCCATAACTACTACATCTGCAAACTTATACAATAACTTCAAAGTACAAGGAGAATCATGAATAAAGAAAGAGAAAGATTGCAAGGACATAAAAACAAACACAATAACTTATGATGTGAAGAAATTTAAATCTAAAAATAAGTTTAAATAAAAGAAGAATAAAAAGGTAGCTGATGCAAATGGATACACAAAAGTGAGAGACTTGAATAAGACAAAGTTTAGAAGAACTCTTCATACTACACAAAGAATGCTATGACCAGGTATTCCTCATATTTATATGTTTATTTTTATACCTGTAATCAGTTTGGTCATACGGATATTGATTATAGAGTTTTACCTAAAAGGCAAACAAATTTTTTAAGAATAAATTCATTTGCTCCCTTGTTAGACACAAATGTAATATGTTATAATTGTAATAATTTTGGTCACATAGCTAAACAATGTAGAACAAACTTTGTAAGATTAAAAACACAAAGTAAGAATAAAGACATGCCTCTCAGTGTGACAAAAGGTTTATAAGTATCTAAAAAGGAGAAAAAGAAGCCAAATAAGAAATCCAAGGATGTGTGGAAAGTGAAATATCAATCTATGATTGCTCAAACTATACTCCATGCCAAAGAGCAGAATTTATGGGTAATAAATAGTGGTTGCTCAAAATATATGACTGGTGATAAGAGTAAGTTCATCAAATTAAGAAAATGTAAAGAATGATCTATCAGCGTGGGAGATAACACTATAGTAAAGATTAGAGGTAAATAAACCTTGAACATAAATGGAAAACTACCTACACATGATGTCTTTTATGGTTAAATATTGAATCATAATCTGTGAAGTGCTAGCCAAATGTGTGACAATGGATATAAGGTCATATTTAATGTATAAGGATAAAATTTAAAGAGGTCTAGAAGACTAGTTACAAAAGGGAAAAGAACTGAAAGCAGTATTTATAATCTTGTTGAAGTGAACGGTAATAGCTGCATGATAGGAAAGATTAATGAGAGTTGGTTATGTCATAAAAGAATGGGTCATGTCAACTTTGATAACCTAGTCAAAGTGAGCTCAAATAAGTGTGTTAGACACATGCCAAAGATAGCCAAACCTACAAACACTACTTGTAAGGAGTGTCAAATAGATAAGTATAGAAGGGTCAAATTTCAAACAAAGGAGTATGCAACCACAAATCCTATAGAATTAGTTCATACTGATCTTTGTGTTCCTACTAAGATAAGAGGATCTAAAGAAGAGAAATACTTAATCTTAATTATATATGATTACTCTATAATGACATGGGCAACCATTTTTAAGGACAAGTCATAGGCATTTGAGAGATTTAAGATCTTTAGGGCCATCATGGAGAATGAGATTGGACAAAAAATCAAATGCTTAAGATATGATAAAGGTGAAGAATTCACCTCAAATGAGTTCATAGATTATTGTGAGAAGCATGTAATCAAAATACATTACTTTGTAGCAAGGAATCCATAGTAGAATGGAGTTGTTGAAAGAAAGAATAGGATAGTCAAGGAGATGGCTAAAATAATGCTGAACGAGGCCAAGTTACCTAATGGATAATGGAGAGAATTAGTCTAAACAATAGTATATATTTTGGACAAAGTTTAATTAAGTGTAAATAGTGAAAAAATGTCTTATAAACTATGGTATGGGAAACCTGTCTCTATTAAGTACTTCAGAGTGTTTGGAAGCAAATGATACATTAGGAGAAAGAAGGAAAAATTGAGAAGCTTTGAGTCAAGATGTGATGAAAAAATATTTCTTGGTTATTCCACCTCAATTAAAGCCTATATACATTACAATTAAAGGCTATAGAAGATTGTGGAGATCATAAACATCAAGGTTGAAGAAGGATTGAAACATGTGAAACCTGACAAGGAAATTTGTATTGAAGAATCAGATTTGGAAGAAGAAGTAGCTAATTAAGAGGTTTAGGAAATGAATGGAAAGACACCTATAATATTTGTTCAAAAGGATCATCTTATAGAGAAGATCATTGGTAATAAGAATGAATGAGTTTAGATGAGGAGAAGAGCTGAAAAAAAAAAAAGGAGAAAGTAAGTTTTGCTCTAATGTATGAAATTGAGCCTAAGAGCTATGTTGAAGCCAGCAAGGATGAGAATTGGTTAAAAGCAATAGAAGAAGAAGTGAGAAAAAATAAAAAGAACAAAACATTGCAACTAGTTATAAGACCTTCAAACAAGAATGTGATAGGTATAAAGTGGGTCCTTAGAAACAAACTCAATGAAGATGGAGCTATTATAAGAAATAAAACAAAATTAGTGTGCAAAGGATATGCACAAGTTGAGGGCATATATTTTGAGGAAACATTTGCTCCAGTTAATAAATTAGAATCCATAAGAATGTTTCTAGCATCCTTATTTATAATAAATTCAAAGTCTACATTCTTGAATGGGAACCTAGAAGAGGAAGTCTACATAGAACAACTTGAAGGATTTTAGTTGTTAGAGGAAGAAGATTATGTGTGCAAATTGAAGAAAGATATATATGGTTTAAAATAAGAACCTAAAGCATGGTATTCAAGATTAGATGAGTACATTCAACAGCAAGTATCAACAAAGGATGTGTACACATCAATATGTACTTCAAATCAAAAGTTGATCATATGTTGATTGTTATTTATGTAGATGACATCATACTTGGTGGTAGCAACAACAAGATGTGAAAAGAATTTTCTACACAAATGCAAATTGAGTTTGAGATGTCTATGATTGGATAAATTTCTTTCTTTCTTACTCTACAAATAGCATAAAATGATGAAGTGATATTTATATCTCAAACAAAGTATGCTAAGGAAATGCTCAAGAAGTTTGGAATGAAAAATAGCAAACTAGTTAGTACTCCCATGATAATTGGATGCAAGTTGAGAAAATATGATGAGTCCCTTGATGTAAATCAGACTTTGTATATATTAATGATTAGTAACTTATTATACCTAACTACATCAAGACCTGATATCATGCAAGTAGTGTGTATGGTTGCAAGATTTCAAGATGATCCTAAAGAGTCACATGTCAATGCAGTGAAAAGGATCTTTAGATACATCAAGAGCACAATTTACTATGGTTTATGGTATCCTACAAGTGAATATTTCACTTTGATAGTATATATAAATGTAGATTGGGTAGGAAGTGTATATGATAGAATAAGCACTAGTGGTGGTGCATTTTTCCTTAGAAACAAACTTCTCTCATGGCTAAGAAAAAATAAAGAGTCGGTTACTCTTTCTACAATAGAAGTAGAGTATGTTGCAATAATGACATGTTGAACTCAAGTCTTGTGGATGAAGAAAACACTTAAAGACATCAAGGTAGAGTACACATCACCAATCTCTATTCTTTGTGATAATTCAAATGTTGTTAATATATCAAAGAATCCAATGATGTATTTAATAACCAAACACATATCAATCATCACTTATTAAGAGAAAAGGTTGTAGATCAAGAGGTCACAATGGATTATGTGCCAACTCAGGTTCAAGTTGTAGACATATTCACCAAACCTCTTCCCAAAGAATAATTTGAATATCTGAGACAAAAATTGTGAGTGGTGGCTCCTACTTCACATCATTATATCATAGTGATATGGCATGAGTCTAAGGGGTGTCTCATATAAGCTTTGTTAACCCCTAGAAGATGAGATAAAAATCAACTCAGTTCTGCATACTTTTGTAAATTTATAATGAATTGATGGTTGAATATTCTTAGACAAAATCCTTTATCTAATAAAGGGGGATAAACAATGAGAAATAGTCCCTTTTCCATTGATGTCAAAGGGGGAGAATAAGTGAAAATGTTCTCTGCAAAATTTTGGAGAAAAGTGCAAATGCTAAATAAGATCAGACCATGTGTCCAATTTGATTTTAGGCAAATGTGTCATTGCCTAAGGGGGACCAAGTTTAGTATGAACAACATCAATTAATACTCATCATAATTTAATGCAAGTAATGCTAGAGAAGGAGCATAATATTAGAAGATCAGAGCATTTAGCTTTCCATCAATGAAAAATGGGGAGATTGTTGGCAATATGATTATCATTGATGTCAAAATGAACATTATGAGCATGTCATTGATGTCAAAATGGAGATCATTGGTATTCTAGATGTCATTAATTCTCAAGGATAAATATGGTGATTAAAGGATATATAAGTAATCCTATCATAGGTCAAGGATGATTGGAGTGCTTTTGTGCATGAGTGGAATTCATCTAGATCCTCATATTGATTGTATAGACATTTTAGGTCTATAGAGGAAAATTTTGAATAGATAGTTTGTTGATGTCACCATTGCCACATGTGGATGAGTCTAGGGGAGTTGGTCATATGGTTATGATCACATTAGTCCCTAATTGTTATGTGTCATATTTTAAGCTATGCAATGAATCATAGTTGAAGATATGGAGATGAAAAGTTGGCTACTCATACAAAATTCATTGAGTTTCCATACTTTAGCAAAATTTGTAAAAGGGTTCAAGAAGAGCCAAGTAAGCACATTGATGAGGTTAGTATTCATGCACATGAAGGTGTCAGGATAAAATAGTCATATGGGTTTGTTCATTTTTGTGCCTAGTTTTTATGCACTGAATCTTATGTCACACAATGTAGCACGATAAAATATATGCATGAGCAAAGTTAGGCTCTCAGGTAATTTGATAGTGTTTTCCCATAATTAAATTTGTAGATGGTAAAAAAAAGATAAGTAGGCATTTTTAAGATGTCATATCTTGCACATATAAAGGTTTTAGTAGAAAATGGATATATGGATGGAATACCCTAACTGAGAGGATATTATGCACCTAATTTCAAGTCATGTGACTAAGTGCAATAAAATTTATGTAGGAACAAAGTTGGCCTTCTAGGCAGTTCCAAGTGTAGTTAGCTCTATGGTAGAAGATTATAAATGAGCATATTAATAGAGTTATATCTCGCACATGATAAATATTTAGGAATATATGAGCATATGGGTTTGTTCATTATCATGTCTAGTTTATATTGTCCAAATTTCAGAAGAGGTGGATGAGCGAAGAAAAGTATATGAAGGTGCAAAGATATCCTTCCAAAAATAATGAGATGGTCCCCTTAGTCAAATCCACACAAGGTAAAGTTTGAGCTTATAATAAGATCTAATGGCAAGAAATTAATCATACATTAAAGATCCAACAATTCATAGTGAAGTTAATTTTTCAAAGGCACCTATGAGTAAATGTGCTAGTGATAAGTGTCACAATCACATAGCTTGAGTAGTAAATCTATGGTGTGGTGTAAAGTCAAGTGGTAAATGATCAAAGAGAGGATGCTAAGTGTATCAATGGTGAGAACTAATGATAAAGTGTAGAAGGCATATACTATTTCTAAGTGTCACATTCATAGGATCTCATAAGAGATAAAGTTTGAGATTGTCATAAGATCAAATGGTGAGCAGTTGATCATGTAATTAAGATATAATGGAGTGAGTGGAATCAATGGGATAAAGATCTTGAGGTTTAATCATAGAAAGAGATAAATTTTTTGAAACTATGAAGATTTAATGGAATGAAAAACTCAAATAAGAGGATCTAATAGATGTATTTTAAATTTGAATCATTAAAACTCAAAAGCGTACAAAGATCCAATAAAGCACATGAACTTGTCAAATATTGATCTAACAGATGCATTTTAAATTTGAGAAGATTGAACAAGGATCATTAGATCTTGACATGAATCTTAAGATCAATGGTAGATATTTAAAGATATGTTCATCCTAATAGTTAAGCATTGGAACATGCAGAAACTTATAGTTAAGCCATAAATTATGACACAAATAATGAATTTGATTATTGTAGTCAATAAAATTTATGTAATAATGCATGTAAATAAAATATAGAGTCCAATATATGATAAAAATAGTAATGAGACCAATAATCATGGTGGTGGATTATGAGTTCAAGATACAAGTAACTTGTAGTTAAAGATAAGAACTAAAGTCCAACAAAACTGAGTGTGCTTTGTTAGCAAACAAGTGTGAACACAAAGAATATAAAAAACCTTAGATCAAATTCTTATATATGTCATCTAGGATATAGTCATAAGTTGATGTTGTTCAAGCTATTTCTATTAGTTTTGATCAAAGTCAAATTGAGTGAGAGAGGCAGAGAGCAAGAGTTTGATGAAGTGTGTCAAATAGATAAATATAGAGACATAAAAGTAGAGAAGATAGAGATGAAGTGTAGAGTATGAGTGGTTATAGACCAGACCTATAATAAAGAATAGAGAATTGGATTCATTTATGAGTCTATATTTTAATCTACAGTTATAGATCCATAATAGAATCTAATTGGTAGGTGCCATCAGATAAGTTGAGTTGGTGATTAGTTAGGGAGTGGGTGCTTCCTTAGAGTAGGTGATTTTAAATCAAGGGATTGGTGTCTCATTAGGGTTGGTTCCCTTAAAAATTATAACCAATGAGGTTTTTTGTTGTGTGTCTAGATTAGAATGATAGATTTTAGTAGCTATTCTCATGGTGGTTCTTTCCATATTAGGTTTTTCATGGTATGTGTAGTGTTGTGTTTATTTGTGTATATGTGATCTCTACATATAGTTTTAATTTGCATTAAAAAGGTTAAAAAGGACTAATTTAATCAATATATTGATTCACCCCCTCTTAGTATATAGTTGTGTTCCAACATAAATTCACTCTAATTCTGAATTTATATTATCATAAAGATAACCTCAATTTGTATAACTTCTAACCTCAATGGGTATAATATCTTTGCAAGAGTGGGTAATGTTTATTTGCTTAAATTACATTCTAATATAACATTGATAAAAATTATGTTACCACTTTTGATAAGATTTATTCTAATTCTTGATATCATAAATATAATTGGATAATGTTTTCACACATTAATAAGACACAATGGTTAAGTTAGATGTAGTAGTAACTAGGTATTAATCATGAAAAATTACATTTTTAAAAACATTAATAATCATGAACTTCATAAACACACATTAACATTATTCTTCCAAATCTAAGTATAACAATAGCAATGCAATCACACAAGATTTATTTCACATAAGTATTAAACTGATCTAACACACAACTAACATGCATAAATAATTGTCTAAATGTAGACGTCATCAAAATGTATTAATGCTAACATTTAAAACTATGTATAAAATGTGTACTATTTAATATGGTGTGTGCATTGGTTCTATCTATTACTATATCATTTCCCACCACCTCCATCTATGTCACCCTCTCTTATGATGCTCTCCCTATGTCATACTCTAAGGGATGAATCTATCCTACATCAAACTCATGACAAGTACGTAGTTAGTACATATAATTTTGACATATATATCATAAAATACTATTTTAACAATAATCATAATCATAGTGTAAATAATATACCATATAGTTAAACTCATAGAAATGCAACCATGTAATCAAAGTAACACTCAACTATTCCATAACAACATATGACTTAAAACTTAGTAGAATAATAATAAAATCAGATTACCAACCATAAAAATCCATGGATATTAAGTAAATTTTATTAGAAAGGAATTAGGATGTGACAGAGCTGACTAAGTTTCCTTGGAAAAAGGTAGTTACAAAACTAAGTCAATGCAGTTGACTTAGTTTACTATAAGGTGACATTTTTTATAGGATTAAAAAACTATAAACATAGAAATATAATTTGACTAAAAATTAAATGACTAAGCTAATTATAATGAACCTAAATTTATTTTTATCAATGGGCTTGATTTTAGTAATGTATTGAATTTACTTTTAAGTTTTGTTGTCTAAATGAGGGTTTGAACTTGAAAAATATGATGTTAAAACAAAGTTTAACTAGTTGACTTAATTTTCATAGATTGAATAATTTAAAATAAATATCATTAAAAAAAATATGTCGACATGATAGACCCAGTATTATAGACATAAGTTAGAAGATTTAAAAATAGGATGAGGAGTTAAATCGATGGGATTAATCGAGTGTGCCAAGGAAAATACCTAAGCGCAGAGATCTAGACAAGATTGATAGATTCACCTTAGTTGAAAAAAATTATAAACTAATGCTGATGATGTATAAGATGACCTACAAGGAATAAATAATTGAGTTGATCATATTGATTTATTTTCCTCTAGGAGAGAAAGACATGCGTACAAAATGGAACTAAGTTAATTGGATCGATTGAGTCTTGAGACTTGCATAGAATTGTTTGTATTAATTTGACAAATTTGATCACATAGTCTAAAAATGAAGGCTATAACCTGCAAGGGCTAGTTCATATTGGGTTCACTAGAATGTATGCAAGAAAAAGTGAATCTAATCGACAAATCAATCATATCTCAAATAAGATAAATCTACTAACTATATCGATAGTAATGCATTAATAATCAGGGTCATGACCAATATGGATCTGCTAAACCTACCAAAGGGATCTCTTATCATATGACATGGTTAGAGAGGGTTCTAAATCCTCTAGTCAAGCAACACCACATAATAACCCTAACTAGGTCTTAATATTTCAAAATAATAACAAAGTAAAGTAAATCTAATCTAGTGTTCACCAAATCTTATGGTATAAAAGGAGGATAAACATAAACAATAAACATGCAAAAAATAACTCTACTCAAGTCAATGTAGAGGTAATCATAAAAAATTAGATAAAATACATTAATTAGCCATTATTTATTAAAATCTATCTATTAACAAAAGAAGATTAAGAGTTAGGAATACTTACCTTGAAGATGAATCCATCAAGTCTCAATCTATCCCTTGGCCAATAGTGCTTTGTAAGAGGTTTTTGTAGTTCATAAGGATCACAAAGATAGGTCAGATATAGGTTATGAGACCTATCCCATGCATCCAAGACATTTCCACAAGATAATATTCTCTTATCCAAGAAAGTATGAAACCCTAGGCAATGACTCCTCTAGTAGAATGGCAGATAAGTAGATAAAGAAGCACAAATTAATGATTCTCTCTACTAGAAACGGGGTGAAGGATGTGTATATATATAGATTAATTTAATTATAAACATTTTAAACATTTTAACTAATGTAGTTGGCCCAATCAGCCTAGTTAGTTGTAAAATAGAGCAATTAGGTCCTAAACTAAGCTGACCCAATCAACTACATTTGGTAATGTGATAAAAAGGGGTTTTGGCTTAGGTAGGGGATGTTTGAGGTGGTGAATTATTTGGGAAGGAATGTAAGGGAGGTGTTAAATATTAGGGGAACATGTAAGATGGGTTTGTATTAGATTTAGGTCAAGGTATAGGACACAACAATCTTGTGAAGCACCAAAGGCATGCCCACCTCTTTCCCATTGCACATTTTAAGGTGTGCACTTAGAGACATTAAGACATGATAGGTTCTTGCAAGAGAGAAAGCACTAGTAATTGATAAAGTTTAAAAATAGTTATTTTCTACATAATTTATTACTTTAAGTGTATGTATCAAAGAACTTCCCAATAACATATTAAAGATGGTCATAGAAGGTATGACTGAAAAGGTAGTAACCACATGTGCAACACTAACTTCTAAAGGTAGGTCAATATCACTAAGAACCTTTTGGGAGGTCCCATTTAATTATTTAACTGATCTAGTACAAGGATGTAAATCATTATGAGTATAACCCAAGTGTGTATGTAATGTCATGGTATAAATTTTTTTGCTTGTACTATTTCCAATCATAACACTGCATATAGGGTGTTTATCAAGGTATGCTAGAATGAATAAATAAGGAATATTATAGTCATCATCCTTAATCTCACTATCAATAAAGTAGTATAGGTTATCTAAATCATAGGAGGTATATATCATGTGTAAGTACCAATGATTTCATCTAGTGGGCATCTATAATGTTGGGGGGTAAGATGTGCACTATATGCTATTTGAACTTTTAGTTCCTTATAATGGTCTAAAAAATGATTGTTGAATATTTTATGTTTATAGTGATCACCATATTATGAGTTTGATTCCTTTGGAGGATCCTAAAATGTAAGATTTTGTTCATCGATAATATCTTAGATCTTGTACTTCTAGGTAAAACATCTTCCTATAGAATGCCCTTGTCCTTGATGATAATCATAATGAGTATTTGTATCATATCTTTTGGGGAGATGTCAATTCATATCAACCTCAATAGGATGAGGGAGAGATATAAAATGACACTCTAGTAACTATGGGATTAATTTTTGGGGTTTTAGATTTGCACCCTAGTTGAGGAGGGGATTATTCAGATCTTCCTATTCAAATATAGTCCAACATGGGACTAATCCTAGGTTGTGGGTATTTTAAAAGTGAATCAGACTTTCAGAGAAGGTCAACTTCCATTTGGATCTATCACTTCAAATAAAATTGACTAGGAAAAGGGAGAGAGAAAAGGGTAACAAAACATGAAAACATGTAAAGGAGATGATGCACCAATAATGTGATTTTTCATCCACTCTATCTAAACTTCTAAAAAAAACTAATGAGATCAAATATGCAACTTCAAATGGTTGTATATCCATTAGTATTTCATGTAAAGGTTCACCAAATGATCAAAACCTATGGTAAATCATGGGGAGGCCTGGTTCAAAACATTAAGTAGATAATGTATCCACTTGTTAGCTTTAATCATATGACATTTAACACTAAACATGACCCGTAAAATAATATAATCTAGTAACTAGGTGATATTCATGATTTGACAAGGGAGAGATTTATACCACATATGCAAATCAATCTGACATTAACACACTATACTAGAATCATGAAATATGAAAAAGAGTCCTTTATTTATCTCAAGAGGTTACAAATATCAAATTTAGGTAGAGTCTACTCATGCCCAAGAGAGGGATTATCAAGTTATTTTCAAGGCTTAGAAGCTTGCATTTATAGAAATAATGAGAGAGGGAACTATGCATTGGAAAAGGACCAATTATTTATAATGCATTAGCACCAATTTGAGGATGTTGATGAGTCAAGATCTTTTCAAGAAGGCAAAATTTCAAAGGGCTTTACAAAAGAATTTAATGTTTCATTGATCTTATCTGGCCACCAAGTCATCATCTCAGGATTTCATACCATTTTCACCTAATATGATGATGAGGACCAACTGCTTATACCTTAGAACTAACATAAAATCACTTAGTATATTTTGAGTGGATAGATGTACCTATTCATCGAGGTTGTAACTAAGCACATATCACTTTATATATTGAAAATAAATCATTTTATTGGTTTAGTTATAGCTCAATGCCTAGTCTTTTTTTAAAAACTAAATGTCAACCTTCAACTAAAATGTGTATAAAATACCAATCCCTTCTTCAAAGATTTTTGATAATGATGCTTGGTCCTAAAATGTTTACCCTGAATCAACCCAGATCATGCTCAAGCTCTATTTATTTTCTATTAGCTTACCCAGGTCTAAAAAGCTATCTCCTCAACCTCTATCAAAAGTCCCCTAGGCTTGATCCCACTTATTGGTTATTGAATGCTAACTCAGACTATTGAATTTTCTAACTCTTGATTACTTCATTGATCTTCTTATGCATGGATGCCCATGATCCATTGATTTTTTCCAACTAAACATGCTTGTGCCACTTGTCCTTGACTCATTATCTCTTTGGATTCACTGACTAGTTTGACCCTGCCTTGCTCTATCTAATCAAGAAGTATGAGTTCACATGCATCATATATCTCCTTGGTCACACTAAAATATTAGTTCTAGAACTCCATTAGATCATTGGTATAATTGAATGTGAGGCCTTGATTTAATGTGGACCCATCCTTTTGTTAGTGATTTTGCTCTATCAAATCTTGGCTTCATTATCTCACACCTTTAGATTATGTCCAACTTGTAGATATTTAAAGGATTTAACTTGGGGACCTTTTTCCTTGGTTGACTCCAACATTCATTTTTATATCTTATGTGTCAGTATGACGGATCTTTACACTGTTAGGTCTCAACCAACTTCAAACCTTTTAAGGACCTTTTGAACCTAAATGGTTACTTGCCTTGATTAAAATTGACATTCAAGATAATATCATTTGACATCTTAGTGGACATATATGATGTTCTACAAACCATCAAATTTAAGCCCATATGGATTTTTGTAGTGTCTTTATTTTGACTCTCATGTGACTGTCATTCATTATTTGATCAAATTTGACAATCTATATCTTAAAACGTAGGAATCATGGAGGGGCCAAATTTTTTAGAGATGTTCTTGAGGTCAAAAGAAACATACTCATTTGACCCACTGGTCTTAAAATCCTTTTGAATGAAGGTATAAAATTTTCAACTTGATTGGTCCATATCTAGTTCACATGACATCCTGGTGACGTTCTAGCTTTTTTGGATAAGTATGGAAAACATAGAAAAAATGCCTGGGAGGCAACATTGGACCTCAATATCATTTGATGTGCTTTGGTAAAGGACTTAAGATTTGACACATAGTATTTTGGAACAAAATGGAAGAAACTCATATGACCAATTTTCTATAATTCATCTACGTGTACAAGATACAATCTCTGCAAATTGCCTACTTAGACGTTCTACCACTAGACTCAAATGTTAAGATGGACTCAATGAAGAACCAAATGAACTCCATGTACTTTCATATCTATTCCAAGAAATATTAACACCTCATGGATTCTCTATAACTTCTAGACCTATCCTTAAAAGATGACAAATTAAACATTAAATGGTCTTCAAGTGTTTTAAAAGGTTTGTAAAAAAAATGATCTTCCTCTTTTATCATTGGGTCCTCTCAATTAGGAACATCTTTGGCAACTTGGATAGGTAGCATGCGTGCTATGCTTGAACTCAAACCATGTACATGATTTTTGACTTATAAAAGATAACACATCTATTCCATGACTTTAAAAAACCTTTTGATTGGCAAATATAATGGACTCTACCAAAATAGGCAAGAAAATAAAAGAAAGTAGGGAAACTATCTTAACAAATTAAATGTGAAAATAAGCACTTATTTGGGACAAAATATAAACAAACTAATATAACTAACCATGATAAAACATGATCTACAAGGATCAAAAGGGAAATTCATGAATTTGTTCATTACAAGAGATGGTACAAGTTACAAAGTAGGGGGTTTATTAAACATGAACTGTGAAGAGGCACTCTTTTTGCTAAATATTTCTCTTAACATACCTTGAAATGAGCCATTGATAGTAAACCAATCACCAACAAAAACAAATTTATCTTACACTTTTAGATTTTCTTTATGATATTGGTCAACTATAACCTTGTCAATTAACATCTCATCTATTCATGAATTTTAGATGACCTTATCAACTACTACAAGTTCATCCAACTATTCAAGGATATCTGAATAGAAAAACCAAGTTGTATCATGATCTTGAATAGGTGATTCTTTTTTAAATTCCTGAATATCATGCTTTCTAATGGGAAACATATCCTTACAAAACTCTTTTATCTCTTACAGAGATTCAAAATATAGTTGCCAATCATCTTTTTGTTCTAGTGGAGAGATCTCAAAATCATTTATGACATCAGCCTGTACCAATTCCTCCTAGATTTCCTCCATATCAAGATCAACCTTGTCCTATATAATTGAAACATCTTCATCACATTCTTCAAGAACTTGATTTGTATATGAAACTTCTTTCTCTATTTCCCATAGAATAGGCTCCTCTTAAAGAAGGGAGATGGTGGGAGGCTGATGAAATTATTTTGTTTGAGAGTACGTATGAAGCATGGGAGGTTAATCGGGATCAAATTTTGGTATCTTTGAGGAAATGGAATCATATAGAGGATCTTGAAGAGGAGGGAAAGAGAAATTTTTAAGAACTATATTCTACTCCTTCCACTTGGTCATTACTTCATAAATATCTTAAACATTTTTGTCCTCATGGAAAAATTGAGCTTGAGGGGTCAGTAGTGAAGAAAGGGAACTATAAGTAGGTTTAGCCTACTGAATAGTCTTTTGAATCCAACCAGGAGTCTCCATTGGCTCACACTAAACATGGTCAAGAAAATTTTGAGAGTAAGGAACATAAGAAGGATGGTAAGGAATAAAAGAGGGTTCTTGAGACAACTAATCCAACTAAATGTTATACGTCTCACAAGCCTCTACTTTTTCTAATACAAAGCTATAAAACTTAAGCATCTCCTCTAGATCATTAGACACATCTAAAAAAAATGCTCATTCATTTCCTCATACTGGGAATTTGAACATACTTTTCTTGCATATGCTAGAAATTTAGGCTCTATTTCATCCATTCTCTCTTGGAGACAAGGCTACAAATATGCAGCATCATATCCATATGGAAAAGGTGAAAATTGGTCTTGAGGCTGATATGGTTCATAAGGAAGGTAAGATTCATGCTCTTGGTAATAATCATCATGGGAAACTTGATAGGGCTCATCATAACTCTAATAAAACTCCTAGTAAGGCTAATTTTGGTTATAAAAAGGCTCATATGGATCATGATAAGGCTAGTATGATCCATCATAGGGATGATAATAAGGTATATCATAAGGATTTTCTTCATACATAGCCATGAAAATAACATCAAGATAGTGCAATGAAAATTAACTTACTTGAAAACTACCTGGACTTTAAAAGTAATTGGTTATTGGAATCACCAAAATATTTATGAAGAACACTGCTACAATTACAATTTCACCTAGACAAGCTCCAATGAGTCCCACTAGGCATGCCAAAACTATTAGGGTTCTATATTTGCACCATAGCTGAGGAGGGAATTGTTTATATCTTCTTACTCAAATCTAGTCCAACATGGTACTAATCCTTGGTTGTGGATATCCTAAAACTAGATCAGACCTCTAGATAAGGTCAGCTTCCTTCTAGATCTATCACCTTAAATAAAAATAACTAGGAAAAGGAGACAAAAATGGTTAACCAATCATGAAAACATGTAAAATAGGTGATGCACTAGTAATGTGATTGTTCATCTACTCTATCTGAACTTCTAACAAATACTAATGAGATCAGATATGCAACTCCAAATCGCTAATATGCATTAGTATATCATGCAAAGGTTCACCAAATGATCAAAACCTAAGGTAATTTATGGGGAGGCCTAGTTAAACGCACTAACTAGTCAATATATCCACTTTCTAGCTTTAATCAAATGACATTTTACAATAAACATGACCTGCAAAACAATATAATCTAGTAACTAGGTGATATTCATGATTTGAAAAGGGAGATATTTATACCACATATGAAAATCAATCTAACATTAACACACTAAACTAGAATCATGAAATCTGAAAAAGATTCTTTTATTTATCTCAAGAATTTACAAAGATCAAATCTAGGTAGAGTCTAGTCATGCCCAAGAGAGGCATTATCAAGCTATTTTCAAGGCTTAGAGCCTATATTTATCAAAAAGAATGAGAGAGAAGGAACTATGCATTGTAAAAGGACCAAATACTTATGATGGAATAACACTAATTCAAGGATTCTACTTAGTTAGGATCTTATCAAGAAGGCATAATTTTAAAGGGCTTTGCAAAATAATTTAACGCTCCATTAATCTTATCTGGCCACTAGCTCATTATCTCAGGATTCCATACCATTTTTACCTCATCTGATGATAAGGACCAACTCCTTATGCCTTATAATTGACAAAGTCTTTATTGTATTTTTTTGAGTGGCTAGATGTACCTGTTCATCAAGGTTTTAATTGAGCACAGATCACTTTATAGATTGAAAACCAATCTTTTTATTAGTTTTCCTATAGCTCAATGCTTAGTCTCATTTTGAAAACCAAATGTCGACCTTCAACTAAAATAGGTATAAAAGACTAATCCTATCTTCAAGGATATTTTATAATGATGTTTGGTCCTAAAATATTCACTCTAACTTGACTTGGATCATGCTCAAGCTCCATTTCTTTTGTATTAGCTTAGCCAAGTCAAAAAAATTATCTCCTTGACCTCTGTTGAAATTCCCTTGGGCTCGATCCTATTTATTAGTTGTCAAATGCTGACTCAGACCATTGAATTTTCTAAATCTTGTTCACTTTGTTGATATACCTATTCATAGATGCTCATGATCCATCCATTTTATGATAGTTGAACATGCTTGTGCCACTTATCCTTGACTCATTAGCTCCTTAGATTCACTAACCAATTTGACCCTGCCTTGCTCTGTTTGATAAAGATGTATGAGTTCACATGCACTGTATATCTAATTGGTCCCACTTTCCTATAATTTATTGCACTCTATCATATCATGAAAACTAGATATAGACCAGTTCTTGCACTTTATCAAGGGATTTAGCATGGACCCATCCTTTTGTTAGTGATTTTTCTCCATTGAATCTTGGCTTGATTATCTCATACCATTGGATTATGTCCAACTTATACATATTTAAAGGCTTTAACCTAGGGACATTTTGAATTGGTTTACTCCCATGTGGATCATTAGATCTTATGTGTCAGTATGAGGGCTCCCACACACTGTTAGATCTTCAATAACTTCAAACCTTTTAAGGACCTTTTGAACCCAAACGGTTACTTTCCTTGAATAAAATTGACATTCACACTAACGTAAATTGGCATCCACACAAATTTATTTGAAATTCTATATACCATAAAATTTAAGCTCATATATATTTTTACAATGTCTTTATTTTGACTCTCGTGCGATTGTCATTCATTATTTGATCAACTTTAACAATTTATATTTTGCAACATAGGAATCATGGAGGGGCCAAGTTTTATGGAGATGTTTTTTAGGTCAAAAGGAACATACTAATTTGACTTATTGGTTTTAAAATCCTTCTAAGTGGGATATAAAATTTTTAACTTGACTGGTCTATATTTGGTTTGTATGACATCCTCATGATGTTCTAGCTTATTTGGCTAAGTATGGAAAACCTAGCAAAAATACATGGGAGGCAACTTTGGAGATCAATATATTTTGATGTGCTTTGGTGGAGGACTTGAGATTTGGTGCATATGATCTTGGCACAAAATGCAAGAAACCAATATGACCAATTTTATTTGACTCATTTACACGTGTGAGATACAACCTCTGCAAATTTCCTACTTGGACTTTTTGCCACTAGACTCAAATGTTAATATGGACTCAATGAAGAACTAAATGAACTCCATGTACTTCCATATCTATTCCAAGCAATCTTAACACCTCATGGGGGCTTTGTAACTTCTGGACCTATCCTTAAAAGATGAAAAATTACACTTTAAGTGGACTTAAAGTGTTTTAAAAGGTTTTCAAGAAAAATGATCTTCCTCTTTTATCATTGGGTCCTTCTCTCAATAGGAACATTGCTCAATCCTTGAAAGCTTTGAATGTAGGCCAAAAAATGACCAATAGTAATGAAGATAGGGACTCATGTAAATGTGTAAATTGTCTCATTGGTGTATTGCATAATATAAGTTGATTAGGTTTTTTTGAAACTATATTAACCATGGTGGTTGTTTCCTTTTTAGGCTCAAGAGGTTTTAATTTATAATTAGTTTTTATTGTAAACTTGGTACTAGATGTAGATGTAGCTAGCATGTTTACTACATACTTGAACTTATTCAATGACATTAGCTTCATTTCATAGTCTTGTAAAATGTGGTATAAGTTATTGAAATTTTTGAATTTATTAAAAATAATGGACTCATGTAATGGAGAAAGCAAACTTTGCTTGAATATGTCTTACACCTCCTTATCTATGATAATGTCTATTTGATTGTCACTTATAAAAAAAAATCCTTGGATAAGTAAATAAAAAAATCATAATATTCTAGCCATATAGTAGATTTTGGATCTCTATTTTTTTCATAGGAAAGAATTTTTTAAGCCCAACATATTGATGTAACTAGGTGGATTCTATTTTTTACCAATCAATAGAAAATTATAAGAAAATGTAAAGAATTTATTAGTCAATGCAGTATATCAAAAATCCAAAATACAATCCTTAAATTTAATATCTATTGACATATTTCATAGAAATACTTTTAAGTTATTTTTACTAATTTAATATCACCCAAAACTCAAACTTATAACAAAAATGTGCATCCTTCACCCAAAATTAATAAACATCACCATCAATATAGTACCCATTATTGTTTACCCAACATTACTAATAGTTGGAACCAAACTATTTATTAAAGTTTATCCTTAGCATATTCAAGGATTTCCTTACACATTCCTACACACTCATTAATTCATTACAAAGGAATTCTAATAAAGAATTGATTTGATCATATCATTTTAGTTTTCTATAGTATAGAAACACCTGTGTATGGAACAAAACTAAGTTGATGAGATCAACTGACTCTTAAGACCTACATAGACACTATTATACTGAGTCAAATTTTGTGATCCAATAGTCTATAAATTATTGCTGAAAACCTAAAAGGGTTAGTTCACATTGGGTTCACCAAAATGTATACAAGTAGAAGTGAAGCTGATCTATAAATCAATCCTAGATTGGAGAAGACAAATCAGCTAACTGTGTCACTAGCAATACATTGATAATTGGGATCATGCCCAATATGGATCTGCTAAACCTAGCTAAGGGATATATTATCATATGACATGGATAAATAGGGTTCCAAAGCCTCTAATAAAGAAACACTACATAATAACCCTATCTAGGTCTTGGTATTTCAAAGCAATAACAAAGTAAAGTAAATCTAATTTAGTGCTCACCAAAGCTTGTGGCATAAATGGGGGATAAACATAAATAATAAACATGTAAAAAATAAATCTACTTAATTCAATGTGGAGGTCATCCTCAGTAAAGAGATACAATACATTCATTATCCATTATACATATAAATTTATCTACTAACAAAAGAAGAGTAAGAGTTAGGAATATTAACCTTAAATACAAACCTATCAAATCTCAATCTCTCCTTTAACCAAGGGTCCTTTGCAAGAGGTTTTGGTTCATAAGTATCAAAAAGATATTTCATCTCTAGGCTAGAAGACTTCTCTTATGCATCTAAGACATTTACCCAACATAATATTCTCTTCTCCAAGAAAATATGAAACCCTAAACAATGTCTCATAAATTAGAATGGAAGATAAGTAGATAAAAGAAGCATAAATGAATGATTCTCTCTATTGTATATGGGGTTAAGGATATGTATATATATCTTTATTTTACCTTAAACCCTTTCAGAATTTTAACTAATGTTGTTAGTGCAGTTGACCTAATTAATTTTAAAATAGAATAGTTAGGTCCTAAACTATGTTGGTTAGGTTGACTTATTCCTATAATATGCTCAATTCCCAAACCTAAGATGACCCAATCTAATGGGTTTGGTAAGGTGGTAAAAATGGGTTTTGACTTAGGCAAGGGATATTTGAGGTGGAAAATTATTTGGGACAGAATCTAAAAGAGGTGTTAAATATCAAGGGAACATATAGGTGGGGTTTGTATTAGTTTTAGGTGTAGGTATAGGGAACAACAATCTTGAAAATCACCAAACGCATGCCCACCGCTGTCCTAGTATACCCTTTAAGGAGTACACTTAGAGAGGTTGAGACTCGACATACACCTGCAAGAGAGAAAACATTAATAATTGATAAATTTTAAAAATATTGTGCCTATATAAAAGTTACTGCTAGAAGTGTATGTATCTAGGGTCTTCCCAATAACATATTAAAAATGCCCATGGAAGGTATGACTAAAAATTTAGCAGCCATATGTGCAAGACTGACTTATAAAGGTAAGTCAATCTCACCAAGAACCTTCTGAGATGTCCCATAAAATGATCTAATTAATCTATTATAAGGATGTAAATTATTATGAGTATAACCCAAGTCCATAAGTAATGTCATGGTATAAATGTTCTCGATTGCACCATTATCAATAATAATATTGTGTATAGGGTGTTTATCAAGGCATGCTAGAAAGAATATACAATGAAGATCAGAGTCATCATATTTAATCTCACCATTATTGAAAGTGATAGAGGGTATATGAACCATATGAGGTATATGTCATGTGTAAGTACCAATAATCCCATTTAATGGGTGTCCATAATGTGGTGGGGGAGGATATGCATAACATATCATTTGCACTTATGATTCATTCTTAGAATGGTCTTGAAAATGATTTTTAAATATTTTCTATTTATGGTGATCACCATGTTGTGAACCTAATTCCTTTGGAGGATCCTCAAATATAAGATTTTTGTCATCGATAAGATATTAGATCTTATGCTTCAAGGTAAAAAATCTTCCTATAGAATGCCTTGGTCCTTGATGATAATCACAATAAACATTTCCATCATATCTTTTGGGTAGAGGTGAGCTTATGTCAACCTCGAGAAGATGAGAGATAGATATAAGCTGACACTCTAGTAATCATGGGAGTAATGAAGTTGGGGACTTAGGTAGACATGTAAATTATCTTCTTTGTGTATTGGATAATATAATTCAATTAGGTTGTTGTGAAACTATGTTAACCTTATTAGTTCTATTCTCGAGAAGTTTTACCTTATAACTTGGTTTGACTATAAATGTGGTATTAGATGTAGATGTAGCTGGTGTGTTTGCTACATAATTGAACATATTTTTATGACATAAGCTTCATTTCACGATTCTATATAATGTGGCATAAGTCATTTAAAGATTTAAACTTATTAAAAATAATGAACTAATGTAATGGAGAAATCAAAATTTGCTTGAATATGTCTTGCAACTCTTTATCTTCCATAATATCTATTTGACCATCACTTATAAATTATTTTTAATAGAAAAATCATAATACTCTAAGCATGTGGTGGATTTTGGAGCTCTATTTTTTTTTGGAAATTAAATTTTTGAGCCCAACATATTGATCTAGGTAGATGGACATTATTTATTACTAATCAATAAAAAATTATAAGAAAATATAATGAATCTCTTAATAATTATAATATATAAAAAAATCCAAAATATAATCTTTAAAATTAATATTTCTTGACATATTTCAGAGAAATATTTTAGTATCACCCACAAATCAAACATATAAAAATATGTGCATCCTTCACTTGATACTTAATGGACCTCAACTTCAATATAAATAGTACCCATTGTTGTTTACCTGAAATTACTAATAGCTGGAACTAACTTATTAAAGTTTATTGGTAGCATATTCAAGGATGTCCATAAACTTTAATGTGCACTCTTTAATTCATTCCAAAGGCATTCTAATTTAGCAACCACTTTTACACTTAAAAGATTTATTGCATTTAACTTTATTGAAATTTATACTATTTTTCTATTAAATTCTTAATTTTTTTGTGAGATATTTAATAATTACTATATATAATTAATCATTACAATTTCATTACTTCAATTATTTTCAGTCCCATATAAATATCTCTAAATTATATCTCTCACATACATGAATGTACAACCAATAATATTATAAAAAACCACATTGTTACAACATAAAGTTGTCATGCGAATGTAAAGATTAAATTTTACAACAAATTTTTATAATATTTTTATATGAGAGTTGTTTATTCAACATTATTTTTAATACATACATACATACATACATACATACATATGCATGTTATGTCCGAAATTTCATCTTTCATCTCATACAATCTAAAAAAAAATGACTATATTTTAGAATTAAAAATAATTAATACATTCATATATGACCATCAAACTAAACCCAACATAAATATATGTACATAACAACAACAACAACAACAACAACAACAGAAAATTTTCATAAATGTAATATGATATGAATGCCCTTGATATGTTTGGGCTTTTATACATTTAAAATAGTTATGTTCCTCTTACTTTACTTCAAATAATTGGTGGGATTGTTCATTATCAAATCAAATATCAATTTATATGAAGAATCGAATCCTAATTATTATTTTCTTTGTGTTCTTTCAAGTCAAATTTGGCTTACGTATATGAAGAGAGAACATTTATAATGATACACTAGTCACATGATATGTTTAGGCTTATGTACATTTAAAATATTTATGTGCCTCTTACTTTACTTCAAATAATTGGTAGGATTGTTCATTAGCCAATCAAATATTAATTCATATGAAGAATTGAATCTTAATTATTATTTTCTTTGTGTTTTTTACATTCAAGTAGGTTTATGTATATGAGGAGAGAACTAAGATAATTGGATTCTTTGGAAAGAGAATGAATTTGTTTTTTAAAGCCTTTGATAAACTGATAAGAGATGATATAAACAAATTCATGAATTTGTTTTGTAAAGCTTGCGAAGTTAAAGTAATATATGTGAAAGTTAAAGATATTGTTGAATATTTTAATGGAAGAGATGATGTAGAGTGAGAATTTGAAAATGGTGGAATAAATTTAGTATATCAAATGTTAAATTATATTAATATGATAAATATTTTTTTATCTCTCAATATTTTTTTATGTTTTGAAATTTATATTATATTTTATTTTGAAATAGGTTGATTGTTAAATGACAAAATAAATAAGAATCAATTGTTGTATTGATTAAATGCAATGATTTGTGTATACAATTTTTTTTATAGGAAATTTTGTCTTTAAAATTTTATATATTATATTTTACAATATATTATGTAAAATTGAATTTTGAAATATAAAAAAATTGTATAAATTTAGAAATGATAAAACAAAGTTAATATTAAAAGTTATGATTATGTAATAAATTCAATAGATACATTCTTTTATAATGGTTTTATTGGTATGCGATAAAATAAATAAACATTCCATTATTTATTGATTAATTATAATTAATTGTGTGTGTGTGTGTGTGTGTGTGTGTATGTGTGTGTATATATATATATATATATATATATATATATATATATATATATATAAAATTTAAATTATAGCTTTATATAATAGATTTTGAAATCCATATTATATAAATTTGAATTTGAAAATACCAAATAATCATATAAGTTGAGAAATGTGAAAACAAAGTTAGTTGTTACTATCATTATTTCTTATCAATGGCTAAATTTCTATTCACATGTACAGGTTAGAATTTTTTATACAACTTGATTAGAAATTGAAATAATAGAGATAATTTAAAATTTTAATTTTATACAATGTAAAATGTAGATAGACATATTGTATCATGACATGTATTTTATTTCTTTATTATTTCACATTATACATTGATGTTTAAAATACATACGCATATTTCCCATATATAGTATATAATTGAATAAATATATTATTATGAATTTTCTAAAATAAAAAATGAGAGTTACTAAATGAACTTACATAAATACAAAACAAAATGTTTACTCTTAATTATTGTAAGATATAAAGTATTTGCAGAGACTATTTTAATTTACAGTCTTATGTTGTATAAAAATATAATGTCAACTTCTTTATATTATCTACCTTATATAAGAGCATGCTTGTAGGAGGAAATGATATTTGGTGCACATAAGGAGACAATGTTTATTTTCATGTATAAATGTTATTGAACTATTACACAAATAATAATGAATCAAAAAATTAATGAGTACCATCTCTAGTAAGCTAAATACTAATAATAATCACTACTCCATGTATAAACAAATAAATTGGCATATAAATAAATAATTATTAATTGTAATTACATAAATAATATAAATATTTCAAATTTAGTAAAATTTCAATCCATTAAAATCATATATATATATATATATATATATATATATATATATATATATATATATATATATATATATAGTAAGTAGACAAAGTATTTTGTAATACAATACCCATTATAAACATGAAAATAATTTCATACTATTACACATCCTTTTATTCATTTTGATGTTAACTAGGATAGTCAAGATCTTAGAATTAAGAACAACTCAGGGTTAGTAAGTTGAAAATGAGGAGTTGATTGAGCATTTGCAGACATAAAAGCTCTTCAGAAACACAACAAATAGGTTACTCCAAATCAAGCAGTATTGGGTAACTCAAAGATCATTGAAATTTAATTGATTGTTAAAAGAACAACTAAAAACTAGCACTAATAAAACACACATTAGGAGTAAAATAATAAATATAATATATATTAAATTTAAAAAAATGAACAAAGCCTACTTGGTTATTCTAATATAAGCTTTGCATCTTCTTCACATTCTATTATTTATTATTTATAGAAAATAGTACATATATTCAAGTTTTGTAAAATTTTCATTTCACATTATATGATGTATTTGAAACTCAAGAATAAACATAGATATGAAAATTAAAATAATATAAACTAACACAAACTCTCATAGAAACCCTTCAAAAATCTTAACTACTACTAATCGATATTTTATATTTGCAATGGGCATTTGCTAGATTTCTTGTCTTCATCTTTTAAATAATTTTTTACATAGCATTAAGATCATACCAACAAGATAGATTATATGTATGATTTATTTCTTTTCACATACTATCTTCATAGTGTTGTAACGAGGGAGGTGGGAAAGAACATTTATTTTGAAAGTATATATTGGTGTAGGTTTTTCACCCTTGCATGGGTTTTTCCTACCCTTATGTTATTCACCTTGGTTAGTGGATATTAGGTTTTTATATTTATTTATGAGGTCATTATGACATCATCATGATGTCTTCATGTACTTGTGAGTGCATGGGGTCACACAATGAGTGGATGGGTTCATCCATACCTCTTGATCCCCTGATTGCCTAGTCCACTCAAGTCACTTTTCCATTGTGTTCCCTTAGTGATCTCCCCACCCATAGTGGAGGAGCCCATCCTCTCACCTTGTTTGGATGAGTCATCTTGCACTCAACCTTCCTATTTAAGGATATGTCATCATTTGTATTATATGGTGGAATATGGTGGAATATGATGGATCTTTGTGATTACTTACTTTGCAATATTCTCTCATTGTGATTTTATTTACTTTCAACAACCTTATGCATTTGCTCTGATACCATATCAGAGTGTTCACCAAGATCACTATAAAAATTGAATGCATCAGCGTGGGTACCTCATTAGGCCTTGTTTTTGGGACCCATCTTTTCTTTTCCATCAACCTAAGCTACGATTAAGGAAGGTGTTAGTGTAGGATATTTATTATTACAGTTATTTATTAAATGGATAATCCCTACACATATAGATTCACCTTTCTTAGTTGATTCTTAAGTCTATGATAGTTAACTGTCACTTTCTTAGCTTTTATGGTAGTTAACTACCACTTGTCTTAGCTTCTACAGTAGTTATCTACCACTTGTCTTAGCTAAGTGGTTATTACACATTTGTTCTCCACTAGTATACTGTCAGTTAACTCCCTAATTCTAGGTGGAAGTTTCATGTTCTTAACCCTATATAAGACAAATATATTAAATTTATTTTTTTTATTTTTTTAACTAAAGACGGGTAAATTTTTTATTGAAAGTCGAAACCAAAACAAAGAAGATTACAAAGCTTTATCCTGGTCAACAAGTTGGACCAGTTTCTGAAAAAGATTATGGGGGAGCCCCGTATGGTCCATAATACTCCAAGTCGGCCCCTGCTCAGATGCCCATTTAGCCAGACAATTGGCCATGCCATTCCACTCGTGATGAATATGCACAAAGGACACATAATCCAAAAAGGTACACATCTATAGAATTTGTCAAAAAACCATAGCTAAATGCCAGTCCACCACACTTAAGTCCCATTTATTCAATAAATTAACCACCACCTGCGAGTCAGTCTTGCAGATGATTCTGTGCCAACCATGCTGACAACAGTACTACACAGCAACCAAGATAGCCATCGCTTCCATAAGATTATTGGTATGATGGCCCTTGTGGATAGAAAAGAGAAACCAGATGTCACCCGAGCTATCACGCCCAACACCCCCAATGCTAGTTGCTCCTAGATTTCCATGTGATGAACCATCAGTATTAATTTTTAGCATACCAGCCTCCAGAGGAGTCCACTACCCCATGCGATTGACAGGAGCTACTTGCTATCTAGTGTCATGTGCCAAGTGGGTAAGTGGAGCATAGGGCGCGATGCTGGGAGGGGCTGGGAAAAGGTGAGAGAAAACACCAACATCACCTGAATTCAAGCTAACACCCACGTCATATTTAGCTCAGAGAGTTTCATATAAGGAACTAAGTATTTTTTCCCATAGGCGCCTGAGCTCTAAATGCACATCCTAAAAAATCCTCCTATTTCTCTCTAGCCATATATGCCACAAGATGAAGGAAGGACTAGTAGCACAAGCAATCTATAGAAATGAAGCCTTTGAAGGGGGATGGCCCAAATGATCCCAAAAGTCTGCCAAGGAGGATGTGTGCCAGTAGGAGCACCCCCACGCACTCCACCAAAGGTGCCATATCTGTCTGGCAACAGGACATTGGAAGAAAAGGTGAGCAACATTCTCCTCACTGCTACAGCATAAAATGCATATGGACAGCCCCTGGAAGCCCCACTTATAGAGTTTATCCCAAGTAAGACACCTATTATAAACCAGGATCTAGAGAAAAAATTACACTTAGGCCATGAAAACTAATTCCACACTTTCTTACACCAAGAGAATTCCCCTTCCCCAAACTGATGCTTGGTTAAAGCCTGGTACCCAGAAGAAATAGAGTAGTGTCTCGAAGAAGCACCACCCCAAGCCAAAACATCCCGATCTTGTAGAGAGATACATCCCCTAGAAGCCAAAATCTGGGAGAGCTCTAGCCGGTCCTCCAAAGAGCCACCCTGTGGCCACTCTGAGGACCTCTTCCACCGATAGCCAACAGCCACACCCAGGCTAAAAGCTTCCTTGTAGTGCACCACCGTGACCCAACCAGCTAAAAGGAAAGAGTCACAGAGAAGCTGAAGGTGAGAATGAGAGGAAACAAGTGGAGGTGACCCATCCCAGGAGTCACTCCAAAAGAGAGTGCCAGTTCCACTATTGTAGATCTAAAAGAGACTGCACTTCACCAATTGAGCTCCATGCTTGAGGGTATCCTAGACTAAAGACCCTCTTCCCACTAGAGGAAGCCTAGAAATATCTGAAGGATTAGCACCAGGATAGTACTTGTGAGCCAAGATATGAGCCCAGAGGTGAGAAAGACTAGAACACCTTTGCCAATAGAGTTTAGCAGTGAGAGCTTCACTACATAAAATGGCAAAATGTAGGCCAAGGCCTCCTTCCTTTTTTGGGTAGCAAATAGTATCCCAATTGATGAGGCTCCATTTAGTATTCTACAAATTACCGCTCCAAATAAATTAGAGTGACAGAGCATCAAATTTCTTCAGAAAATAAATCAGAGTAGCCTGCACCATACTACGGTAAATGGTCAGTGCTTGGATAACTGATTGCAAAAGTGTCACCCTGCCAGCAGTAGTGAGCCACCTGTGAGACCAATGAGTAACTTTTTGCTTTAGCTTGTCAAGCACACTCTGCTAAAATAGCCTAGGCTACCTTCCAACCCCAATAGGGATCCCCAAATAGATCATTGGAAGAGATTGAATCTGAAAACTTAGGATAGTAGCAATCCTCCATTGAATAGGCTCCAGAGTGTTAAAGAAAAAAATAGAAGACTTGTGCTCATTAATTTTTTGCCCAGAAGCATCCATATAGCTGTCTAGGGTGAGCTGAAAAGCTTCAGCTTCACAAATCTGAGCTCTCCCAACCAAGGTTGTGTCATCAACAAACTGGAGGTGGGTCAAAGTCGGTAACCCATACCCCCACTACCAACCATGCAGAGTATTTTGAGATAAGCAAAACTTAATAAGTCTGCTAAGCCCCTCTGCCATAATGATATACAAGTATGAGGAGAGTGGATCTCCTTGGCAAAGACCTCTAAAGGTGCCAAAAAGCTCTGAGGGTTCACCATTTATAAGAACTGAGAAGGAAGGTGTAGTAACATAGCTTAAAACCTAGCTAACCCAAGCTTGATTGAAACCGAAGGCCAACAAAACTTTTTGCAAGAAGCCCCAATTGACTTTATCATATGCCTTAGCCATATCAAGCTTAATGAACATGGCATGTTCCTGAGAATAACTCATAGAATGAATAGCCTCGAAGGCAATAACCACCCCATCCAAAATTTGTTTGCCCGCAACAAAACGTCCTTGTTCCTCTAAGATAACAATGGGAAGAACAACTTTAAGCCTCTCCACCAGAAGCTCAGTAATTGTTTTATAGACCACATTACAAAGGGAAATATGCCTAAAGCATTCCAGTTGATTAGCCTATTCCTTCTTAGGAATCACGATTAAAAATGTAGCATTCAATGCCCATAGCATTTCCTTACTGGAATAGGACTCTTACACCACGTCCAAGAGGTCATGATTGATTATATCCCAAAACTCTTGAAAAAATTCTGCTGGGAAACCATCCGGCCCTAGAGCTTTGCCTTTGTGCAAGATGAAGACCACCCCCTCCAATTCAGACATACCGATAGGCTGCATAAGGGATTCATTCATTTTCAATACCACCACGAAGGGTATACAAGATAACATAGTATTTTTAGCAAGCTTAGTAGGAGGCAAGTCATCTGAGAAGAGAGCAAAATAAAGTCAAATAGCTTCTCTGGAAATAACTTGAAAGGAGGATAGCCTTGTTCCATTCAAAGTAACAAGAGATGAGATAACATTCCTATTACGTCACCCCTGCACAGACTTATGGAAGAAAGCAGTGTTTCTATCCCCTTCTTGTAGCCAGTCCACATGAGCCTTCTGTTTCCAATAAATTTCTTCTCGAAGTTCTCATTCTACAAGATTAGTAGAAGCTTGAGATTCTACATTTCGAAGGGCCTCAAATAGACCAAGATCTCGAATCTGCCTGGTAACTGTATCCAAATGGTCTTGAGCTCCCTTCTTCATGGAATGAAGATTCCCAAAACAATTTATGTTCCAGTACCATAGTTTCCTTTTGATATAGTAAAGTTTTTTAGCAAAAGAGAACATAGCAATACCATAGGATGGGGCCCCCTATCTCCACCAGTGTGCAACTAAGTCATGGAGAGAGGAGTCGAGTAGCCACATCAGTTGAAACTTAAAAGTAGACCTCTTTAGAGGTGAAATAAAACTAGTAGAGAGCTTGATAGGCTAGTGGTCAGACCCTCTCCAATCAAGAATTTTAGATGCAAGAGAGAAAGAGCTAGACTACCAGAAACAAGAAACTAGGAACCTATCTAGGTGTTCAAAAATGGCAGCATTACCAATCCTTCTGTTATTCCAAGTAAAGAGTCTGTTGAGTGGCTTCATATCAGAGAGGTGTAAGAGATCAATATTTTGTTAGAGAAGCTTTGAAGATGGGCCCAACCTAGCCAGTTTGCCCCTCTTCTCCTCCAGGCTAAGCACAGAATTGAAATCCCCAACCATAATCTAGGGTATGAAGGGATGGCACCTTCTAACATACTGAATATGTTCCCATATCTTGAGCTAACTTGGGAGATCCACCTGAGCATAAACCGTAGTAACAAGAATCACCTTGCCAGTCTCAAGAGAAGAAGCTATCATTGAGGGAGCCAAAAGGGAGGATATCCAGTGAAGTGGCATGACTTTCTTTGGGTCCCAACATATGGCCATACTGCCAAAGCTCCCCAAGGTGCTAACACACTGACATTGGCCTAAAAACCATATATTAGGAACACACTTGAACAAGGAGTCCACAGAAAGCTTGGTCTCCTGAATACAAAAAATATCAGGAGAATGTTCTATCATCAATTTGTGGATAGCTTTTTTTGGGGATGCTATTCAACCCCCTCACATTCCATGAAAGAACAATCATTGGGAAGATTGAGAGAAATGTTTGTCTAAGGTCTTGACAAATCCTGATTCTACCAATAAATCACCTGTGAGTTTAATTTTGTCCTATTCCTTCTTGCGCCCAAGCCTGGAAGGAGTGGTAAAAGAGACTTTCTTAAAAGGTCTTTGCATCAGACCTAGATTAGTAGAAGTACCTTTTTCTTTGCTAGAAGTAGCTACGTCTTTAACCAAATTTGCCTAGTGGACATCTTTATCTTTCGAAGCAGGAGAAACCACCAGCGCCCCAGACTCAGGGCCAAGAGAAGTTTCTGGGCGCTGTTGAACCACAAAATTCTATGGCTCATTAGGACAAGACTTCTCTTCAAAACCAAGAGCTCTGCACTGATCCATTACAGGAATGCCATCTTCAATGACCATACTGTCTAGGGCCTCAAAGAGATTGAACACTGATTCCATTTGCCTATCTAGGTGCACGCGCTTCTACCCTCTGCCCTTGGCCCGATGTCAAACTAGGGTAAAGCCATCTACATCTAGCCTAGTATCACTAGTTGGGCCCTATCCCAAACTTAAGATATTTGAGTGAGCTTTCCCATTGGCCACTCTATCACCCTAGTTATTCACAGTTCCAGTTTGAACAAACTTGTTACTCTCTTTGCCCTTATTGGCCATCCATGGACCGGATGGGTCACCAGGTATGTCAGTACCTCTGGATGCGTGAGGGCACTGGTGGTGTAAATGCCCATACACATGGCATATTCAACATCAAAAAGGAATCGATTCATAGTCTAATTATTGAATCCAAGAGGAAGAACCCAAGCAAATTTCTACAATGTCTGGTAAAAGATTATTTAAATCAATATCAACACAGATACGGGCATAGGAAATAACCTTTTTGTCTAGTGTTTGATGTGCTATTGCCGTTGGTGTCCCGAGCAAGGCTGCAATCTGGCACAGGATATCCTCATGCTAGAATTCCAAAGGAAGTCTCGGTAGGTAGACCCAAACAGGAACCTGCAATGGAAGGTCCTCAACTAAATTAAACCCCACATGCCAGGGTTTGATAAACAGGCCATTATGATCATAAAAATATGGCCCTCCCTTAAAGATTTGATTTCGATCTAAGACGAAGGAGAAATTCACCATAAAGAAACTATTGCCAGCCAACATAATATCGAAATCACCTTCCACCTGCCATGAGCAGTGGATCCAAGCTTCCAGAGCTGACATGAGAATTATGATGCCAAGGAACTTGCATATCAATGCATGGGAGGCTAGGTACTCAACATCCTCCTTCACTGCTTCTGGCGAGAGAACTAACACAGGGCGTTCCTGACACTGGGGCATGCATCCATTAACTTTCTCCACCTTAGACCATCCGCTAACATAGAACACCTCCCACTCTTGGGAGCTTAGTCATGGCATTGCTCGGTCCACCCTCGCACCTTCCAGTGAAGCTCCACCCTTGGACTCCCCGCTCGCAACCATACATCCCTCGTATGAAGGAAATTCTGTTTTTTGATATTAAATTTATTTATAAATCAAGGAAATTATTGCACATATTCTTACATAATTATAAATACAAGCAAGGTCATTGTTGCAAAATTCTTATGTTCTCATTCTACTAGAAGATCACTTAATGGTCAATTTTGTCATGGTATTAGAGCTCTAGGTTCTGGTAATGAGCATCAATTTATATATTTGAATTCTATTTTATATTCTTCTAAATTTATTGTGAGTAATTTTTTATGTATAATTTTATTTGGCCTATGGCAAATTCATTTGTATGTGTATTAGCCATATAATATTTTTTTGCAAGTATTTCAAGTTGCAAATATATAAGGAGGCATACACAGGGTAAATAAATCCATAGTGGAATTAAGCACCCTATATCTCCTCACCATCCTTAGTGGATCAAGCCCTTCACATGGCCCTTGATAAGCTACCATATTGCATGCATTATATTTGGATATTGTAAATCTTGAGGAGGATGCATCAAGCCTTTTTTTTTTTAGAAAATCACATGTTAATCCTCCAATATCTAGCTTTCTTTATTGATGGACCCACTCTCACACAACATCACTTGGCATCACATGACAATCACAATATGTTGTCATATGCATGATGGTCAAACAATGAGATAAAACTTCACACAACCCATAAAATCCATCATAAATCTAGTGACTTGGCTCATGGTAGCTCCAAACCATTATTGAAACCACTATGCCCTTTCTCACCCTCCTTGTACACTATTCTCTCTCATAACCACCACGTGGTCACTCAAATATGAAACCCTCCATTGGCACTCTTACAGAGGTCAACAATAATTCTCTCTCTAATAACAACATGATACACATGTAAATCTTCTCTACCTTTTGATGCCATTCCTTCCCTTCTGATGGCATTTTGTATACCCATGGAGGACTTTCTGATGGCATTTTTCACCATTCCCAAACTTGCTAATGGCATTTTGCACCATTATAATTTTTTTAAGGCATTTGATTTTCTTCCATGCACATTAGCAACACTGTACAAATCCCCTTGCCTTTACTTCTTTATGATATCATTATAAATTCAATGCTAAACCTAAATTATGCCTTGAAATGATTAAAATTAAAGCATGTTTTTTAATTTTATTTAAAATAGATTCATATATTTTTAATTAAAATGACCTCAAAGAGGATTATTTTTAGAAATGTAATGTAGGGGTGCATGGGCCAAGTGTTTTTTTAACTTTGACTGTTGTGACGAGGTCCAATTTTCCATGGAAATTAAAATGAATGCTTACATGACATGATTGGTGTTTAAACCCATCATGCATTTAAAATTTTCGTGCAAATTTAATTAAATAGGCCATTAATGATTGAAAATGTATTTTTGTATAAATTTTGATTGGTAACTTAGAATTAAGTGCCATTTTTTAAAAAAGTGCATGTTTTTTCATCATCTTTCCATTATTATACTTTTTTTTATAAAACACACTAAAGTTATGAAGTGTCATATTTAGGGGGGTTACCTGTACAATGGGTCCTACTAACTTTTGTATTGTATTTTTTGCACTAATTACTCACATGTGGATGCATTTTTTACTATGTCTAACATTTCCATTATGAACATGTATTATCCCTCATCACTCCATAACCAATTTCTTACTTAGACACATTCTCGGTTGTGTTTGACATCCCATTCATGATCATGCTTCAGGTGTTCATTGCAGATTGTATTGTGCAGTATTATACTTCCTTGGTGTCTTCTCTTGGTCATGAATATTCCATTTGAGAGACTCCAGAGGAGTAATTTTGATTATATGCCATTGGTCCTTCTTGGGAAGGCTAATTATGCTTCATGTCATGTATATATGGAATTTTCACTCAAATATCGTGAACTTATTCCATTCTTATATGGATAGATTTATGCTCCTATTAACCCAAGTCAATACAATAACTAGGCCAAATATTGTGACTGTGTCTATGGTAATTTATTGATAAATGTTTCATGGTATATACACCACCATGTGGAGCACATAGACTATCCTTTCACTATTTGGATCACTCTTTAGAGTCTTTTCAAGGATCCTACTATGACCTACATCACACCTCCTCCTCCTCTTCCTATTATCTCTTATGATACTATTTTACTCTCTCCTCATACTTTTTCTCTTGTGATGATACATCCATGGTGGATAGTGACCTTACTTCTATCGATCCCCCACTATGAGATGATATTTTATTAGACCTTAGTTTTCTCATTACAAATTCTACATCTATTCCTATGCATATTGTTGCTCTTCTAGAGCCTTCATAGACTTGCATTTCATAGTACTTTACTAATTTTAGAGAGAGTATATACATTGAGAGCATCAATGACTCATATTTTCCTTGGAAATTCATCTTTTAGATATGAGTGTTTCATTTGTAGACTATCTCTTCTGATACTATTTTACTCTCTCCTCATACTTTTTTTCTTGTGATGATACATCTATGGTGGATAGTGACCTTCCTTCTATCGATCCCCCACTATGAGATGATATTTTATTAGACCTTAGTTTTCTCATTACAAATTCTACATCTATTCCTATGCATATTGTTGCTCTTCTAGAGCCTTCATAGACTTGCATTTCATAGTACTTTACTAATTTTAGTGAGATTATATAGACTGAGAGCATCAATGACTCATATTTTCTTTGGAAATTCATCTTTTAGATATGAGTGTTTCATTTTTAGACTAGTCTTCAGTTTCAATGGTTGTTGAGGCTTGTTGTCCTCTTCCCATGGATATTCTTTCAGTGAATGTTTCATGTCTATCTTCTTCTTTGGTTATTCTTTTTCATTAATTGTATCCTTCTTCTTTGCCATATTCTACTATTAGTCATGTGATACTAGGTTAGACTTTGGCACATTGAGCACTAGTAGGGAGACTTTTGAAAATTTTACAAATATCTACATCATGATTTAGACTTGCAATCCATTTGAGTGGGAATTATACATTTTGACTGGTCTAGTTTTATTTATTCCCAAAGTAAGAGACACAATTTGTTGTAGAGGGACCTACTATAATATTTTCCATGTGGCTTTATACACTGACATTATCTCTCTTCTTTATGGAGGCACAAATACTCTATGTTTTGTAGGATATTGGGGATCATCAATATGAATTTGGAATGTGGATTATTTTAGTCTCATCTGGGGGTATTTTAGTCTCATATTCTTATTTTATCTTTCTTTTTTCTTAATGTGGAGGGAGTTTTTTCCCACAAATTTTTCTCATTTTAATCCACTTTTTGAGAGTTACACTATACTTGGGTACTTGATCAGTCCTAGTTGCTAGGACCCAATTATACTACCCACCTAGCTACACTTAAAGGGGGTGTTGGTGTAGGATTTTCAACCTTGCATTGGTTTTTCCTACCTTGTGTTATTCACCTTGTTTATGTGGATATTAGGTCCTTATAGGTATCTATGATTTAATTATGACATCATCATGGTGTTATCATTTACTTGTGAGTGAATGGCATTACATGATGAGTAGATGGGCTCATCCATCCCATTTGGTCCCCTGAGTGCCTAGTCCACTTAGGTCACTTTTCCACTATGTTCCCTCATTGTTCTCTCCACCCATACTGGAGGAGCCCATCCACTCACCTTGTTTGGATATTTCATCTTACACTCAACTTGCCTATTTAAGGGCATGTCATCCTTTGTATTCTATGGTGGAATATGATGGATCTTTTTGATTATGTGTTTTTTAATATTCTCTTGTTGTTATTTTATTTACTTTTAACAAGCTTATGCATTTGATTGTCTTACATTTAGTGAACCAGTGAATTCAATTGATCTAGTGATCTTGGAGATCACTTTGATAGCATATGCCACCATTTGATTGATGAAAAGGAAAATGTCATCAGGATGGGCTCTATAATTTGAGGCAACAAGATAGTATGTGCTACCATTTTATTGATGAAGAGGAAAACCTCATCAAGATGGAATCTATTAATTCAAAGAAAAGATAAGGGCACTAAGGGAGAGGAGAAATATAGTTACAACATAGAAGAAACAATGATGAATATGAGAACAAGATTTATTCTTATGAGTGTACAAACATAATTATAAAGTTGAGAATAACTGAGTAATCAAAGAGTGTACTTACTTGGGAATACTAAGACATGTGAATTTAGCCCTTAGTGAAATAATATGTGGGATATTAGGAAGGAGATCAAGGACCTCAAGGAGCATTAAATCATGACAAGTGAAAGTAATAAGATTAATTTTCTTATTTTCATATAAATAATCATTTCATAAACATTATATTCTAAGATAAAGTTTATCATGGATCAAATATATGGCCCTTGCATAGCCAAGGATGACAGTTTATTTTGGTTTATTGTTAAAGTAGATGATGAGAGCATTCATTTGGTATATAGTTATAATATTATTAGTAGTACTAGTGTTAACATTTTTTTGATTTATTAAATAGGATTTGGTTGACCCTCACCTTGCAACTTAGATATAAGGCCCAATACTTAGGTATTTTATTGCACGTGTTTTGGAAACCATATTTATTATGGAACAACTTGATGTGGCTGACCTTGGGACCCAATGAGACATTATAAGTTTTACTTTTATAAACTATAATTGAACCACAAACTTCAAGTATTAGTAGTGCTATTTTTTTGAAAAAATGGATCACATGATTAGAGATGTGTACTATGTACCCAATTTTAAATATAAATTTGTTATTTGTTTATCAATTAACCCAACAAATAAACAACTAGATTTTTACTGAAGTTTTTTATGGAAAATATCAATAATAAGTTTTAGGTATCTATGGGATAATTCCTAGTAGTGTCAACACCTAATTTTGAAGGCTCAAATTACCACCTTGGTGCCACTTAGGAACATAAAAAATAATTCATTTTAAAGTTTAACATTATTTTAATTTATATATTTTGTTTGGTACGTTGAAATAGAGGTAAAGTCACAATTTGAATTATTTTAAAATAATAAATTTGAATTCATATGTAATAAAACTTGTTCAATTCTTAAATATGGGGTGAATATGTTGTACATGTTGGTACACAAATTATTAATAAGTTATGATGTAATTAGTTGTTATGAAATAAATATTGGACAAGTAATACATAATTATATGAAAATTATTATTGGTACCAAGTTGTAGTGTTTAATTTTATATCCTTTTTTATTTGAAAAATAAAAATTCTTACATGTACATTGAATTTATAAACACTCCAATGCATCTTGGGATTAATTATCAAATATTAAGGGCTAGTCTAAATTTCAATGTGAAGGGTATATATTCGACCAACCCTTCCATGATGAAAATTTATATAAATACTTACACTTCACATCAAAAGAATATATAAAATAAACAATTCATAAAAAACAAGAACAAAATTTTTAAATGAGTGGTTAATTTTGAGAATATAATAACTTGGGTAAGGGTAATCTCACTCCAATCAATTACAAGATACATTATACATTAAGTCCAAAATCTATCAAAAAACTATTTTGATACGGCTTTAGTCCCTTCTAATAAATGAGCATAACATAATTTCATAAATTAAATAAAAAGAACAAGTCCAAAGAAAATCATTGGTTGCACCATTTTTCTTGTTTTCTAGACTCTTAGAGTATGTGTAGGTGAGTGTAACTGCGGTAACATATAAGTAACAAAATGTTTTCCATAAGATATTCAAAATAGATTTTTTATGTTTTTAGTTGTTCTTTAGCATAAAAATAATAAATCTAGATAATAATAACATATATAAATAAGCCATTACATCAACAAGACAAATAAAACACTAATTCAATAAATTAGTCTCTTTTGAATTGTGTCAATGCAATGAGATGATAAATCAAGGGGTTTAGTCTCCTGGGAATTAAGCATTGTAGTAATATTTTAATGACATTAAGACCAATCCATGAATGAAATATTATTTTAGCATTTTGTTTTGTATGGTGTTTTTAATGAGTTGTGACATGCATACAACTAAATATTTGTACATTCTTCTTCAATCTAAAAGTGTGTGCTAGTTTAAGGGTGTCCATGATTTCATATCAAAAGTGGGTTGGACACTGATATGTGTGTACAAATTGTTCTTATAAACATGCATGCAAAATGCAATAATGTAGAGGACATAAGCAAAGTGATTGATAAAATTTCTCAAAGAAATCTACTGACATGGACTACAATGATTGTAGAGTTTGCACACAATGGGCATGTTGAAAAGTAGTTGAATTTTATTTTTAATTGCAACTAAAGGACATGATGTCAAACTCTATTAAAATCACAATTCTTCTTTCAAATCCATTATTTCTTCTTCTTCCTATGTTTTCAATTCAAGCCTCTCTCTACAATACATACACTGTAATACCACATTAATGACCTTAATTATTTCCATTCTTATAGTCAGTGTGATTATGTGAGATGCAGTGGCACAATAAAAGAGAAGAATAAAACCTATAACTATTTAATATATGTTTTATAATGAAAGAATTCACAAATCCTAGCATGCAACATTTTTATTCCCATTTAAATTGTGAAATTAATTATAAAACACTTAGAAATCAGATTAGGATGTACATTAGAATGAAAATTTGAGGTATTTTATATAGTTTTTGGGATTCACACCCTGGTAGGTACCAAGGAATTCAAACTCTGATGCAAATATATACGATGAGGCCTCATACCAACTTGAAAACTTAAAATACCCAAATATATTTACAAATTTACTTGGAAAGAAAATAAGAACTATAAATGTATTATTATAATATAAGTTACAAGATTGAAAGCGAGTAAATATATAAATAAATATTGTCATTTTAATCTGAAGTTAAAAGACAAATGTACAATGAGATTCTACCTAATCACAAGACTGCTTTAAGTGATAGAGTAAAATGGCCCCTAAATAAACAAGCAATGCCCCCAATAATTTATGTGAAATTAAGAAATTATAATAAATATGAATGAATCTATACATAATTCTTTGACAACATTTAACAATATGATGTTTTGACAACAAGAAAGTGTTGGATAACTAAATTTTTTACTCAGATATAGACCTAAATTTGCTTTAACTATGCCTCTATTTAATTCAATATTTAAGTTTAAAATTGAAAAGGGAAAAGTAGGAAAACTAACCAATTCAAAAAGTGTTGTAGCCCTGTAATAGCAATCTCTATGGGCAATGGTATTAGCTCTTCCAGATATCATTTTATGGCTTCCATTTCTACTACTATTGTTATTGCTACTAGCCCTTTATGTACGATTAGATGCTCCTTGTTTGTTTCTCCTCTCATAATTTGATTGTATGAAGTAACTCAACCCACTAATTCATAAGGTTACAACTTTTATATTATGCTTTATTTATTTTTTAATCTTCAAGACTTTCAAATGCCAAAAGATGTGAAAATTAGGAATACATGGGGGTTTTGCTAGTGTAGCATGAGTCATTCTACGGTGTTTCATTTAATTCCAATGAATCTTTCCTGCATATAGTTTGTGACATAGAATGGTTGACTATAAATTGTTGAATTTTCATTACATTTCCCACTAACTAATTAATCCATGGAAGTACACCATGTAAATATTTGAGCAATAAGTTCATGCAATGAACTACACATGGTATCCAAAATATATGTGGACACTCATCCTCAAACATTCCTCCAATTAAAAAATTATATGTAGCACTATCTGTTATCACACTCACTACATTATGTCTCCCCAGCTGTTCTATTACCTATCAATATATATCCATCAAATAATTTGCATATTTCACATGCCCTAAACTATCATGTGATTTTAAAAACAATGCTATGTTAGGAGAGGAAACTACGACATTTATGAGAGGTCTATGTGCAATGTTTGTCCACCCATAAAAATGAATATAAACCCATGTATATGCCCATCTAGCCTATAATCTTGCCTTTATGCAAGCCTTCTCCTCACTCAAAATTACTATGTAAATCTTTTCATAGCTTGGACGAACATTACCTCTAGGAGCATTATTTATCATTCTTACTGTATCTTTCCATAAATAGGATCTTGAAATATTAAAAGGCATCCCACAACCAAAACATAGTCTCCAAATAGTTACATCAATATTTTTCTTGTCTAAGGCATCATACGTCTTTCCAATTTTAGACTTGTTAATGGAAAGATCTTGAGCATGGGGATGTGCTCGCGATGAGGGCATTGGTTTCAAAGACTCCATATATACGTATACTCCCTAATTAATACATCCTTTTAGTATTAGGTTTTTTTTGCAAATTAATAGTTTTTCCCTTTTCCCCATACCAAACAAGTGGTACTTCAATCTTGCAATGAACTATTTTTCTCTATGGGGCAACAAGGGCACTTCCATGTCTTTCTTTGTTCCAGACTACTATAATTTTCCCCTGAAAAACCTCTAATTATTGTCACATACTTCTATAAATTATGTTCAAATTATTTTTTAGTTGCGCAATATTCTGGAGGATTTGGTCCCTTATTTTTACTCGACTCCGAGATTGTGGGGATTGAAGAGGTAGCATTTATTTTTATCTAAACAAAAATAATTACACCAATTCTAAAAACAAATAATTATAAGATGAAAAATAATAAAGAAGATAATCTACATGAAGTTTTACAAATAAATCAAAAATTTTAAATGGAAATATGAAACATCCCTGCAATAATCTTCTTAAATATGTAATTGTGTTTATAATGTGTTCTCCTTACAAATCATCCAATTTTCTTTTACATCAATTAATAATATTTCTCCGATACATCTTTAAATATTTTAAATTGTTTTATTTAATTTAATACATACAATATTAATTTAAATTTAAAAGAATAAATATTAATTTAAAATATTAAAAGACGGAAAAATGAAATAATTTATACAATTTAAATATTAAACTTATTTAAAAACAATTTAAATATTAAACAATTTAAAAATTAAAGTTATTTAAATAAATTAGAAATAAGTTATACAAATTAAATATTAAACAATTTAAATATTAAATTTATTCAGAAACAACTTAAAAGAAAATTGTTAAAAAATACAGTTTGTAAATATGAAAAAATGAAATAAAATAAATGTATGATTTTTTAACATCACTAAATTAGAAATAAGTTCTGAAGCGTGGATTTTTTTCGCATGCTGTAAAGAATTGGAAATCGTTGGCCTTGTTTTTCAGCATGCAGACTAGTTTTTCCACGGATGCGTTTTCACGGACTTGCATTGTGGACCTGCGTTGCAGACCTGCATGACGTTGCATTGTGGAACGATAAAACCATGCTCCTTAAATAGGAAAATTCACAGAAATGAGTTATATATATTTTTTATCGTGAATTTAAATTGATAAAAGTGTGTTGTAAATATAAATACATAACAGAATAAATGGAAATTAGATGAACCATAATTATGTTAGTTTATTAATATACTAATAAATATTTATTTAGATGTGAATGTAAATTAAAAAATTATGAATAAAGAAGGCACTCAAAAAAATCAAGGAACATAGATGGTATGTAGTAAAAATATGAATAGAAAAGACATAATAATTATAACATCGATGTAAAATTATAAAAATATTGATATGGGTTCAATAATTGGAAGCATACTTGTGTGTATGCTTTCATCTTTCGATTTTGCAAATTAAAATTTCTCTGTATAACATGGTATGGTCAAGACATTTCAGACAAGTTCCATCCATTTTGGGAGATAAGATATGTAAAAAATTAAGGAGAGACGATAGTTGATGGCATGCATGGTGGCATTAACTTTACACATTAATGGAGAACCCTACCAAGTCATTTGGAAAATGGTGTTGACCTTCACATTAATGAGTCATGCATCTTCGAACATGGCACATCGTTTCGTATTTATGACTCATAATTATTTTGATTCTTCCTTTATGTGTCAAAATTAGAAGCCAATAATAAAATAATGTGTTCGTTTGAAAACTATTTTTGATTTTTCTTTTTCCAATTATTGGTCCCTTTGGTCCCAACAAATGGTCAAACCAAAAACATGTAGAAAAATTGATATGTTATAAAAAAACTTTATCATACAACTACCTAAAATATATATTTTATTCTCGAACAACCTTTCAAACTTTAAAATGTTAAAATATCTCATAAAATTTTAAAACACAAAATAATAAAAAATGTGGGCCCTTGAAATTAAAGATCCTAACTATTAGTCCCCTTCCTCTATTAGTTTCTTTGCCACTTTTAAGTCAAACGGGCTTACCTTAAAAAAAGAATTAATTTGTTATGTAATGCCTTCAATAAATTGACGGGAGACGATACAAACAAAGCCATGATATCGCTGACTCTGCAAAAGATTTCTTATGATCAATATTTAGAGGGGCAAGAGAATATGGAGTGAGAAACTAAAAATGATGGAATAAGTTTGGTATCTGTCACATGTAGTAACAAAAGTCAATTATATTTGTGTAATAAATGTTTTTGTTTTAAATTTTGTTTTGTTTATTTGTATTAATTTTGTTTTCAATTATGTTTTGAAATTTATGTTATATTTTATCGTGAAATGGGTTGATGGTTGATTGTTAAGTGAAAAAATAAATAAAAATTGAATGTTGTATTGATTTAGTCTAATGATTTGTATATAAATATTTTTATAAAAAAATTTATTTTCGTAGTTTTATATATTACACTTTATAATATATATTATGTAAAATTAAATTAAAAAGGCAAAAGAATTGCATATTTTATAGAAAATTTTATTTGTATAATTTTATATATTACATTTTGTAATATACATTATACACTTTGCAATATACATCATAGAAAATTGAATTCAAAAAGGCGAAAAAAAATAAAAATTGTGAATTTAGAAAAGATAAAACAATGTTAATAAGAAGATTTATGTTTATGTAATCAATTAAATAGATGTTATTTTTTATCATGACTATATTGGAAAGTGATAACATAGATAAATATTTCATGTTGTAATGATTAACTATAATTTATTGTATATAAATATTTTTATAAAATATTTTGAATTTATAGTTTTATATAATAAACTTTGCAATATACATTATGTAAAATTGAATTTAAAAATCTAAAATAATAATATAAGTTAATAGATGCTAAAATAAAGTTAGTTTTTATTGTCATTATTTCTTATTAATGGCTTGGTTCATTAAAAAAATATTATAAATTAGTCCTTATATGATTTTCAAGAATTAGATTGATTGTAAGATACATTTCATACATATTAAATTTATATTTACATGTACATGTTAGAATTTGTTATACTAAGTAATTGAAATGACATAGATAACTTAAAATTATAGTTCTATACAATGTAAAAGGTAAATATACATATTCTATTATAACATGTATTTTATTTATTTAAAATTGTATGTTCATGTTTAAAAAACATAAAAATATTGCTTATATCTAATATATAATCAAATAAAAGTATTAACATGATATTTTTTCTTTAAAAGTTCATCAAATGAATTTATCTAGACACAAATCAAAATGTGTACACTTAATTATTGGGAAATATAAAGTATTTTAAAAAACTATTGTATTTTACAATTTTTTTTTAATAAAAATATAATGTCAATTTTATTGTAGAATTTGTTTTATATATAAGACCATAATTATATGAGGAGATGGTATATTTCTTAAATGAGAATATATTTAGATACTATCCAACCTTTATATAGTAGGGAGACAATGTTGATTTTCATGAATATAAATATTATTTAATTATTACATAAACAATAATGAATCAAAATAAATAAATGACTATGATATGATACTGATATTTTATGTGTACACATGAAAATTGGTATATAAATCTAAAATAAAAACTTTTAATTATACAAATAATATAAATATTTCAAATTTAGGGAAACTTTAATCCATTGAAAAACAAAAGATATATATTAAGTAAGCAAACTATTTTGTAATACAATACCCATTATCAATATGAAAAAAATCCTAATGATACACACCCTTTTATTTATTTTTATTTTAATAAGGATAGACAATATCTTGGACTTTGGAATAACTTAAGGTTAGCAAGTTGCAAAGGAGGACTTGGCTGAGCACTTACCAAAAAAAAAAGATTTGCAAGAACACAACAAATAGGTTACTTCATTAGAGTAGAATCAAGCAGTGTTTATATTATCAAAGAATATTACACCTTAATTAGTTTTTAACCAAAAAACTAAAAAATAATATTAATAAAACACACATTAGAAGTAAAAGAATAAATATAACATGTATGAATAAAATAAAAAAGAATAAAAATTAATTATTCTAATATAAAGTATGTATATTCATCACATTTCATTATTTATTCTTTTCAAGAAATGGTAAATAATATTTAAGTGTTGTAAAATTTTCATTTCACATTATATGATAAATTTGAAACTCAAGAATAAATATAAGTATGAACATTATACAATATAAACTAGTCTCAAACTCTAATAAAAACCCTTCAAAAGCATTACCCACTATTAATCCATATTTGATATTTACAATGGGTATTTGCTACATTACTTTGTCTTCATCTTTTACATATATTTTTGCATATCACTAAGATCATCTTAACAAGCTAAATCATTTACATGGTTTGTTTCTTTCTGCATATTATCCTCACAGTGTTGTAAAGAGGGAGGGGTAAGATCATTTATTTTGCAAGTATATGTCACCATTTGATTGATGATCATCAAGATGGGACATATTAATTTGAGGAAACAAGATAGGTGCACTAAGGGAGAGGTAAAAAATAATTGCAACATAAAATAAAAAATGATGAAGATGAGGACAAGATTGATTCTTATGAGTGTACTAATAAAAAAAAGAAAATAATATTCATTAACACAATGATATATAATATACAGCTATTGAATTGATTTGAGAGAGGGGCAAATGTCTTATTTATAGAGGAGTGATAACCATAGAAAATGATGGGAGGATTCTAGATAGGAATGATCTAGAAGAGAAGACTCTAGAAGATGGAAAAGTCCAGATGAAGTGGATGGTTCCATATGAACAAGATGGAACAATCTAGATAGATGACTAAAGGACAAAAGGTGTCCTATGTGGAATAATAATTATTACAACAGCCCCATCCACTCCCCATAATGTTTATTTGGGTTATAATATTGTAATATGGGTGCCAACAACTTAGACTGATTAGGTACCCATTTACAATATTCCACCTAAGGTTTCATATGTACCTTAAGAGGAACATCCACAAGATGTAACATGTCTGTAAATTTGAAAAATTTAAGTAGAGATAACACTTTAATGAATATATCTATGAATTGATCTTATGTTCCACAAAAATTTAGCCACACCACCTTTCCATCTATCAAGTCATGAACAAAGTGATAGTGTACCTCAATATGTTTTGATCTAGCATGAAATACAAGATTTTTTGCCAACCTAATAGTTCTTTGATTGTCACAAAATATAGTAGTTAGATGATTTTGTGGTAGATGAACCTCCTCCAATAGTCTTCTTAGCCACATAGCTTCTTGATATGCCTTTGAATAACTAGTGTATTCAGTCTCTATAGATGAAAGAGACACTGAAGCCTACTTCTTCCTACTTCATGATATTAGACTTGAACCAAGATGAAATACATATCTTAAAGTTGATTTTGTATCATCTACATCACTTGCATGATTTGAATCTATACGTCCCACTAAGGTGGGTTTGCCTCCTTGTTTATAATCAATACCAAGTTGATATGTACCTATAATATACTTCAGTATTCTTTTGGTAGTTTTCCAATGGTCAGCATGAGGATTTTCCATGTATCTAGAAACAATGTCAACTACATATGAAATATCTAGTCTTGTGATAGTCAGATACAAGATATTACCAAAAATTTGTATATAAGTTTTCCATCTACTTCCTTTAGATTTTAGTTATCACTTAGTTTCAATCCAACTTCACATGGTGTACTAGCTAGTTTACACTTAAGCATCCTAAAATTCTTAATACATCAAGGGCATATTTGGTTTGAGAAAGTAATATCCTATCTTTTTTATTTTCATTCTTTCATACCCAATCAATAATGTATTAGGCATAATTCACTTATCTCCAAAGTATTTTTAAGTTGATCCTTAGTGTTTACATTGAATTGGATATGATCTCATGTAATAATTAAATAGTCAACATAGAATAAAACAATAACAATTTTTCCATCACTATGCTTCATATACATGTCTAGATCAACTTTTCTTTTTATGAATCTTGCTTCTAGAAATTACTCATTTATTTTAGAATAATATGCCCTTGGTGCTTGTTTAATACCATATAATGACTTTTTCAATCTACAAACTAGATGTTCTTCACTGGGCTTAAAAAAACCAAGTGGTTTTTTCATGTAAATTTATTCCTTTAAATCACCATGTAAGAAAGCACTTTTTACATCCATTTGATAAATTATCTATCCAAGTTTTTTTGCTAAATAAAATATTGTACGATTGGATATCATCTTAGTAATAGGAGAATTTTTTTTCATAAAGTTAATACCTTCTTTTTGTGAGAATCCTTTGGCCACCAATCTTTCTTTGTGCTTCTCCACATCTCCATCTAATCTAAACTTTGACCTATATGTCCATTTTCATCCAACTAAATTCTTCAATTTTGGAAGAACACACAACTCCCACATGTTACTTTTCATTAGAGAATCATATTCTTCTTGCATAGATGAATCCCATTTAGCTTCATTTTGCCTCCTCATATGTGCTTGGATCTTCCACCTGCATCACTCTAGTCATAAGAGCATAATTAGTAAACAAATTCTTAGGGTCTTATTGATATATTTTTTCAATAATTTTTATATTTTTCATGTTCCTTTCATTAATTTTTCTTGACGCTTTATTTTGATTTTGAGCTCCTCTTGTAGATGATAACAAATATTAATTTGAATCATTAGTATCAATAGGATCATCCTACTCAATTATAATTTGAAGGGAAGGTGTTTTAGTAATATCACCATCTTTAATATCTTCATCAAACCACACATTTCTTTTGATATAAATTTCTTCAGTTTCTAAATTGCATAGTCTATAAGCTTTTGATTACTCACTATATCTAATCATCATGTATTTTTCACTTTTATTATCTAGATCCTTTCTTTGTTGATTAGGAATGTGAGCATAAGCATTGAAACCAAAAACTCAAAAATGAAAGCTAGTAGGATTTATACCACTCAAAGCTTATTCTGGTGTTTTATTCATTATTGATTTAGTGGGTGTCTTATTTATAATATATGCAACTATGTGAATTGCTTCATCCTAATATTTAGTATCATTTTTCTAGAATATAACATGCATCTAGCCATTTCATTAAATTTCTATTCTTTCTCTCAGCAACTCCATTATGTTGAGGTGTAGCTAACAATAGACTCTTTCTTTATATCATTTTCCTTACAAAAGTTCAAGAAGGCATTGTTAATATATAATTTTCCCTTATCTATTTTTATTATCTTTAGATGTCTTCAACTTTATTTTTCAACTAGGGCTTTGAATTCTTTGAGCTTAAAAAACACCTCACTCTTCATTTTTTAGGAAGTATTCCTAAATTCTTCTTCTATAGTCATCTATGAAATGAATAATGTACCTTGATCTAGTGATGGTGTCTCAAACAGCCCCATTAGATCACTATGAACTAGATGAAATAAAACTTTGCCTTTCCATGATTTTCCATGAGGGAAAATTTCCATGTATGTTGCTTTCCCATAGCACAACCTTCACAAACTTTTTGATCTTGAAAGATACTTGGAAGTCCATAAACCATGTTCAACTTCTTCATAAGCCAAAGGATTTGAAAGTTGACATGTCCCATCCATTCACGCCAAAACCTACTCGTGTCAGTATATTTTTCAAACTTGCCTCCAATTCTTCTCTCTTGACATGTCATAAAACTTCTTGTTTCTAAGCTTTCCCTTCATCACAAAATC
>JARHVA010004236.1:445000-705000 GCA_037957365.1 Torreya grandis | reverse complement strand
TTAATCTTGTTAAGATTTTTTTAATTGATTCAAAACATTGGAACAAAGATAATTGGGTTTCTACAAGGTAATGATTTGGGTATGATGTGTCCATTATCCATGATTTCATGGATCTACCGCTTGATCTATTCATTCTCTAAAAATGATATGTTGTATAAAGAGGTTTAAGGTAGAGGTATTTAAGGGATAAAATCAAGAGTATTATTTAGTGTATATTATGACATAACCTATTTAGGTGACTGAAAGATATCCTTGTATTCATCTAGTTTATGGTTCAAATATTTCACCTTTGTTATTATTGGATAAACCACACTATGATATGGTGACATAAGGATGTCATTAAACATTTACTTCTAACAATTAATAGTATAGTTCTTACTAGAATTAAAAATATTCTTGCACTTCCTGGCACTAATGATTGAAAGCTTATGAACTAACTATGATATATGGTATTTCAAATCTAAATAATCTATCATACAATTTTAAGGATTTAATTCATAGACTAAATGTAAATGGTACATACATTGTTGACCACATGTAAAACATCACACATCTATAAGGGTGAGATGTCACAAAGGATTGCATATTTAAAAAGTTTGATTTTGTACACCAAGTGACACTACTAAAGGATATATTTCTCAAGGCCTACACTAGACCATATACTAGCATATGGTTATGGATGATGTATAAATTTCAGTTTAAAATTTTCAAAATATGATTTAGAGGAAATTAATTTATTCTGACTTCCATTAGAAATAATGAAGTGTATTGTCTCACCATTGATCTACATTTGTTAATTAAATAATATTTTTAACTCATATAATTTCTTGTTTAGTGAAGTATAGATATTCTTAGTACTGATCATATCATTGGGTTCATAATATATTATCTACTTAACTTAATTTTTATAATGATAGATAACTTGTACCCACTTCTCGAGATGTGCAAGTAGAGATCTCATAATGTGACACTTTTCATTGGATTGAATATTGAAGTTATGAATTAAGCACCACTTTCCAATCTTGGACTACTTATTCCAATCATTTAAAAAAATATCCACTCTCTGGTATGATGACTCAATAAATATACATACAAATAGAAGGCCTTAAATATAATTATTTGGATCATAAAATGTCCTCATATGAAAAAAAATTAATTGGTTTCAAGAAATCACATAGTTTGGTGATCTTCATGTATTTACTACCCATTTTTGGTGCTATGGTGGTTTTACTTACTTCTCTTTTTCTGGCAGATTTTTAATTATGAATTACATCATTTCTAATAGGCCCATATTTTTTCATAGGTGTTAAATATTTGTGTTTCAAATTTTCCTCCTCATCATTTTGATCATTGTGTCTTATAGTTTATGCTAGCACTCAACTCTCCACTTGTATATCCTAATATTGTTAAACTCCAACAAAATACCACCATCAAGGTATTGGATGGACTGATTAATGATGAGGAGGGATGATGAATAATTGAGTAGAGATGATAAAGGAGTCAATAGGGATGATGAGGGATGGTGAGGGTCAATGAGGGAGTGATTAAGGAAGATGAGGGAGTGATTAGGGACGATGAGTGATGGTGAGGGTCAATGAGGGAGTGATTAGGGGAGATGAGAGATGAGAAATGAATGATTAGAGATGATGAGGTATGATGAAGCAGTGATTAGGGATGATGAGTTAATGTAGGAGCAACACTACCCATTATAAATAGTGATCTAGTTTACATGTTTAGACTCTTTAGAAGGTGGTAAAGGTCATAATAAGTATGTAGGATTATTTCTAAGTTTATATTTTTGTGTCAATTTTGAATTAGAGTTGTATTGGAGTTTCCCACCAAATCTTTCATTTGAATTTTTGAACTTTCATAAAGACTTAAATCTTGTTTAAACTAGTCCAACATTGAATTTAGTGTGGTTAGAATTTAGAGAGGATTTTAGGATTTTAGAAAACATATACCTAAACTCATATTTGAGAAATATGTTAGTAGTTTAGTTAGTTGAGGACTCTCTCAAAATACAAAATAAGTTAGAATTTAGTTGATGGTTATTTGGTAATAAGATTCTTGTCCATGTCTTATTTTGTTTTTAGAGTCAAATCTAAGAGAGATTGATGGGTTAGGATTTGAAACAATGAATGTAGATAACCATAAAAAAGTGAATAAAGGCAAGTTTTGATTAGTTAAAAATAAGAAATCAAACAGACCCTACATCTTCTTGAATATGTGCAAAGATAGTTGACAGTGTGCGTGACCATGAAACATGATTACTAACAAGTTGTTTATGTGAGTGGTAAGTTTAAAATAACCATTATTTTATGGTGATTATATAATTTTTCATTTTATTTTCATATCTTTTTAATGTTCAAATTACAAATTGTATACCCTATGCTTTTACAAACTATGGCTTGAAATCTAAGTGAAAGTCAGAGTCTTGTGGAAGAGGATATTATATTTGGTGGGATTTTGGAATGTAAGAGTAATTAGTAACTTGACATAAAAAATTATTAATAGTCTTTAAACATTTGATTTTATTATTCTACTAAGCACATTCTATGTTAAACAACAATACCATGTCTTCTATGAGCAAAATTTATGAGTATACATCTATGTGAGAAGGTATATGCATGTATTAGAGTGAACATTTAAATGTATATGTTGGTGATTTTATTCCCATATGATCATGAATTTTTATATTATTTTATTTATCTTTCATATATTTGGATGAGCAAAAATAAAACTAACATGGTCCTATAGTCATCAAGGAACTTAACATAGTAAAAGTGGTATCTTGTGGAAATTGGCAAATTGAGTGTTATAGATAGAAGGAATTGATTTTCTAAAGTGTTTAAACATTATGCAGAGGATTTTCAACGTTAATACTGATTTAAAACCCCTTTTGTAATGAATTAGAACAAATAACCTCTTCTTGGATTACTACACAGTCTGTTCAAATTTGGTTAAGTCAATTTACTATAGATTAAAAAGGGAAATATAACACTTGGAAAATGTGCATAGGGTCAAATTATACATAATACAACGTTCAAAGTCATTATAAATTCCTTTATAAGATTGAAATCTCATTTTGACCCTTCTCGGGTTTATGACACCATTCCAAACCCTGTATTAGGGTTTCTACTTTCAGAGTGAGTTTTTAGGAGTTTTAATTGTCAATAATTCATGAAATTTCGTGAAAAGTTTGAGTTTAACATGAAAAGAGATAATATAGTGTTTTTAAGTTGTGTAATTATGAATAAGTATGGATGGGGGAGGAAAATGTGGTAGATAAGGTAGAATGAAACTTAAAGACCTAATCTAAGAGTAGAAAGAGCCAAAAGAAGTTATAAAATAGTTTAAAAAATATTAGAACTCTATGAATAAATGGGATATATTATAGGGTATCCATAAATGACAAAGTAAGAGGTAGTGTATGATATGAGGATTATGTTGATAAGTTAAGCAAGGTTGAGAAGAATTTAGAGAGAACACAAAGGAGTGGAAGGAAGTTTGTTAGAGCCTTATTAACACCTAAGGAAATAGAGATAATATTTGTTCCAAGTTGTTATAAATCCTAAATACTAATAAGGGGAATAGTCTCAAAGTAAGAGAGATTGAATGCATTGAGTAAGGATAATATAATAAAGAGTTTAGTGAGACCATCCGAAGAATGGTGGAAAATAAATTAAATGAATAAAATGAAGATCTGAATTTGAAATGTGTGTAGGGTCCAAAGATAGAGATAAAACAATAAAAGATAAAGTGAAAGCTATGTGGATATTGGCAAAGAGCTTAGACAAGTAAAGTATGCAATAGGGATCTACATCATGGAGGATGGTTAGGGGCAATGAGGGAGTGACTATAAATGATTAGAAATGGTGAGGGTAAATAAGGGAGTGATTAGAGATGATGAGGGATGAGGAGGGATTGATTACGGATGATGAATTAATGATTAGGGATTTTAAAGGCCAATGAGGGTGTGATTAGGGATGATGAGGGATGGTGAGAGCCAATGAGGGAGTGATTATGGATGATGGAGTGATTAATGATGATGAGGGATGGTGAGTGTTAATGAGGGAGTGATGAGGGATGAGGAGGGATAAGGAGTGAGTTATTATGGATGATTATGGATAGTGAGGGTCAATAGAGGAGTGATTATGGATGATAAGGAAGTGATTAGAGATTACTAGGGATAATGAGGGTCAATGAAGGAGTGATTAGGGACAATGAGGATTGATGAGAGAGTGATTAAGGTTAATGAGGGATGAGTAGGAAGTGATCAAGGATGAGGGAGGGGTGATGATCAAATGAAATTATCATGTAAAGTGGTTGTGTGATGTGTACAGGTCATCAATATGACCTACACTACCCCAATAACACCACTTTACATCAATTTCAAAGTGAGTGGTTTGAAAAATTCAATTTTGACAAACCTAAGACTTTTAGAAATGAAAATAATTAATTTAGAAGGCATAAAAACTAAGAAATGACGATACATTTACCATAAATGGATATCAATTACAAAATTTATGTCCTCAAATCCTTAGGTTTAATAGACCTTGAAAATGCATAAGTACTGACCTCATTAGATTTTGAAAAACTATTTTCCACATTGTAAGGCATGAAACTATGAGACCAACCCTGTTAGATGTTGAGTGACCTTAATTTCTTATATTTACTAAAATAAATTTAAAGTATAAGAAATTATATGTAAAAATATAAATAAGTTAAGAAATTAAACATAACAATATAATATAACAATATAAATGTAAAATTGTACTATAATATAATATAACATTTAGAGTAGTAAATATAAGCTTATGGACAAAGTTGGCTTTACGTGCAACTCCCAAATGCTCATGGAGTTGGTTTTGAACTTATAACAAAGCAATATGTACATATTATATAATGCATATGTATTGTGTAATACACTATATAGCATGTACACATTACACAATGTATACACATTATTTGAATTTAAAATAATGCGTACATATTATTTTTTTAATAACACATGTACATAATGGCTCACTAATTGTCGAGCCAAAATTTCAATAACATGATCATATTAATTAAATAATGCAATTGCGTTAATTAAATAACATGATTACATTATTTAATAACATGATCATGTTAATTAACAATGTGATCATGTTATTTAATAATGCAATCATTTTATGAAAAATGTCCATGGAATTGTCCCCCAACTTTGTGCACATACCCATGAATAATCAAGCAATGATCCCTCTTTATGATCTAATAAATATATGTAGTGATCCCTATTAAACCATTATAATTATCATTATTTTTATCATAAAGATATCTTAATGGTAATCGGATACCAATAAAAAGATATCTTAATGGCAATTCCCATGAGAATATTTTGGATGAATATATAATGGTAACTGGATTATTAGAAAAATATATATGATCATTTTATATATATAATGATTTGAATATATATAATAATCCCTCTTTATATAATGATTTACACAAAAGTATAATCATGCAGATAGGTATATTAATATATGAAGTTATTCTATATATATTACTTACATTGTGTAGTCATATGCATGTTCCAAATATAGCTATCTTTATGGCATAATATAAAATGGTAACATGATGATTGATGGGTATTGGTGAATATTTGATTTGTGATAGAACAGACTAGATAATTTAGTGAGGATGTATTCTAACTTTATAATATTGTAATTTTGTCTAAGTATTCTTACATATAAATTAATTCTCACTATAAATTTGCTTATAATATGGATTACTGTGAGATCATTATAAGGTGAATAAATAGCCATAAATCTTGATTTTATGTATATTTTTATTTGAATATGTCCATATTATCAAACTTATGAGTAAAAGATATATATTATAATTTGTGTTGGATAAATTGACGAGTTACGAATTTTAAACAATCAATAGAATGTGGTGTGATTATATATCTTATTAACCATAGTCTCATAATGACCATGATCAAGGATGGATGTATATAGACATTAATGTACATGGATATGGATGTACATAAATGTACATGATTATAGAGAGATGAATAGTATTATATAGTTTATTAATATGGATATCATTATAATTTGTGTAAATAATAGAAAAGATAGAACTCCTAATTGTGATTTAAATTATAGTTATTTTAACCATGTATCATATATTCTAGAGAATATATCTATGATGAGTATGACATTTCATGAGTTTGAAAGCCAATATTGGAAGATGGAATCAAAGATGTTCCAAATGCTCATATGGTAATGGTTTCCCCTTTGGCAAAGTCACTCACTGGTATCGATGGCTTGCAATAGTAGAAAAATGTTAAATATGTTTTTGCACTTAGTCTTTTCCTTGAGTTGGTGTGATAAATGCATGCCTCATATTTTAGGTTATTTAGGTACTTATCCATTATTCCATAACATGAAGTATTACATTCCTAATTTATACTTTGAGACCTCTCTCTCTCTCTCTATATATGTATATATATATGTATATATATATGTATATATATATGTATATATATATGTATATATATATGTATATATATATATATATATATATATATATATTGTCATATAGAAGAAAATAAAAACATAACATTTCAATAGCATCAAACAATGTGACATGACAAAATCCATGGAAACATATTAGGTTATCATATCAATAATGATTATAATGCAATAAGGATTATGTGTTATATATATTATTCAAGTATATTATGTGGAATTCAAATCAATGGAGTCAAATTTGTAGCAACATATATAGATAAAATACCTAGACTATTGTAAAGTATAAATATATACGAAACCTTTCAAATGTCTTATATGGTGAATTTTAATTAGAGGTTGTTTTGTTCTAATTTGAGAACTAACATTAAATAATGAGAATGATATATTGATATATAGAGGTCTATTAAATTTAGTACTCAATTTATTTCTTGATGACTCATGGATGTAATGATTGTGTAAATCTTATAAAAACTTTGACTTATGTCATAAGTGATTGTTAGTGTGTGTGTGTGTGTGTGTGTGTGTATATATATATATATATATTAAAAATCTATGTGTAGTACATGTTGTGAGTATATTAATATGTAAAAGTGTTTAGACATTTATATTATATATTAATGAATTATGATGTGTTCCTATAAGTTATAGTTGTATGTAGTTTAAACATAAGATATACCTAGGTGGTATAAACTGTACTTGCTTTGCTATTATTTAAAAATATGAGGCATTAAATTTCTTGAATTATAAGATTGATTTTTTATAATTGTGCATTTATGATCATGAATAATAAACTATGATATTATGGAATGTCATAGAGTGTTCTATGTTTGAAAATTATAGTCTAATTGTATGTTATACTCAGGGGGACAAACTATAAATTTTATGTCTAGATACATTCAAATATTTAACGGACTGAATGTATACATTTGATTGTTTATATGAATATTATGTTTTATGAAAATTATTAGGACCTTATTTATGCATGCATACAATACCTAAGAGTATATGAAATGCTAGAATGAAATATTTTATATTCATGTGCGCTGAGACTTTATTTGTTATATCTATTTGCTTGAACACAAGATTATATTTCTATTGATTTATACTACTTTATTATGACTAATTGTGGTACTTAGTATTTATGCTTTAAAATATTAGACTATGATAATATGGGATATCATATGGTGTAGTATATTTAAAAATTAATTATGATAATTAGAGTGTGTAGATGTCATACCTGGGTGGTATATGTTGTAGTTATTATTTATATTATGGGATAGATATAATGTGAGATTCATTTATATATTTTATAGAATAAATGTATGTTGTTACATTATCCTATGCCTAACATATTATATATTTTCTAGTAGGATGCAATCTATGTGAATCTATTGGTTGTATTATGTTAACTAAATCTTTTGTTGTTGATACTAAGTAAGTAGTGAGATGGACTAAACTAGCTTACTAGCATCACAATTTTAGATGAAGATAATTTGATCAAGTGGTGTGTATGAATTTGACTTATCCATATATCATTTATTATTTAAAAAATTTAGCCAAAGTAATGTTTGGTGAAACATTATCATTTCATGAGTATGATTTACATGTTTTATTTATATCTTGAATATAACAAGTTTCTAAGATATACTACATGTTTAATTTTAAAAATCATATAACACATAGGTACTAACTTGTCTCATTGTATTCTCACACCATCACTATCTAACCATCCATGAAGGTAGGGCCATTCTCTAATAGGATTAGTGTGGGGAATTGTTTATCTGTGGTTGGTGTAGAAAAGTGATCAGAGGATGTTCTCCCTCCCCACAACAATACTACTTTTGAGATGATAATTGAGATTGTTATAGATATTAAGCTTTAGGGAACTACGGTTTAAGGATCCATGTATCTTATATATGTATATTGTATTATATTGTACTTATGATTAAAACATTATCATGATGAGCTATAATTACTTATTTATTGTACAATGATAGTAATGGCTATAAGTGTGTTTCAACCATCACTAGTTATTTATAATTAATTTATATATTCATATTATGATGTGTTTCTTATGATAATAGTGATTAGGTGTATATGATGTAGCAAGATTCATTTTAAATTATCACACTTAGATTATTTGATTGATGTTTTGAAATTATTCCATTACTACAGGAAAAGTGTGGAGATCTTTCATTTGTTTTGTCAGTCTATGTATACTTTTAATTCACATAAATTTGTTAGAAATATTTATTAAAATGAGATAAAATTTAGATGATGAAATTTGGTGATGTCATATCACCTTACACTTACAACATATGTAAAAGTTTTAGACCATTTGGTGTTACCTCACAAACATACCAACTAATTATTTTAGGCTATGCATGCAACACTTGGAAAGAGGTTTATTTAATTATGGTAATAATATGGAAATAATTGGATGGCTAAACATAGTGATATCAGATAACCTGACATTTAAAATCTCTACACAAAATTTTAGACCATTTGGTATCATCATGAAGGTGTACCACCTTATTTTTTCAAAACACTTGGAAGTTTTTTTATCCTTATGTTTTAATAATTCCTTTATGCGATTTTTTTGGATTTATATAAACTAAAAAATGAAATATACATACAAAATTTAATATATTTAAGAGTTACAATGTTAACATACCATTTATTTATATCAGACTATGTCATTTGCCTAGTTTATATATGGTTTTTTACCTTAAAGAAAAGATACGATAATAATTAGGTTAAAAATTTTAGAGATATGACAAAATTTAATATAAATTATGAGTTTCAAATTTAATCTCAATTAGATAAATATTGGTAAAACTATGATAGATTTATAACTCTCATTTAACCATAAAATGTCATTTGTCTAGTCTGCACATGATTATTTAACTTTTGGTAATGCTTTCATAATGTGTTACCAAATATGATAAGATGGTAGTAATAATAGTGCATAATTTATGTTTCAAATTTTATTTCAATTGGATTAATGATGATGAAGTTATGATAGTTGTTGTAACTGTCATTACCCTAAAATTGCCACTTGTATACTTGGGAGCCACTACTAATAGGTTAGAATTTAATTGTAAAAAATTTCATATGAAAATATATTGTATGTTATTTAGAGGTAATTTAATTATAATATACACCTCATGAGGCTCAGGATGTTAATAATAGGAATACATGATTGAATGAGAAAATGAAGTTTGTATGAAAGAAGGACAAGTTGGGAAGGAGCAGAACAAAGAGTTGTATCAGTTTAGGAGGAACCATATTAGAGTGTAAGACTCTTTGATGTATTTAAATTAGAATTTATAAGCATGTGTAATGGATTGAGAGTGTGAATGTATTCCACTATAATGTTTTTAATATTAACCAAATGAAAATTTGTTAAGTGTGTCAAGTTTAAGTAAGTGTTGAAAGTGTGACCATGAATGAATGTTTGGAATTAACAACATAGAGATAAATTAGTACCTTAATTGGTCCCTATATCTCATGCATGCACTAGGTAATTTAAACCTTAAATGTGATTTCCATTTGATTATAACTTAACATTTTTTTCCTTGAAGAAGTCAATAGAAAAATCATAATATAATGCCCATATGGTGGAGTTTGAAGGTCTATTTTTTATCCTGGAAAGAATTTTTAAATCCCAACACATTAGTGTAACTAGATGGATGTTATTTGTTACTAATTAGTGGTAAATTATAATATAATATAATAAATCTTATAATCAATGTGGTATGTGAAAAATCCAAGATATAATCCTTCAGATTTATATCTCTCAACATATTTTAGATAGATGTTTTTGAGTTATACTAGTTTAAAATCACCCACAAATAAAACTTATAGAAAGACACACATCCTTCACCCTATACTCAATGGACCTAAACATCAATATAGTACCCATCAATTTTTACTTAGCATTACTAATATATGGAACCAACTTATTTATTAAAGTTTATTATTATTGTCATATTCAAGGATTTTCATACACCTTCTTATTCACTCATTAATCCATGCCAAAGGCATTCTAATATAGTAATCACTTTTACAATTAAAATATTTATTGCATTCAAATTTACTTAAATTTATTATATTTTTTATTATATAGTTGATTTTTTTGTGAGATATTTAGTGAGCCTACTAGTTATATTCCATCTATAAAAAGAATATGTGGTTGGTTTTAGTGATTTGATAATGTGTCTAGTTTCTTGGAGGTAAAATGAATAGTTATGACTAATTAAAAGTTATAAATAATTCATAATGTAATCTTATTCCTCTAACATTGTATGATCTTTCCAATTTATGCCAATATTAGGCCCTTTGGCTTAAGTGGGTCACTGTCAATGAATTTTTTATATAATCAATGTAGCATTTCATATATCAATTTCATGGTGAACATTTTTCCTATTTCATCACCTCCAATTAAAAATAAACAAATTGGTTTTGATATATATTTTTATTTTTTGATTTCTATGTATTTTACAATCACATGTTGTTCTTCATTTAAGTATATTACTCTTTTGTAATAATCATATTTATCAAATATGAATGGCAAATTCCCTATTTCAAAAGATTATGGATTTATTTATTTTTATCCAAGTATTTGAATAATTATATATCACATTTCAAATCATAGGTTTCAAGGCTAGAAATACTATTTTCATGTTCAATATTGACCATGTCAACATTGACATCATCAAATTCAGTATTTTCAAAAATCCCTTCTATGTCAACCCAAACAAAATTTATGCCATGAGTAAATTTAGCTTCATTTTTTCTCTATCTTTTTGTTGCAACACATTGGCAAAACTCCAAGTATCAAAACCATGTTTTAGTTTTTTATTTTTTTCTCTAAAAGAGATACATAATAATAATTTTTCCCTACAATTATTTTCAAGGTCAAGATGCTTATTGTACTTGATATACTGAATAAAATGCAACTTATTTTTTAGTAGTTGTTTCCCTATTTTTTGGTTTCCAGAGACAAATTTAGAAAGATAAATACTCGATAATGATTTTGGTCATTGAACATAGTAATATATTAAATATTTAAATATTAAATATTTCAATTCATCATCTTCATGTATCAAAAGTGTTTGAGGTTTTAGAATGAATGTGCATTCATCTGATGGACTTGATAATAAACCTAAAAACTATCAAGACAATAAACTATCAATAAGCAAAGCTTTTGAAAATAATAAATTATATTGATTTGTATTGAATGAATTTAAATAATTACAACTCAAACCATGATTAAATAATCCTCAACTTGGAATTAGATTTGACATGCAAAAATTCAAAAAAAAAAAACTAAAATCTAAAAAAAAATCTTTTTTTAGTAGCTATTATTTTTAATAAATTTCACATGCAAGTAGGAGTAGCTCAAAATATTTTAAAATAAACTATACACTAAAATTATCCTATGGGATTAAATTAAACTAAATTTGACATTCGGTCTTAAAAATATACAATTTCTAAAAATAGGAAATTCTTGAAAAAATCATTAAATGGTAATTTTGGACCCTTAAATGATCACATATGGCCTTCAAAAAATATTGAAAACAACTCTAAGTGGATAGAGAGTCTTATAGAAGTAATAAATTTTTTAAATCATCATTTTTGAGTGTGTAATATCTCAAACGGAACTAGGGATCAAATGTTAGGGCCTCCAAAAGTTAGCCTATTTTTTCTACATCATTCTCCTCTTATTGAAAATAACTCATCTCCTATGAGTTGCCCTGATTATACTGCTACGATTTTTATTTGTCAATATTATTTAGCTATAATTTTTTAATCCAAGTGTTTTTTTCTTATTTGAATCTTTTTCACTATACCAAATACCTATTATAATTCCCTTGCCTTGTGCTCACTATCTTCATATCCAAAACTTGAAATATTTTTTCTTTTTTTCTTTTAGAACCTATTGCTCCCAATTTAATTCTTTATCTTCATCACATTCACCATATTCTCCATGGAATTCATATAAATATGAAATGTTAAATACTCGGGAGATATCAAAATTCTATGGTAAACTCACCTCATAAGCATTGTCATTGATTTTCTTCACAATCATGCATGGTCCAATTTTTTTGTAGTTCAACTTATTGTATGTGCCTTTTATAAATATTTATTTACTCAAAAAAACTATTACCAAATCTCCTTCAAATACCTTGGATCTTCTTTTGACATCTGCTACTACTTTATATTTCTCATTACATTCGTGCAACTTTCTTCTTACTCCTTGAAAATATTGCATGTGCTCTGCAAATGCTTCTACATCATCACTAACTCACTCTAAAATTGGTAATTTAACCAAATCTAAAATACCTATAATATTTATCTCATAAATAATTTGACATGGTGATTTTTCTATTGATCTATTCACTAAACTATTATGAGAAAACTCAGCTTATGGTAAAGCCAAGTTCCATTGCTTGGCCTTCTCTCCCACTATGCATCTCAACAAAACTCCCAAGCTCCTATTCTCAAATTCTATATATCCATCTATTTGTGGGTGATATGCACTACTAAATTATATCTTAGTACCCATCTTCTTCCACAAAGTCCTCCAAAAATGACTTAGAAATATGTGTCCCTATCTGAATTAATAGTAATTTGAACACCATGCAATCTCACAATATCCTTAAAACTAATTCTAAAACTCTAGTGGCATCATTTTTTTTCTTACATGACATGAAATGAACTAATTTAAAAAAAAAAATCTACAATAACAAAAATTAAATCATTACCTCTCTGTGTGTTTGGTATTTCTAACATAAAATCCATACTCAAATCTATTCACGGTCCTATTAGAACTGGTAATGTCATGCATAATACAATATTTTATGCATGTACTTTCACTCCCTGACATATCCTACACCTTGAAACATACCTTATCACATCTCTCTTCATCTTTGACCAAAAATAATTTTCCTCCGCTAAAGCTATTATCTTCATCTTACCAAAATGTCCATCCAAACCTCCACTATATAATTCTCTCATTATATTATCTCATAAAGACCCAACTTTAATGCATAATTGTTTCCCTTTGAAGAGATATATTTCTTGTATAAAATACTCACATGAATATTATTTGTCCCATCTATTAATGGATTCTTGCACTGCTCAACTACCTTGCCAAAATATGGATCAATATCATATAATTCTTTGATATTTTTAGATCCACCTACTTCACTCCCCATAATATTTAATAATGCTACTCTCATGCTCAATTTATTAGCTACGTAAATCTATTTTTTTGATTTATGTTTCAACACAAAATTATACCCTTACAAGAAACAAACCCACTTTGCATGCCTACTATTCAACTTATCTTATGTATTCACATACTTCAAAGCCTCATGAATTGTAAATAGGATAAACTCCTTAGGCACCAGGTAATGCCTCTAATGTCTTAAATTCGTGTACAATTGTATATAGTTCAAAATCATAGGTAATTTACTTTATTCTTACTTGATTCAGTTTGTCACTAAAATATGCCATTGGCTTTCCTTCTTAACTCAACACATCACCAATTCCCATAAATGAAGCATCAAAATCAACCTCAAACACTTTGTTAAAATAATCTAATGCTAAAATTAGTCTTTCTGTAATCTTTTTCAAAAATTCAAATCTTTCTATGGCTACTCTAGTCCATATAAATTCCTTCCCTCTCATGCAATCTATTATTGGTGCCATTATACTACTAAAAGTTTTAATAATTTTTCTATAAAAAATTTCTAAACCATGAAAACTCCTTACCTCTGTAATGTTTTTTGGAATAGGCACTCAACAATTTTCTTTATCTTTTATTCATCCATTGTCACTCCATCTACTAAAACTATAAATCCCAAAAATACTAAACTATTCTGCATAAACCTACACTTCTTCAAATTTACATACAACTTATCCTTTCTTAACAAATCTAGTACCATTCTCAAATGTTGTTAGTGTTATTTAGTCTTACTGAATATCAAAATATCATTAAAATAAACAACCACAAACTTATCAATATATTCTCATAGCACTATATTCATCACCCTCATAAAGGTGCTAGGTATATTAGATAATCCTAAGGTAATCACCATCCACTCATATAAGCCATCCCTAGTATTGAAGTCAGTCTTCTACTCATCTCTTTAAAAAATTCAAATCTAATAACAACAACTCCTTAAATCAATCTTGGTAAAATATTTTACTCCTACAATCATATCCATCATATCATCTAAACAAGGAATAGGAAATCTATACTTGATTGTAAGTTCATTAATTGCTCTACTATCCACACACATTCTTCATCCTCCATCTTTATTTGGAGTTCGCATCACTTGTATTTCACATGGACTCATACTCTCCCAAATCATCTTCTTTCTTAATTATTTAGTAACCTATTTATTTAATTATTAATGTTCTATTGGAATCATCTTATAAGTTATTTAATTAGGTAGAGTTGATGTTGGAATCAAATTAATGTGATGTTGAATATCTCTCTTTGGTGGTAAACCATTTGGTAACTCATTAGGCATAAAATCTGCATATTATTTCTATACTTTGGTTTCTTCTATTGGTGTTTCCATCATTTTTGTGTTTTTATTTTTTGCTACTAATACATAACAACAACCTACTACCTTCATATCTTGGATAAATTTTTTAGGAGAGAGAATGCTTTATATCTTCTCTTCCTCTTTAAGAGGTAACAAAACTAATTTTGTACCAAGTTTCCAAAAATTGTATGTGGTCTTTTCTCCATCATGAATAGCTTTCCTATCAAATAGCCATGGTCTTTCCAATAACAAATGGCATGCATCCATCAAAATAACATTACACCATAATTCATCATTATAACATTTTCTTATAGAAAACTTGATTAAGCACCTTTTATCTGCTGTAACTTAATTCCATTTATCAAACCATGAAATTCAATAAGAATTAGGATGATTTTCATATTGAAAATTTAGTTTCTCTATAATTTATTTAGAAACCATTTTTCACAAATACCACCATCTATAATTACATTTCATATATTTCTACCCGAAATAAATATTATTTGAAAAAAAAATTATCACTACCATGCATCACCACCTTATTTATTCTGCACTTATTACTTCCTTAGAGTGATCATTGTTCTTCTCATCATGAGATTCTCTCTAACATCTGTATGTGAAACTTTATTATTTTGGTCTTCTATCTTAGTCTCAACTAGATTCACTCTTGGGTGATCTTCTTGCCTCCTTTCTTGATCTTGACAGTGTATAAAATCAAATGATTTGTGTCCTTCTCCACATATATATTAAATATAAGATCTACGTTGATTCAAAAACCATCCTCTATCACCATCGTAACCTTATCCTCTCTGAAACCCTTTTCCCCTTTGTTGGTATTATAACCCTTGCCTATTTCATCTTGCCTTTCTACACCATGTGATTATTTATATTTATCTGTATTAAACCCACCTCTAGTGGTATTAAATGCACCTTGTCCCCTATTTGGAGGGGATCCATCTCTTCTTGGACCAAGATATGTTCTAAAACTCTATCTATTTTGTTTTTATTCTACCTTCAAAGCTAATTGATAAGCCTCATTCATGTAAAGTATTATATGCATGCTTCATTCATCTTGAATAGTAAATTTAAATCCATTTGAATACCTTGAAGCCATCTACTCTTTTTTTTATCATGCTCCACTCGTATGGAAATATTATAAAAATCATATGTATACTCTTGTATACTATGATCTTTTCACCTCAAATTCTAAAATCTTTTGTATAGGGTTTATGCATAATCCACAGGAAGAAATTTCTCCCTTAGCTTCTTATCCATCTTTTTCCATGAATTAATCTTCTCTTTACCTTTTCTCTGTATCTCTTTCTACAACTGATCCTACCAAATCATTATATGACCTTTCAATTTCATGCATGCAAACATTACCTTCTTGTCTTCTCTCATAGTCTTCCACTCAAAGAACTTCTCTATGCTATTCATCCAATCTATCAACTCCTATGGGTTTAAACTACCTTCATAATATGGAACATCAAGCTTTATTCCTTCATTTATTCCTTCTAATGCACAAACCATCCTCTCTTCCATCAAAGGTGGTTGTTCTTATTTCTCTTCTTCTTGTTGAACTTCTTCATCATGATCTATGTCCTCATTATTATCACCTTTTATTCTTCTCTGATTGATGATAACCTTGGTCAAATTTTCCACTTACCTCTACATCTCTTATATAGTATAGTTCATATGTGCAATACCTCCTCATCTTCTTTCCATGTCTTACTCCTCTAAGATTTAAACTTACTTTGATACAACATAATGAACCCAAAAAATATCAAGGCGATAAATTATCAATAGGTAAAGCTTTTGAAAACAATAAATTATATTGATTTGTATTGAATGACTTGAAATAATTAAAACCTAAATGATGCTTAATTAATTTTCAACTTAGAATTAGAGTTGAGGAAAAGCAAGCAGATCTAAAAATTTCCCAAAATAAGTTAAAAACTAAAATTATCCTATGAGATGAAATTCAACTGAAGTTGACGTTTGGTCCTAAAAATATATAATTTCTAAAAATAGAAAATTCCCAAAAGAATCATTAAATGGTAATTTTAGACCCTCAGAGGATCATGAATGGCCTCTAAAAAATATCAAAAACAACTCTAAGTAGATATAGTGGCTTATAGAATCAAAAAACTTTATGATATGGTTTTTTTTGCATATGTAAGGGCTCAAATAGAGATATGGATAAAAAGTTATGGCCTCTAAAACTTGGCATATTTTTTCTACATCATTTGTATTTATGAATATGCATTTCCAAAGACAACTATTCAATCATAAAATAGAGCTATGTGAATAGCTTGTTTAGAATACCTTTCTTGTCTATTGACTAATGTATTTCCAAGATTGAGTATCATTTGAAAGGCATCTATATTTATTGTTTGATCTTATTTATGGATTCATTGAAATGATTTTATCAATAACACATTGACTTTTGTCATATAGGATGTGCAATATGATGTCACAGTAAAAGAATTAATCAAAAATTGGGTATTTGTATTTGATTTCCATAAATGTGAAATTTTTTTACAAAAATTATTTGTCCATAAATGCTTTGGCTTCTATTGTAATGAAATTTTTAGTTGTTTAAGCATACTCTATATTTTTTATATATATTCACTTTCATTATTTTCTAATTCCACTAAAAACATGTTAAATTTTATATAATGATCATAAAATCTATTATCCAAATTATTATAGATATGTATTGAGATTTTGATAACTAGGTCATCTTTTTATAAACATGGTTCAAAGATAATCATTTTTTGCATTGGAGCAACAGGGAAGTTATGTCAACGATGTGCCTTTTTTTGTAACTTTTACTATGGTGATGTTCATGTAATATGGACATGTTTGAATCAAGTATATTTGTGTAACAAGTTATATCAAGTTATCAAAAAATCTTTTAATCTCAAATGTGTATGTTGACTTCCTTGATTTTAGAATTTTGTAAACAAAAAATGATCTTGAAAGTGTCCAAAGAAATATTTATCTTTGTATATCATTTTTATCAATACCTAAATTCTATGTGTATCATATCGTGTACATGTGACAACATATTTTGCAATCAAGTAACTATGATCAATCATATCAAATACATTATTATTTTTTGTTTATTATTGTTTTTAATATCTACTACGTAATTTAGATAATGCATTTGTAAGAGGTTGCCACAGATGTTTAGCACTAGATACTGTAACAAAAAACATCAGTGGCCCTAATTAGTGTATCATCACAAACATGTTTTTTCATAGTTACAATAAACAATATGGTGATATCCATATTTTTTTAAATCAATTTAACAAATATCAGATTTTAAAAAAAATTTAAGTTTGGTTTGTACTTTACATATTTTGCTACAAACTTTCTTACCTTTAGTTTTCCTTTTCCAATTCTCACCCACATTGTTGTATCCACTTGCTTGATAATAAATTTTATTGTCTTAAAAAATAGATTTGTAATATGTTATGCAAATGCATTATCTTTATGTTGTAATTCTCATTGAATAATTTTTGTGTATGAAAATATACTTGTAATTATTTCATCACAAGGGTCACCATAAAAAGGTTTTGAGAAATTCATTTTTGTAACATACTTATCTTTTAAAATTCCAAGTGGTTGCTAGTATTGTGTTCGTGAAACTTAGATCATTTTATATTGCAAGTCATAAATGCATCTATATTCGATGAATCCATATACCATATTTAAAGTGGCAATGCATTATTTGTCCTTCATCACTTGTTTCACTTTATTTTGAAGTGATAATAATGTCAGAGTCAACATTGTCATTAGTGTGTAATGATTGTTTCTAATCCCTCATAATTTTAACATTTTCAAATTTGTACAATTTCCTTTTGCGTAATTTCTTTATAGCATGTATGATAATATTTGGACAAACCCTCCATTTCTGGTATGTATTCTTGTATTCCAATTTTATTTTTATATCAATGACAATTGTATATGATTCATCAACCAAATGAGATAATTATTTTTGCACTAAGTCAATGTTATATGGCACATTGATAATTGCACTTGTTAGTCCAATTTGAGGTTTTTTGTATCTTAGTTCTCTAATATGTGAAAAAATAATCCACAATGAAATAAGGTGCTCTTCTAGATCTATTAGCATTTAAACAAATGTCAAATTTGCGTTTAACCAAATATGTTGAGGCATTACAAATGTGGGAGCAATTCCATTTATCAATAAATTATTACATTTGACACCTATTTTTTTCATAAGAATTTCATCCATTTGCATCAAATTTACATGTTTCCTCTCTCAATTTTCTTGAAATCTATCATTTTATATTTTAAATATAATTTATTATAAACCAATAATACATGATTTGGTTTGGTGTATAGTTAAGGTTTTTTTATGAATGTTCTTATTGCATTGATTTCCTAGATACACACAATGCACCTAAACATATGCAAAGATGTTATCGGAGTCTTACTCAATGTGCACTTTATTTTTTCATCCTTGTCCTTAATACATTTTTAATGCATAATTTTCCTTTGATCCTACATGAGACGCTTTGGAGAATGAAAATATTTTTTAAATGTACTAGGTGATGTTATCTCATTTGTATTGTAATTATTCTCCTCAATCTTTATACATTTTTGATCCAAAATTTTGCCTAGATTTTGTGCAAGATATTTTAGAGAATACAAATATTTTTAAAATGAAATAAATGATGTAATCTAATCTTTATTGTAGTTTGTAATGTTAGTGTTAGGTAGGCATCTCTCTATCAATGGTTCATGTGAACACAATTCATGTTTGTTTGAAAGAAGGATATGTTATAATTTCTTGCTAGTTGTAGATAATTCAAGTACGTCTTTGCTATAAGCATTTAATGAGCTAAATAAAGATGAATTTTTACATCTATAAATATGGACATCTAATCAAATCATAAGTCATCAACCTCAACATTAATTTGATTGAATGACTTTGCCAAGTTTATAATACAGTCTTCTCATCTTGACATTTTATTTGCATTTTTTATGAAGTTAGAATGTAACTTTGTTTTGATGTAAGATAGTGCCTTTTTATCCTGCCACGAGACTGAATTGTAAAATGACTAGGTTATATATAATTGAAGACATTGTATATCAAATTTGGAATTTGTTAATTGATAAATTGAATTGAATAAGCTTTTGTCATAATGAGAATCAGTTTTAGTAAGTCAATATAATCCATTAATTTTCCTTTTTTACCATATCATTATCTAATGCTATCTAAGATCAACACAAATATTAGAAAATTGAATAAACACATATGGCATTGTGTATTGGCTATTTTTCTTGTAATACAATAGCTCATAATGCATGCAAATAAGATCCATGTCATAGAATAGGACCAAGTATGAAATAATTTGGCATTGTTCATTGAAGCAAAGATAGCAATTTTTCCTTGTGAACAACCAACTACATATTTGTATATTTATCCATCTAGCTAGACAATGTATACAAAAGTTGTCTCCCCATAAACTAGTTATATTCACAAAAGAGCTATGTGATGTAAATAGTCACATTATACAAAAATAAATTTATCTATCATGAAATCCATGCAATATGAATAGTTCACAAGGATCTACTTCTATTTTATATGATTTAATTACATTTACATCATGAACGTGCAAAAAAATTACGAAATAGTCAATGATACCATTTTTTAGCTCTAAGGGTGTATATTAGAAATGTAATTTTACATGAAACATGTCAAAGATACAATTACCAATATTTTAATTAAACAATTTTCCTAAAAAAAGATGTTCATTGAGAGCATCATCAATATTATTGTATTATTTCCTTGTTTCTTGTTCATAGTCTTCTATGATTATCGGGTTTTCCAGTATTTATTCATACTATCTATCATAATTATTGGAAGTAAAATATATTTCTTTCAAGGAAAAACAACTATAGCTATATGGTAAAATGTGCACCTTAAATTTGTTGAATGGCAACCCAATTTTTAGTCTAGTGTACTATTCCAAGTTCCTGTATATACGTAAAAACAACATTAACTAAAAAACTAATAAAATCAAATGATGTAGTATTTATTGATTAAAAAAATGAAAACTAATTGAATAACTAGTAAAATCAAAGGATTTTTTTTAACAATCAAATACCTCTGAACTATGAATATGGAAAAAAAAGATCTCTTGACAAAGCCACTATCCATATAACCTAATGATTATCCATTGAGAAGGACTATGATTAAAATTTAAATTGAATTCTTACTTGATTATCATGATGAAATAATTTCAATATATTTTGAATTTAGAATAAAGAGTAGGTGAATTGGTAAGACATGAATGTTAAAAACAAATAAGATTAATCAAATTCATTAAATAAGATAATTAATGAAAAGAAAATGTAGATGAAATTGAATTTTGATATGATAAAAGGGTATTAGACATGTTGAGGAAAATATTCTTGAAATAAATCTTGGATATAGGAAATAAGTATGCTCTTGAGATATCACTAAGCAATAAACACAAAATTCAATTATCCACTTTAATAAAATTGTTTTGGAAATGACAATGCGATAATTTTTACATTTTATTTCTCTATCACCTTACATTTATATTAGAGGCAATGTAATATTTATAAATAACACTCCAAAGAATATGCTAATATCTATGTATTAATTTATATCAAAAACTCTAAAATATAAATGTAATACTGTTTCAAATTGTTTGGTTTGCTAATAAAAAAATATCTAATTCAAAAATAATTCCTATACATAGATATATTGAAAATAAAAAAAGATCAGCATTACATATGAATCAAAGCTATTCATCGAACAATAATAAAAATGCTACTAGTCTCATACAATCTACAAGTTTTGTTCTTACAATAATTTAGTTGGCCCATACATATGGGCAAAGGAAAAGACCAATGCATTTTCTATAGAGGAATTCTATTTTTTTTTTTTAAAGCAAAAATCATTTCTATGTTCTTATCTAATATACCTTATGCCATGAATTAAAAAAAGCATTTCTATTTAAAAAAATTGAAATGCTTACCTTGAAAATGAAAAAACTAAACTATATCCAAAATCCAAGAACATAACATAATAAAAATATGATACATGAATTCAATGCATCTAAGTAGAATATCGCAAATGTCACTACAATGTTTTTTCTACTTTTGTCTGGCAAATTTTAATCTAAGGCAGTTGACATAATGTTAAATAATGTTTGAGTACTTATTTGCATGCCACAATGGTGTCAATGCAAATTGGGAAAAAAAATCTATAGTAATTAGGCTGCAAAATTATGTAAATTTGACATGTTGTTAGTTTTGATATCCCCATGTAAGTCTCGAAGTCCATTTTTTTCATTTTTAAAATCATAAGACCATAATGAATTTTGTAAATAAAATTGTTTCAAGCTACTCAATCTTTTTAGATCACTAAATGATTAAACACATCAAAGTGGAAAATAATTGAAAAGTCTAAGATCATCAGCCAAAGTAAATTTCTCACCAGTAACCTATAAATCAACCCTATCTTAGCATTAAAAAGCTACAATATTTAAGAAATGAAAACTATTAAATATTTTATAAATGAATGAGAGTATAAAATTGTGATACCTAATGTACAAACAAGTTGATAACACATGTAACACTACTAACCCTAGACACAAAGGATTGTAATGAATTTGAATATTAACATTATTCCATCATGATATGTAGCAATACAAAAACACAACGTCTAATCTATGTTATGCATCAAACAAAGTACATAATTTAAATGAAAATCTATGTGAAAAAAAAATCTAAAGTCACTGCCATGCAAAATTCATATCTCCCTAGAAATCATGATCTTTGAATTTTGATAAGATTATTATTTTGCACTAAAATCCACCCTTACCATCGAGGTGAGCTTCCCTAATGTAGACTATAAAATCAAGCATTTGTAATAAAGCTATAAGGCTGAAATAAAACCCAGATCCCATCAATATATTTAACATGAAAAAAAATGATCCTTCCAACAATTACTAAGAAGGAAAAGAAAAAAATGAAAATCTTGTCGCTTTATGTAGACTAGCTTGAATATGAACTACTTTGCCTTTGACAAATTTGTTTCTACTTCTATTGTGTAGATGTAATTACAGAACAGATTAAGTTTGTGTCGTTAATATCCAATATTGATCACTTGATATTTGACTAAGTCAACATCAATTCATAAATAAAAAAGGCAATTATGAAATAGCTGAGATAATAAATATAGTTAAATTTGCAAAAATTTACCCATGCAATGGAAAAATGGATTTTTAAAGCTAATGCCTTGATATCATAAACATCTCTTCAAATCTCATGCTTACCTTTTTATATTAAAATTTAAGTATATACTTATGTGTAGTTTACACTTGGATAGTCATAGTCACAAAATATTTATTATTTAAAAATATATTTAATAACATTAAATATAGAATAATATTCCTAAATAACCCCTAGAATTATGCCAGTATTTAAAAGACAAATTTTATTAAAAAAAACTTTATAAATGTTAACATTATACATGTTTTAAGCTTGTTGATTAGTTGAATAAAAACAAATGATTTTGTTTGCGTGCATTCTAAATTTGAACCTGAGACTTCGTTATCAGTTTAATGCTTGAACTCAACCTTTTACGGTGGCATTCTGCCTTTGGATTTTTTGGACTAGACTCTCAAACCTTTAAATGTCACGTGGAATCCTATAAAAACATGTTGTATGTTGCTTAATGCTAGTCTATAGGGTGGTAATGAAGGTTGTATTTTGATTTGGTTTCAAAGTTCATCCCAACTGACGTAGTATTTCACATTCATACAACCATATAACCTTGTACTAGAACATACAAACATGAAAATTTAAAATAAATGCGTTGGTGATGGGAGTGCAACCATTATATGAATGCAATAAATAAATAAATAAATTCCAAAAAAAATCATATAAATTTTAAAATATTCTCAAATAACACCACTGGGAATATTCCAAATGTATATGTAAAAACATTAGGAAAAAATCACATTATTAAAATCATATCTATTATTTTTAAATGATTTTTGAAGCGAAAATGACTAATTAAAAAATGAAAACATTGAAACTAATTATTATATACAATTAATCATTATAATTTTATTAATTCAATTATATTTATAATCTCATAAAAATATACCTAAATTAAATATAAGTACACATGAATGTACGATCAATAATTTTATATAAAAATATAATATTATAACATAAATTAGTCATATAAATATAAAGACTAAATTTGATAATGGATTTTTGTGATGATTCTTTTCAATGAGAATTGTTTATTCAACATTACCCATAAAATACTTGTATATTTATATTAAAAAGATAAAACACTAAAATAAGCATGTGTGTGAGATTTCACTTTATTTATTTATTTATTTATTTATATATATATAGTGAAATCTCACACACATCATATATATATATATATGATGTTATGTTTAAAATTTTAAACATATATATAAATAATATGCACATTTTTCCATATGCAAATATGGCCACGATTTTAGGGTTCCATTGCTATGATGGAGCGACGATTTGCAGCGTGGCGGAGAAGGATCGAGCGACAGACTTGCAGGTTGAATCATTGAAGGGGGAAGGAGAAGATCAGGATGCGGTCAAACAGGGTTAGGATCCAGGTCTGTTTGCTGTGACGGTAGAGCTGTTTGGTGAACCTGAGCACTTTATGGACTTACCCGATCCCTTCATTGACGGTGAAGGGCTTTTCCCTAGCGGCAGAGTTTCAGATCTGGAATGGGGGAAAGTCCTTTTTATTGGGGATAAGCGACCCTCCTATGAGGAGGCAGCTAAGACTACTGAAGTCAATGCTAGGAAGAGGCAAGGGAAGCCTCTAAAACCTACTATATCTAGCCCTTTGATCTGATTTGAAGGGCAAAATCTCGCTACAGTCCTGAAGCAGGAGAAAATCTTAGCTGAATCCGAGACGATTTGTTGTTTCCATAATTTTTTGGCCTTCCCTCAGGATCTAAATGTCTGGATCATGGAGAACTGAAATCCTCTCATGAAGGGTTCATTGGAAATTTTCCCATTTATAAGAGGATTTTTCTATGGTTATCCTCAACAATATTGAGGATCATAAAGCGGTCTTCAAGAACAAAGTATGGAGTTGGTAACAGAACATGCTATTATTCAAGCCATGGTTTCTTGGTTTTAACCCTCACTAAAAATTTTAGTGTCACGGCAATATGGGTTAAGTTACCTCACCACTTTAGCTTTGGACTTTATATTACATGGGAAATTCTTTAAGAATTTTTTAAAAAGTGGATTCTATTTCTTGCAAATTTCTCCATCTTACATATGCTAGAATTTTTGTTTATTTGGATTGTTCTATGGATCTCTTTGAGTTTATTGAGCTTAAGATTAAGGATAGAGTTTCGAAACAATCTCTCAATTATGAGAGATTGTCTTTTCGCTGTAGGAGATGTTTTGCTAGAAGGTATTTGGCTTCAACTTATAATTTCTCTAAGAAGAAGAGGGTTTTTCATTGGTGGAAGGACGACATTTCAAAACATATTGTTGGGGAAAATGTGGACTTTGATTAAGCTAATGAAGTCCCTGAGACTCCTCGGGGTCTGAAGGAAGAGGTGCTCTGCAAAGAGAATATATTGTCAGACCCTGTTGAAGGGGATAGAACCTTTTTCTGGAAAGAAATTAACTATGAACCTAATGTAGATTTTCAACGAACAGATATATCCAAAAAAATCTCAATCAATTGACTCTTTTCATATTACCCCCTCTATTTACCTAGTTGAAGGGGATGGGAAAGAATATAACATGGTCGGTAGCAAGAAAAAAGGACGAAACAAAAATAACGTTGAACAGTCCAATATAATCTTCAGATCCAGAAAAAAAGAAAATGCTATAAAAGGATCATAGATTGAAAGACCATAATGAAGTTCGGAAGCAACATCAACAATAATTTTGCGAAAGAAAGACATATTCATTATTTTTGACCTTTTAAACTCAAATGTTTAAGGATTTCGTTAAAATATTAACAACTATTTTTTAGTTGTCTTTATTTGTTATTCTATCCCATGTTATAGTGCTATCATACTTTTTATAATATTTACCTTCTTAAATCTTGAGTGTGTTTCTTTTTTAAAATATGAGTTTTTTTAAAAAGAAAAAACTATCCTTTACCTTTAATAAAAAATAAAAAATAAAAAATAAATATAATTATAAAACCATCAAACTAAGCCCACTATTTAAGAAATAATAACAGTAATAGAAAATTTGCATGAATGTAATATGATATGGATGTCCATTTAAAACAATCATGTGCCTCTTTTTCCTCAAATAATTGCTGGGGTTGTCCATTATCAAATCAAACATCATTTCGTGAACGTGAAAGCTGTTTAACAACTCATATGAAGAATCGAATCTTAATTATTATTTTTTAAAGTCAAGTGGGCTTACGTATATGAGGGGAGAACATTTATAAGGGTCACTTTTCGATCAGATCCTTATTCTTTTGGACTGACGGGCGACGGAAGCTTACGACATTTAGTTATGATATGGTGGATCATGCGAAGTTAATATATTTTTAATTATATAATATAAAGTAATATATGGTACTTTTAATTATAGAGCAGAAAGTAATATATGCGAAAGTGAAAAATAGGTTATAATAAAAATTTCGAGAAATAAGACGATGTAAAATAAAAAGTTGAAAATGATAAAATAAATTTGAAATAATAAATATTAATACACTCTTGTATATAAGGCTTAATAAATATTAATACACTGTTATTTATAATGTCATCATATTATGATATAAAGTTGAAAATGAAATAATAAATTTGAAATAATAAATAGTAATGTTTTGTAATCCAAGGCTTATTATCAATATGAAAATAATGTTCTAGTAATACATATCTTTTTGTTTATTTTGATGTCAATTAGGATATACAAGATCTCAGACTTAAGAATAATTCAGGGTTAGCAAGTTAAAAAGGAGGAGTTCGTTGAGCACTTGTAAACAAAAAAGCTCTGCAACAATATAACAAATAGGTTATTTCACTAGAGTAAAATTAAACATTATTTAGAAACTCAAACATTGTTGCACCTTAATTGGTTGTCAATAAAATAACTAAAAACTAATACTATTAAAATATACATTAAAAATATAAATATAAATATAATATATATTTAAAAAATAAAAATGAACAAACTCTATCTGATTATTCTAATATAATCCATGCATCTTCTTCACATTCTTTTATTTATTCTTTACAGGGAATGGTACATAATATTCAAGTGTCATAGAATTATTATTTCACATTATATGATGAATTTGAAACTCAAAAATAAATATAAATATGAAAATTATAATAATATAATCAGCATAAAACTCTTGTAAAAACCCTTCAAAAGTATTAACTGCTACTAATTCATATTTTATATTTGGAGTAAAGATTTAATACATTTCTTGTCTTCATCTTTTACATAACTTTTTACCAACATCCTAACAAGCTAAATCGTATGTATGATTTGTTTCTTTTCACATACTATCCTCATAGTATTATAATAAGGGAGTTGGAAAAGAACTTTTATTTAGCAAGTATATGTTGCCATTTGATTGATGAAAAGAAAATGTTTATCAAGTTGGGCTATATTAATTTGAGACAACAAGATAATATATGCTACTATTGGATTAATGAAAAGGAAAAGTTCATCAAGATGGGTTCTACTAGTTCGAAGAAAAAGATAGGTGTATTAAGGGAGAGGAGAAAAATAGTTGCAACATAGAATAAACAATGCTGAATATGAGGATAAGAGTTTATTATGAGTGTGCAAACATAATTTTAAGGTTGAAAAGAATAGAGTAATCAAGGAGTATACTTACTTGGGAATAGTAGGACATGTGAATCTAGCTGTTACTGTAATAATATGTGGGATATTAGGGAAGGAGATCAAGGAACTCAGGGAAGATTACATCATGAGAAGTGCAAAAAATAAAATTAATTTTATTTTTGCATAAAAATAATCATTTCAAACACATTAGATTCTATGAACAAAATTATTATGGATCTAAGATGTGCTCATTACATAACCAAAGATGACAATTTATTTTGGTTGCTTGATAAAGTAAATGATGAGAGTGTTCATTTAGTAAATAATTTTGCTATAGTTATTATTAGTAGTACTAATATTTTATTGATTGATTAAACGAGGGTTGGTTGGCCCTCACCTTGGGACACAAACATGGCCCCTAATAATTAGATATGTCGTTGCAAGTACTTTCCCATATTTATTAGGGAACAACCTGATGTGACTCGACCTTATGACCCAACAACAATTATTAATAATACTATAGTACAACTGACAGTAGATACTTTAATAGAGTACAAGTGACAGTAGATACTTTAATAGAGTACAAGCGACAGTATATACTTTTATATCCTTTTTATTGGACAAAGGAAAATTCTTACGTGTATTCAATTTAGAAACGCTCCAACGTATCTTGGGAGTTCTCCGACTGCTCTAGTTGAAAGATTTACCCAAAATTAAAATTTTCTTCCCAATTTGTAACGGAGATCTGACGGCGCAGGAATGTATAGTACTCACCGAAAAATACATATAACCCAAGTAATTTTGGGTCTGACAAATTCTTTCAGTGATAAAGACCCGGAAGCCAATCAAATCTTATGAGATGATCATCTCTGAGGATAATTTTAATGTAAACCACACAATCATCCGGAAGCAAAATCCAAATCTGGAGGCCGGATCCCCTGAAAAAGCAATTTTATAAGTTAGAATACAGACTGTATCATAGTTAACAACGGAGTAGTCAAGCTCAACGGCAGCCTGAACATACCACCAACCAAGATGCTTGGAATTGTTACCTTTATGTTGTGCCTGGTTGGAAATAGCGACGCCTATTTCTCTGTTACTCCAACCAGAGATTTTGAAACTGGTGTTCATATAGCAAAAGAGAAAGGCAATTCCAGGCGAAATCAAAGGCAGTGCAATTTATTTTCAGGAACATGGGTTCATGATTCCTCTTATCCTCTGTATAATTCTGAGCAATGCCCTTACATCACTAACGAATACAACTGTAAAGCCAACGGGAGACCAGACTCGGATTATGAGAAATGGAGATGGCAACCAAACGGCTGTAGCATTCCCAGGTTCAACTACATCCTCAGTTTCCTTCTTTTTTATTTCCCCCTATTTACAATTTTGGCGTAATTTGTAATTTTCCTGTTTCAGATTCGATGCCAGGCGGTTTCTGGAGAGGATGAGGGGGAAGAGACTAATGTTCGTCGGGGATTCGATAAGCTTAAACCAGTTTCAGTCCATGGCATGCCTTCTCCATACACTCACTCCCAACGCGTTGATTCCAGAAAAAAGGACTCCTACAACATTCAGATCTGTGGTAAGAAACATGTATGAAAGAATATATATATCTGTGAAGATAGTTTTATAGGCGCGGTAAGATTTAATAGGGAACGAGGCTGTGACTCGAAGATGTTTGCAGGCAGATTTAATAAATGAAATTAAAACGTTTCGTATTTGCAGGAATATAATGCTTCAGTCCAATTTTTCTGGGCTCCATATTTAGTGCAGCAGGAGACTAACAAGGAGGGGAAAATACTTCTTCGCGTAGATGGTATTGAAAATAATGGAATCCGGTGGAAGGGAGTCGATGTGCTGGTGTTCGAGTCATCAAAATGGTGGCCAGATCATTTAGGCCCACAAAGGTATGAATGACCATTTCAGAATTTTATCCAACTTTCCCTTTCTGCTCGAAGTTTGTTTATGTAAACGTCGAAATAATTGTTGTTATGAACAGATGGGACATAATCATGGAAGGCAACCAGGAGTATACGAACATGGATCCAATGGTGGCTTACAGAAAGGCACTGAGTACTTGGGCGAAGTGGATATCGGCAAACATGGATCCCCAAAAATCGGTGGTGTTCTTTCGCAGCCCTTCCCTGAGTCATTACAACAAGTTCAACAGGTCCGTTCTGTAGATTTCAATCCATTGAAAAAAAGTTTGTCTTTATTTTCTAGTTGAGCTGAACGAATTTCAATTGGACATGAACTAGATGCGACAAGGAGACGGAGCCAGAGAGTGAGAAGAACAGAGTGACGTACAACCTTCCCCTGCCTCCTCACGTGGGGATAGTGAAACAAGTTCTTGAGGCTACTACATTTCCTGTGGTATTTCTCGACATTACGCGCTCCACGGCGTCTCGGCAAGATGGAGTAACGTCTGTGTATGGAAGTCATAATAATAGTATGCGAGGAGACTGTACACACTGGTGTTTGCCCGGCGTTCCTGACAGCTGGAATGAGCTTTTGTCCTCCCATCTCCTTTAGAGAACAGTTTTTATTTATTTATTTATTTATTTTTCTTTCTTTCTGTTTAGAAAGATCCATTCCATCAAATTTACGTGGAACAGAATTCTGCTTCTAATCATAATACCTACTTTTACATTCTAAGAAGGAATAGTCTCTAATAATTTTTTTATATAAAAATGAAATAATTATTTATTTAAAAAAACGCGTTCACATGATTGTATCGTATCATTCGAATGAATGCTAATAATAATTGAAGCCAACCTGTCAGATAGTGACAATGAATGGTGTCTTCTTTGTGATCCTTTTGCTTTTTTGCTTTGACGTTTTCAGAATCAAACTTTGTAAATTTCGTAGAAATTCTTATAGCGCGCCTTTCACGTTGGGTTTCAAATTCACAAAAAAGCCCGTGCGTGGTTCACTTCAACAAAGACTGAATGGATGGTTACCATAAAATTGATGGTGAGCAAATATTCAACGATTGAGTCGTGTGCATGCAATGTATTAAAATGGATTATTATAAAGTTAGAGATTTTATATTTTTATGGCTTCATAAAATTAGTTTCAAAACTTTTGGAATTATTGTGTATGATTGAAAAAATGGGTTTTTTTTTTTTTTAAGGGTTAGGAAAACAAATCCTTCCTATTTTAATAGAAAAAAAATAAGTATCAGAAAAGACATTAAATAGAGAATTAAGATAAATGTTACAAAAGATATTAAATAAGAGAGTTAAGATAAGTGTCATCAAAGATATTAAATAAAAGAATTGAGAAAAAAATATGTTGTCAAATTTAGAAATAAATGTCCATATCCTTTTTTTTAACAATGTAAGCTCTTATCTCAATATATTATAAAGTTTAAAATAAATTTAATTAATATTATTCAAAATTAAAAAAATTAAAATTAAAACAAAAACAAAAAGATAATTTTTTTTAATGATGGGATTTCAATTAAAATTTTCAATTTATAATAATTATTAAAATTATAAATTAAGTTTTTTAAATTATTCAAATTCAAATTTAATTTAATTAATTGATTTTTTAAAGAAAATTTAAACAACATTTTAAAATTATTTAATTAAACTACATTTTAATGTTACATAAAGTTTTTAAAAGTTGATTATTTATCTACATTTTACTAAAAATAAAAATATAATAATAAATAGCATCAAAACTTGTTAACTACTTTTTTATTTCAACCATCCATCCACCACTAGTTCAATGTTGATGATACTATCATTTTTACACTAAAAAAGTGAGAAAAATAAAAAATCTAAAAAATGTATTAAAATTTTTATGTATCATTGTCTTCAAATTATAATTCTCCTTAAATATTAATAATACTAAGAAAACTATATCAAAAATTAGATATGTTCTAATTATTGAACAATCTATTATTAAAGAATGATTCATTAATGGAACCTATTAATATGGATATATAATATTTTGTACTAGACATTGATCATGTAGTATTTAATACTTGTTCAATGTTGATTTAATAATAATTTAAAATAATCAATCATATTATGATATGTAAAATTCAAGTATTGGTACTTTAAAGATCAAATATTTATATTCTAAAAGTTAAATTTTGATTATAAATTAAAAAATTATAACTTCTTGTGATAAAATTGATTATATTATAAAATATATAATCTTTCAAATTTTAATTATAAATAATTAAAATGACATATTAAAATGAATACTTTTTTAAAATGACATATTAAAATAATTAATTTTTCTAAATTTAATTTGATATCACGAAAATTTAATAATCATGAAATTAGAATGCTCAAAATTGAAGACTTTTCTCTTAACTTGAAAATATATTGAAAAAAAAATTATCTATCTATATCTATATATATATTTTAAAATTCTCAATTCATAGATATATAAAAATCTCAAAAATTTAAATTGATCACTTAAAAATTAAAAAATTGCCCAATTTAACTAGAAAAATGTTCTAAACAAATTCAAACATTCTAGGTTTATGTTTTTAGTCTCGAAAACCTCAAAATAAATAATTTCATGAATGATTAAAATATATAAATTCAAAGACTTGGAAATGCGCATTATTATTTCTACCAACTTGTCTTTGAATATGGAGGAGAAAACTAACCAATCATGGACACAAAGAACCAAAAATTTCTTCAAACATATAAGATTTAGATCTAGCGATAAATTTCACGACAAAAATAAACCAAAACATTCTTAAGACACATATAGGATGATGCAATAGCTTTCACAACAAAATAAATGTCATCATGTTTCATATTTGGAATTTCATTTTATTTATAAGGTTACATCATAAAATAGATGGTCTCTTAAATGATTAATCATCTAAGAGAGGATTAAGTTATTCTGTTTCATATATTTTTTTAAATTATTTAAAATATTGATTTTTTTTTAAAATTTTTAAATAAGATTTAATTATATGATTATATTTTTATATATTAAATTTAATGTTACAAGTTATTTATAAAGTTGATTTCACTTAAAATCGTTTTATTTTTACAATGGATTTTATATATTATTTAATAAAAATGATTGTAATATTCAAATATTTTTAAAGAGAAAAGTTTAATTTTAAGTTAAAATATAAATTAAGTTTTTATTTTATTAAATTTATTTCATATTAATGACTAATAGTTATTATTAATTTTATTTTCATTCATTTTATAGCAATAATTTAAATAATATAAAATCATTAAATAATTTATTTTATTATTTCGTATTTAATTAGATGAGTTTTTAGTCAATGTAAAATTCATATAACATATAGAGATTACTATGATGAATTGAATGTCATGCCATCATATTTTAGTACACATGATAATTTGATCAGTTTATCAATCACATTTTAGTCATTAATTTTCTATGGTATGAAAATCACTCATGGGATGCTATGACTAATAGGGAGGATCCTCTATTTGATAAGGAGAACCTCAACTAGAATGACGTAGCTTTAATTTTTATACCATGAATAGATATGGGAATCCACTACATGTCACATGGCATGATTCCAATTGTGGATTGCCACAACTAATCGTGGGGATTTTACAACTAATCAAATATACAAAATAATATTGAATGAATGTAAAATTACCCGTAACTAATTGAATCTAAATACAAATACTTGCATTCCTCCTTATTTTTGATTACTTAAAAATATCTACAAATACATAGTTCTACCTAGACATACCTGCATGCATATGGAAATAATATTAAATTCTATCATAATATGCAATAACTTGGTCGATCTCTGATTCCACTTAATATCCTTCAATCTTAAAATGAAGTATTGATCATTGATTTGTCAAATAAAAAAAAGGTGAGATTTTTTTTCCAAGTTAGTTCACCATTTCAAATATCAAACACTTTGGGAATCCGTGATACTTAGAGCACCATCAATTAAATTTATGGAATATATGAGCTATTGATTGTGATTAATAACTAAATTAAATTAGTTCTTAGAGGTTTTCACTTATTTAATAGATATACATATTATGGATTAGTTATGCAACACGGGTCATTGATATTTATGGGAAAATAAATTGACCATTAAATCACTCTAGAGATTTAATTAATTTTGAAAGGGTCTTCTTTGACACTTCATTGATTTAAAGAGTAGGCATATTCATGATAAATAAAGGTTGGAAACCCATATATTTCATGAATAATCAGGATATCACAAACATTTAGTTTCCTTTGATAAATAAATATTATATGAAAATTTACTTCAAAATTATAATTATATGATATAAATAAATTTAAAATTTTATTTGGTGAGCATGGTTTTGGGTGTATGAATATAAGAAAAATTCATTTTTATCACTTTTTATTTTTAAGTTTAGATACAACTTTTTGGATGTTTATATTTTTCAAAGTAAATTTTTTTGGTATGTGTTATTTGTTCTAAACAATTAATTTGATGGTTAGAGATATATTTTTCTATTAAAATATTTTTTTTTTCTTTTATATTGAATAATTTGAAGAGAGACAAAATAATTTATTGCATTTTATGATTGAATTAGATTTAAAATAATAAAATAGTATATATATTGAATTTTTAATTACATTAGTTTTATATGTGGGACATTCTATTTAATCTAGCAATTGATTTTATATTTCAAATGAAATTACTATAAATAATCAGTCAAATGCAATGCTAAGTTTTTTAAATGTGATATGTTGGAAGTGATTCCAAAAATGAATTTGTAATGATAAACTTGTCAAATTTGATAGGAAATTAATAAGTGGTGTAATAGATATTTGAACATATAAAATTTCCTCCATCTAGCATGCACATAGATAATATTTTAGGTTAAAACAAAATAAACCAAATAGAAAAATGAGTAGTGGAGTACTAACCATGACAGTTTATTTGGATATATCATAACTCGACTATCGAGGTTCATCTATAAAATTTTTATTTAAAAAATAAATTATTTTATATATTGGAAACACATGTAGATTTATAGAGATACATGCAATTGCCTTACTACTAGATTCTTAGTTTACCTTTGGTTTTATATATATATATATATATATATATATATATATATATATATATATATATATATATATAATTCTATCTTAGATATGTTGAGTGAGTACATTAATTAATTTTCCAAATTTACCCATTGATATGTAAAACTTAGCCCCATAAACTGATGTTTCCTAGTAAAGAGGTGTAAAAACCCCTTGGTTTGATACTAAAAAGTGTCACAATTTATTTTTGAATAAGTTCCATGTTATCTTATTGAAACTAGTGATTAGTTCCCATTATTCCATAGTAATTAAATTAACTAACCCAAAAATACTATATATATATATATATATATATATATATATATATATATATATATATATATATATATATATATATATATATATATATATATATATATATATATATATATATATGACAAACCATAAAGCTTATAAATGAAATTATAGTAATGAAAGTTAAAATTATAACAACTTTCATTTATAAAAAAACATCATGCTTGACTTTCTCATTGTTTATCCTGAATTGGATAAGGGGATATTATCATATCCTTTTGTGGTATATGGGTTAAGAATATAGAAATAACAATTCAGAAGGGTGATAATCAAATCTATAGTAGGTCAATTGAGTGCTAAACTCATATATAAATATACACTGAATTTATTATGCTAAGCATAAGCTAAATATAGAAAGTAAAACTAATTTATGCATAGAAATGATAAATAAATATTATACTTAGATATTCACGATGTTAATATAGTACTAAATTTAGAACGTGCAAGAAATAGACTGGAAGACAATTCTGAAAGAGTCATCAGATTTTGGATTTAACACTTTGGGCACTTTGAATACTAATGTCAGTCTAGAATGGTTGCATCGACACTATTATCCATGTTTGATGCAAGTATCATGTACATAATACTTACTAAAAAGGGATGTGACCACATATATGCTTATAGGTTTGACTTTGCTTTGGTGCATTAAGATTTGAGTCATGGACTGTTGCTCCTCATGAATTTTCAAAACCCTAGTTATTCATCTTCATAGTGACCTTGGGGGAAAATGGGATACTGGGCACATGGTGTTGAGCTAACCTAAAAGACACCACTAGCAATAAATGCTGCTTACATAGCCAATACTCTAGAAGAGGGCCTCAAATTCATGTAGTTCTCTCCTATATGTTATGTTGTGTGTGAATCATCTATTATGTGTAAAAAAAATTACAATAGTGACCTAGCTTGTAACTTGGCAAATCTAGCTATTAGGTTTCTCCTTTAGTAATTTAGATCTATAAATGTGTTGTACCTATAACTAGTATGGAAATAGGGAAGCTTTGTTCAAATAAATGCTTGATAGAGTGTTTTTGATAGTTTTCCTTGGTCTCTTTGGTATTTTTCTAGGTCTATGTTAGGTGAGAAATGATTAAGGTTTGATCTTATATTTATATCAATCCTTTTAGAGTAATAACTCACATTAAATCACCTAGTTTGACCATTAGATATGTTTCATTTATAAAATAGATGGCTTTAGGACACTAGAAACTTGTGTTGGGTTGGGACACTAACATTGATGCTAATGTCTCTCCCAGACATTAGTGTCCAGGGAGCAGAAAAGTAGGTACAGGCTCATAACTTGAAAAGATGGAAAATAAGTATATTTTAAGCATTATGGAAAAGATATAAGGCCTGGGTCATCAATATAATACTATTTGAACTAATATATAAGCCATGGGGCACAATATAGAGTATATGCAAGACCTAAGGAAGTGGGAAAAGGTCTAGAACTGAGAGGAACAACCAAAGTTTGAGTTTCCAAGTGTATAAGACTGAGGTGATATATAATCCATAAATATTATCTATGTTTTCCTCCAATTAAATCTAGTAATAAAATTTATTATTTAAAAGAAAGGAATGTGTAAATGGGTGTGTATAACACACCTTGTCTTTGCATATTCATAGTTTGAGTGCTTTACTGGTGGTTGACCTTCAACTAAGATCATATTACAATATATAAGAAGTGCATATAATTTGGGTTAAAAGTACTTGAAATATATTTAAATTGAAATAACAAGGTTTAAGAGTATACCTATGTATCGATGTAATTGCCTTGCATATTGGCAAGTTGATTTTAAAAATGTATATCATTGTAAGGCTCTAAAATTGAGACTATGACAAATATAAATAAATATTTTTAGCATATATATCCAAGGAGATAGATAGATAGAGATAGAGAGATTAAAATTCCCATGACTCCAACCTTGGAGAAAAGGTGAGTTGTCACCTGGTAGTTGAGATTAGCTTAATTGTGCAATCAGATACTTATAACCTGGTGAGGATGGATGATACAATCAATTCCAACCTAAAAATTTAGAAAGATTGAGTGATTTTATCACCTCAAACATACTAAAAAGTGAACCAACTATTGTAGTATATTGGCTCAATAAAATTTGAAAAATCCACAGGGTATCAATACAAAAAGTCTATGATGTGCTAGTCGTCCATAAAAGAGTTTTGGAATTTGAAATATTAGGCACACATTTCATAACATATTCACCTTATATGTGTCTCATATTTAAACTTTCTATAACAATGGTACCAATGTATAAAATTGTACCACAACTATGAATCCAAATCATATAACTGTGTGTTTTGGCTAATTCAAACAACTAACTGTAGAGAACATGCTTCCAAAGCATGCCACCACTATATATGGAGAAATATGAAAATTTATATAAGTACCAATGTGGAGAACATGTTTCTAAAACATGCCCCCATTGTAATCTGTAAATGCTAAATATTAAATAGTTATGGATAGCATGCTTCCAAAGCATGCCCCCACCATGATTGTGTGGAAGCCATGCCCATATGACATGTCCCCATTGAATATAAAAAATAATATTATAATCACCATATACCAAATGAGTGTTGAGCACATGATTCCAAAGCATGCCCCTGCTGAATCTAGAAACTATGTGAAGTGTGGAGAACATGCATCTATGACATTCCCCCACTAATATGCCCTGTCCCCACCCTGCCATCCCCAGCCCCGTGCCCCCCCTTTGAGATGAGGGAAAAAGATAAGAAATGGTATTTAATCACCTCAAAAGGATAAGACAACTATAAAATCTATGAATTTAACGATGTAGCACATAGATGGAACATGTCTAGGTAGATATAGCATTGAAACACATAGAACCAATGTGATCACATGAAGGCCTAAGATGCATGATAAGGATCATGGCAATGTCTAGATAGTAATAGTACAAGTTCAACAAGAAAATAAGCACATACACAAGAGAAATTAAAATCAATTCAAAAGGTAATGGTCTAAAGTGACCATAAAAAACGGCCATGTTCAAATGTTGCACAATTGAAGGGACATGACTTAGTTAAATGTCCACAAAAATAAGGATGACATATTAAAATATACATATAATAAATAATAACATATGAAAATGTTAATGAAATCATACATAGGCATGGGTGCTACAAGCAAAAAAATATTCATATGCTCGAACACGAAATATAATAGCAATGTAAGACACTCAAGGAAGTGCATAAAGTAAAGTATAAACAACTAGCATAAACATGTCACAGTAGTCCATGGATCAATGTGTTAGAAAAAAATGGTCAAGTTAATAACATATCAAGTACCCTATGAAATATATAATCATGGTTAAAGGCATGTATAAGTATATATGTAACTCAAACATGATAATGCAGAGTGATGATCGAATCATATAACCTATGTGTATCAAGATTAAAGAAGTAGATGCTCCCAATGTCTTCATGACATGAGTAGAAGGAAACCCTAACAAATGAAAATAGGAGAAGATCATGTATTTATGTATGCATGTTACCACACACAAGTAGAAGTGTGACACATGTGTATGCAAGAGTGACTGAGTATGTCATCCATCAACATGGAACTAACACAGATTCTGAGGACCTCATAAAACATGTAGGTGATGAAAATATTTTTGGATTTTTATTTTTTTTTGATATTTTAGTACTTTAGAATATTTTAAAATGAAATATTATCTTATGATGTCATCTAATGGATGGTCATAAAGATCTTCCAACTTTAAATCTAGTGTAATAATCTTTGGACATAGTGGAGGAACACATATAGATTCAATATCTATCATAGTTGTATCGGTGATGTTTTGCATATGTAAAATAGGACTCAATGGTCATGTAGTATTAGTATAAGTAAAATGAGTAGGGATTCATGGAAACCATCATTAAATTCTCTATGGTTTCTTTGGAATAGTAGTAATAGTAACATGTGTAGGTGATCTGGATATATAAACATGGTGTGTAGTAAATTAGGATTATATATAATATACTATATGTCTCTAATGCAATGGTCTCTCAAGCATTGACTACCTTGTAAAGGGGATTGCCTATTGCTAACCCTTTTGTGGTGAATGAACCTTAGTAGGCTTGGTAATTAATTATCTAGGTAAAAAAATATCATTCAAGAGGATGTTCATTTCAAATTCCAAAAACTATAATTACTTAATTGACATGAATGTATTTAACACTCCCCTACACTATATAAGGTACTATTTTAAGTGTATGCATCTAAGATCTTCCCAATAACATATCAAAAATTCTTGTGGAAGTTATGACTGAAAATGTAGTAACCACATGTGTGGGACTAGTTTGTAAAGGTAGGTTAATCTCACCAAGAACATTTTGGAAGGTCCCATTAAATACTCTAATTGATCTAGTAGGTGTAGACACCCAATTCTAGCCACAACTATCTTCCAACTAGACTTCAAATTGATTCCTACCAAACATTTCAAATTAAGCCTAGAAATCATTAAACATATCAATTTAATCTGTGCATCATTCGTTAAAGCTCAAAACCATGTTGAGGCATCTCTATTTTGAATACTAACCTATATGAAATAATAACCTCTCATAGATTCATCCCTAATGACCTTGTGGCATAACAGTTATCATTTTATCCTATGGACCTATTAAGTAAGGCACTTGATCAAATATTGGAAGAGCTAAAATGCTAATCAAATTAAACTATCTAATTAAACAAGATTAAATGATTAGTTGAATTTTCTATTTTCAATTAATGAATATCATAAAATGGAAATTCTAAAAATCAAAATATCAAGGCTTTCAACATTGCCTTTATGATTTGTCAAGCTCTTTCAAAATATCCCAAAATAAATAATTTGAGAGCCATTCCTAGTAATTGAAAATAATAATTACATGATAACTATTAACTCAATTGGAGTTAGTCTCAACTCATATAAGGTTAGTTTGAACCCATTCCATGTTTAAATTCAACCTTAACTTACCTTTCATGGGAGTTAATTCTTGAGGCTATAAATACAAGGCCATGCATATTGATTTTTAAGCTATTTTTTGGTGCAAAGTTATTATACACAAATAGCATAAATAAGCTCTCTTAATGTAGTGTTATAATGCCTAAATTCCTTGAAAGTAGTGTTACCATGCTCAAATATTAATCCAAAGAATCAAAGCCAAGGTGCTAAGGAAAGGTGAAGCCAACAAAGCTCTATTAATGAAGATTTCTTGATGCACAAGTTTAGCAAGCCATTTGGTAAGCCATTTGGATCTCCAAGGAAGGTAAAAGAAGGTTTTATTTTATGTTTTAGTTTTATTTTCATATGCATGCGTATTACCTATGCTCTCCTTAGTGTCTAAGATAGAGGTGTTAGGATTTTAGTGTGTTTATTTAAGTTTTAATTTTTGGACTAAGACAAGATTAACCTCCTCTCTATTGTATTTCTTGTCCACATGTTGACACTCCTGGTGGGACTTAGCATCCCATATAACCAAGGATATTATATGATACTTTTAGTTTTTCAAATGGATTCATAAAAATATTCATGTTTTAAGTTTTAACTTCATTTTTTACATCTTTCTATTTTAATCAAGGCACATGTTACAAGGATTGATGTCAATTTTTAGTTGCATCTAAACAACCATATGTCCTCTTTCTCGTGTTTGAACATGTACAACTTAGGTGGTCATTATGATGATTGGAGTGTTAAGTTCATGAAATGTGACATCCTCTATTAGGTAATTAACAACCTAAAGGTGAATAATCTTCATTAGAGGTTTATTATTATTTTGCTACAAGTTCCATCATCCACTTCATAATGTTTTACAAACATTTGTCTTCTCGTGTTTGTGTTCAGACCTGTATATGAGCATTGGGCCTATGAACTCAATATTCTTAAATCTCTCTTTACTTCTAAATGGTTTAGGTTCCTTAAATTATTTTTACCTCCTCTCACCTTTATACTAAATCTTGTTCCCATTTAACATCTTCCTTGACAGTTGATTTTAGTCCAAAATGAGGACCTACATATTTAAACCGATAAGTTTACCTTTTGCTTAAGTGATTATTGAAGGCAAAGTTTTGAATATCTTGAATCTTAATGGTTGTATCCATGAATTTACAATTCTATATCCTCTACCTCGTAATCTTATATTCTTCAACTAAACATTATACATCTTTAAATCTCATCATTTTCATGTATAGGTCTGTGTATTGGTCAACTCATATATAGGATTGTGTATAGGAGTTCGATTCCTGACTTTATTATTGATTTTTTATGATCCTCAATGGCACCAGTGAGTGTCTAATGAGTATTTAGGATGTATATCAAGCATCTTCATGGCTTGAAAACTTTTATCATGAGACCTAAGACCCCTGAATACTTAATGATAGGACTATAGACCTATGAGTGAGTATTACACTTTTCAACATTTATTGAATGTGAATATTTGTATTTTATTATCAATTAATTATACATATAACCTTCTCAATGATATCCTCATATTAAATAATTGGTTTATTATCAAAATTTTAGCAAGGATTTATATTCAGAACTATACATAACCATTGACGGGTATAACATACTTCTAAAGAGTGCAAAACATGATGTTTCTTGAAACCATTTGCAAGGAGATACTTATTAAGAGATAATGAATGAATAATGGAATATTTATATCATTTTACATGAACAATGAATTACTTGAAACCTTTGAGAGTGACAACACTTCAAAACAACTAAACACTTAGAACAGGGGTGACTCAAACTCTATACACCTAAGAAAATTTTCATATTATTGAAGACAACTCATGGAGTTGAGTTGATTGATGAAAAAAATTTAAATGAGTCATTTTTAATTTAAAAAATCTCCATAAAACCATTATCTTTCATCAAATTATAGCAAGAAGAAATAGGAGCAAAATCAGACCCTGCTTGGATGAACAAGACATAGTGACCTATTATCACTCTTAACGATTGTTCATAAGGGAGGGGACATGAATATGAAAACCAATGAAACAAAATTGAATCAAATTATGACCCATAATAATTTCCAAATTTTTATCTTCCAAATTTCTCTCTCCTAGCTGTACCAAGCATTAGATTTTTGCCTTTCTAACCTTATGAAGGCAAAAATGGAGGAAAGAGAGTGTATAATGCATAATTTGGACCTAAAAATTTATAAAAAAATATAATATGACCTATGTAATCCAAAGGAACACATGTGAAATGTTTTATTTTGAAAATTCATTCACAAGTCTATACAAGTGAGTGAAAACTACCTATTAAGCATTGAAAATCAAGATTCTAACCTCCTTCTGACTTAATAACGAATGTGGTATTTATTTAACTGATCCAAGGACCTTGTAAATATTTAATATACGTATTTTCACTTTTTTGAGCTTTGATATACATGAAAGTAAGCAAACATTACATTTTTTTTCATTTTCTCATATCTTAAAGTCCACAAAAGAACCTTAAACTTTCCAAATCATCATGAAATGTTTAAACAAGGTGATTAATACATGAAATTACCTTAAAAGACACTGAAATACCTATGATATCACTTAACCAAGTCTCATTACACCATGACATGACTAGGCTAGTACACATAAATATAAAGTATTTCTTTTATTCCTCCAGATAAACCTTAAACAAAGCTAAAAATATTTTATAAAGACTTATTAGAGACCATATAAGCCATGAAAATACTTTGAAATAGGTTATCAAGACATGACACTCAAGTTTTTGGCTATAGGGGTTGACATTTTGACTTTGGGAGTCAAAATTAGTCAACAACTTGGTAATTCATGAGAATAACATGCCTACTATGCTAAATAAACCAGTAGCCTTGTCCTTTCATTGGGAAATGGAGTCAATTTCATTCAACCTCAGACTTGAACTAGACTATGATCATGATAAAACAAGCTGATTTGACCTCCAAACACAAATAAAAAACATTAGACACACCAAGCAAATGAAGCAAACACACACATGATATCAAGCACTTAGGGAACATAACAAATAAGAAAGCAAACTAAATATATACAACTAACCTAAAAATAATTTATTCCACCTAGATCAAAGGGGAAGCTTGTACTATCTCTTGCTCCATAAGATGAAGAATGGCATGAAGCAAGCTGCCTTTTAAGCCTTAGTGTTGTTGTTTTCACTCTCCTATTGAATGCCACTCCTCTTAGAATGATTTCAAGTGAAATGATAGTAGAAAAATAATCTCCTATGAATACATACTCATCATATGCTTCAAGTTTATTCTCATTTTTCTCCTTATTTGCAACCTTAACTAATGATTTTATACCTAGGCATGCTTCTTAAACCTTAATAACATCTTGATTGACATCATAATTCTTACCAGCTATTACAAAATCATCTAAATCTTTAAATAAATTTTCATACTCGCTCTAAGTTGCATCATTATTCTCAATGAGTGTATATTGTTCAATCTCCTCATGATCATGATCTTCAAAAGGTAGTGTATCTTTTCAAGCTCCTTAAATCTCTTGAGGTAGTTGAATATACTATTGCCAATCATCTTTATCCTCTTCTCTTTGATCAACATGAACATGACCAATTATAAAATCATCTTCAATTTTATCCTCAAGGGCTATAGGATTGATAAGATTTTCAAATCCTTCTATACAGTCATGATGTGATTGTAAAGTAACTTCCTCAAATTCATCTTATTGCTCATTGTGTACTATGTCAACCTCAACTTGTTTTCTTAGAGAGCCTTCAACATCAAGGCTAGTTGTATCCTCATCAATGTTGGATGAAATTATATCCTCTTTTTGAATCATACCATCAAGAACTTCTTCTATAACATCATTCTTGAAAATTGAAATGCCTCTTTCTTCCCCAAGTGGGGTACCAATGAAGATATCCTCATCAAACTCACTTGAAGCATCTTCATTACATTCTCTTTGGCATTCAATTGTAGCTTTAACCCCATACTCATTTGCTTCCCATAGGATGGGTTCCTCTTCAATAAGGTATGTGGTGTGAGGGTGATGAACATGTTCATGATTTGGAGAGGGAGTATGAGGTATGATGGATTGATCATGAATGGGTATGGTGATGGAAGGATCTTTATTGAAACTTGAGACCTTAGGAATTGAAGATTCTTGTATGAATTCTTGGAGGGAAAGCAAGTTGAGTTGGGTAATCTACACTTCCTTCTTGATGTTCTTCAATAGCTGCAAACTGATTTACACACTTCTCCACTAAGGCCTTCTTATTTTGAAAACCTTCTTGGATAGACCTCCAAGATGAAGTAGCTTGATGTAATTGAAGAGAGGGAAATGGGGTTTGAATAAACTCAATGTTTTATTTGATTTAAAATTCTTAAACTTGGCTCTCTTCCTCTTGCTTCTCCCAAGACTTCACTACTTGGTTCCAAGTTGGGACTTTGAGACTAGTAGGTTCTCTTGGAGATTGAGTTGTCTCTTTTTTAGTCTCTTCTTGCGGATAGTCAATATTTTCATGAGCATAAGGAGTATAGGAAGGCTGATAAGAAACACAAAGGGGCTCTTGAAACTCTTGATCAAGCTCATTTTTTGGATTTTCCAAATAACAATCTTTTTAGATATAAAATCACACAACTCATTCCTCTCTAGTGGATCATTAGATATAGTTGAAAACCATCTAATTAATTATTCTTATTGGTGATTTGAACAAACCCTTCTTGATAATTCTATTGCTTTGCTCTCCATTTCATCCATTTCATCTTACAAAGCTTGGGAAACTAGTGGAGGAGGAGAAGAAGGATAGCATGGTTAAAGACAAGGTTGTCTATATGAATTATCATAGCCATACAGGGATGATGTAAGTTTACCATAAGACTAATATGGCTCATAAGGAGAGTAAGAGTGATGTTATTGGTACTAAGGAAGGTGGTAAGACTCATAAGGCTATTGAGGTATGTAGTTGGGTTACCAAAGAGGCTAGTAAAGAGTACTGTAGGACTGATATGAACCATCATACTGCTAGTAAGGCTCATTATAGGACTATTAACTATTATGTTGAGGCTGATAGTGAGTGTTATAGGCTTTATGAGTTTCACCAACTTACATGAAATTGAACTCTAATTAAAACTTAGCCATAACAACGTCATCAATATAATGAAATGAAGATATAACTTACTTTGAATAAGGGACTTCAGTAATAGAATCAACTAATTATGTACAAATTCACCATTGACATTTTAAGTTCCTCCAAAGGCTGATATATATATATATATATATATATATATATATATATATATATATATATATATATATATATATATATATATATATATATATATATATATATATATATATAAGAACAACACCAATAATCCTTCCACAAGTTTAGACCTTAGTCCCATTAGGCATGCCATAACTATTATAAGTCAAATTTTTACCTTTTGGAAGGTAGTTCAAGCCTTCCAAATTTTATGTAACATGGAAACACCTCAAGGTTGTGGGTACCCTATTAGAGAGGTAAATCTCTGGGTTAAATGGCTACTTCACCTTGATGAATTGCTTAGGCTCAAACACTAATTTACCACTTATTATGAAAAGGGAGAGAAACCTATTCTAATGGTGATGCACCAAATATGATATGAAAACTAATAAAAATCTAAAAATTTATTTAAAATATGAGACTAACCTACACATGACACTTCTCCAAATCTAACTCTCTACATCAATATTTATCATGAAGGTTGTGAAGAATGCTTGAGTTAGGAAGACTAGTAAAAAGGTCATGACATGACACTATTGAAAATACAACTCACTAAATCGTTACACCTCATTTATACACTTCAAAATACCTTCAAATAAGTTTCAAACTGAATATGCATGTAAGAAAAGTACAAACATGTTAAGGAAACATGACTATCACTTAGCAAGATCAACTAGTCAAGCATACGCATTGAAACTAGTCAATGGAGGAGGTAAAACCAGTTTTTTCTCATTGATAAAAGTATAAAAATGGGTATGGATTTTCCATACCTAGGTGGAGGATATCAACATAGCCTATTAAGACTAATTTTATAGAGAAATATGAGAAGAGGAGTAGGGCATAGGTGAGAGAGATGACAAGTGTATCATGAGCTACAAGTAATAATAGAGGTATTAAACTACCCCATTAAGTATTTAAGGACAAGTTTGGTCTATTTAATATGTTATTCTAGTCCAAGGGGTATGGAAGTTTCAAACCTTGCTTAAAATCTTGCCTTGTTCTTCAAAATTGCCCTTTGCCTTGGCATTTGGAATGACAAGTAGCCTTCTTGATGGTCAGGTCATGTTTAGTTACATATGTTATCTTATATTGACACCTTTAAACTGATATATGAAGGTTACCTTTGACACATCACTTCATTCTCTTGCTAGTTTTCTTGAAGTCTCTTCATCTCACTAGGCTAATCTTGCTTACAAGTGTCAAATCTAGATTTCATCTTATCCAATTAATTATCTCTCCATCTATGCATATTAACATCATATAAAACTTCAAAAAACTCATTTTGATGTCTCAAATTACCCCCAAAAACTTTTTTTCCACCAAAAGTTCTCATTTGGCATCATTCCTTATAGTGCTAAAAATGTGTAAACCTCCTTGTGTAGGATAGTGTACGAATGGAAACAAAAAACTAAGGGAATATTTGAGGACCCAATATGGATTTAAAACTCCACACCAACTTTTAGGTCTAAATTCTAAATAGAAGTGCCTTTTCTACCTTTCTCTCTCCTCAATTAGGCTTCATTGCCTAGAAGCCTAATTTTCTACTCCAAATCTCTCCCACACTTTTGAAACTACCCAAAAATTTGTTATTAATTTTAAATATCCTATAATCAACCTTGATGTCAATTTTTGTCTCCTAAGACCCTATGGAAGTGTGAGAACCATGAAATGGCCTTGAAACCTAATCTCATTTTAGGCCCATTTGAGACTATATAGAAAAATGAGCTTTGTTTGATCACTTATATAATGTGTAGTATGCATTTTTATGCTTTAATAGGTATAAAACATCTCAAATTACCTCTCATAATATTTTTTAAATTCTCCATTGCTCAAAACCATGTAAAACACCTAAAAACCTTACAAAATAGTGCATTTAATGCAGTCCATATAGTTACAAGTACAAAAAAGTACACACTGGGAACCTAATTGGAATATTAAAAAATATAAAATAGGTTTATATATCAAAATATATTTTTTCATGTGATTTAAAATTCTATCTCTCTTAATTAGTCTTTACTAGGGTTTTAGGAGGGTTTAGAGTGGCTTAGGTCCTTAACGATTGTTCATAAACCCTAGGCTCTAAACCCTTAAACCAATGGAAAAAAATTCAAGAGTAATAAAACCATATAATATCCCCAGGTACTCATTATCCCATGTATCATGTCCGTACAATACTGAGTGTAAGAAGTTGACCTTCAGGGTGGAAACAAGCCATTGCAAAGGGGTTGACAGTCTTAGCCTTTGTTTATGTAGGTGATGGGTTAAATACAACAAAAAATAAAAAAATATTTTAGTTTATATATCTCATTACCTCATTTATATCCCATGCACAGGGTCATGGTCTCACCAAGAAGGAGAAAATTGGTCTTTGGAACGTAGTCAACTATTGGAGGAACTCGAGATGGTTTTGAGAGCCTAAATGAAATGTTGCTTGTTTTTTCTTCCTTCGGATGAGTTTATAGGGTATTTACCTTAATATTTCACCATCCAATACCCTTATATATAATATCACCTTCACCAAACTTCTTGTCTCGTGACAACACCTATGGTCTACATGTGTAATGGATTTGGACTCTTAGGCTTATTAGACCTAGACGGAGTTTATCTTCCTTATATCCTCTTATGATAGGTATGAGATTTATATGGATTCATACCATTATCATGAAACCATTTCAAATTATTTTCTTCTCTTCATACCCCTTCTCATCATTTTAAACAATCTTCATTTGCCAAGGTAAGCAGGTATGTGTGTGAGTTAGGCTATGTAGGCCTAGATAGGGCTCATCAATGTTTTAAGGACCATTTCAAATAATATAGACTTATGCCCCCAAAATTAAACTAGAGATAAATTAATAAAAAGAATAATTTTCATAAAATCCAAATAAACTAGACTAGTAGTATGGTAATAATTTAGATCTATTCACCATATATTGCGTTAGAGATAATTTAGAACTATAAAATTTTGAATAATTTAGGTTTATTTATAATAATTATTTTTGAGATGGACTAGTAATAAGTCCAATGTATTCAAAATGGCCTCTTTTTCCTCATTCTTGATGTTAATTGAGAGTTATATGGGGTTATAGCATCACTGTGAAACCATTATCAAACTATTTGCCTTTATTTAAATCTCTTTTCTTCGTTATAAACAAGTAACCTTCATAGCAAGGCACATAGGCCTATGCATCCATTTGACTATGTGTGTAGGGTCTAGAGTGCCCTATTTGGTCATCTTATTCTCTAACCTTTATTTTGAGTTTCCTCAACCTCAAATGGTTTTACTCGCCTGGACATTCTCTTGAATTAGACCCCAATGTTTTTCATGTACCATGCCTTCTCTTTAGGTTGCAATTGGCTTGTTCTTGCTTAACAAACCTATAGGTATCTATTGTGGTGTTCTAACTACAATATTGGAGTTTTGGTTTAAACACAAATCATTAAATACTCAAAGGTTACTACTATTTTATTATAATCTTAGAGTCTTTCTTTGACACATTCAAGACTCGCATCTAAACAACCATATGTCCTCTTTCTCATGTTTGAACATGTACAACTATAGGCGGTCATTATGATTATTAGAGTGTTAAGTAAATAAAATTTGACTTCCTCAATTAGGGCATTGAAAAATTTAAGGTGACTAATCTTCATTGGAGGTTTCTTATTACTGCGCTATAAGTTTCATGGGACACTTCATAGTGTTTTACAAACATTTGTCTTTTCATGTCTTTACTTAGACCTATATATGAGTATTGGGCCTGTGAACTCAGTATTCTTCACTCTCTTTTGAATTCCAAATTATTTAGGTTCCTTAAATTGGTTATAACTCCTTTCAAATTTATCCTAAATCATGTTCCCATATCAACTCTTCTTGACAGTTTGTTTTAGTCCAAAATGAGGACCTATAGGTTTAGACTTATATGTTTGCCTTTTGCTTAAGTGATTTTTGAATCTCTTGCAATATTTATATCCACTCATTTTCAATTATGTATCCTCTACCTTAGAATCTTGTAGTCTTCAACTAAACATTATACATCCTTAAATCTCATCATTTGCGTGTATAGACCTATGCATTAGTCAACTTGTCTACATGGTTGTGTGTGAAAGTTGGAGTATTAACTTCATTTATGATTTTTGATGATCCTCAATGGATTTATTTAGTGTCCAATGAGTATATAGGAGGTATATCAGGTCTCTTCATGGCTTGAACACTTTCTAGACTCGTGAGTGAGTATTACACTTTCTAACCTTTATTGAAATTGTATATTTGGATTTTTTTCTCACTTCATTGGACTTATAACCTTCTAAGTTTCATCCTCACATGAAATCATTAGTTTCTTATCGACATTTGAGCAAGGATTGATAATCATACATGTAGAGAACCATTGATGAAGACCATGCTTCTAAAGAGTGTAAAACATGATGTTTATTCAAACCTTTTGCAAGGAGATAATTATCATGAGATAACACATGAATGTTGGAGGATTTAGGATATTTTATATGAAAAATTAATTACTTGAAACCTATGTAAATGATAATACTTCAAAACAACCAACCACTTGCAGTTGGGGTGACTGAAACTTCATACAACTAAGAAACTTTTACTCTTGTTGAAGACACCTCATAGAGTTGAGTTGCTTGATGAAATAAATATTAAAAGGAGTCATTTTTCCTCTAAAAACACTCCAAAAAATCATTCTCCTCCATCAAATTATGGCATGAAGAAACAAGAACAAAATCAGACCCTGCTTGGATGAACAAGACATAGTGACTCGCTATCACTCTTAACAATTGTTCATAAAAGAGGGGCCATGAATATACAAAACCAATGCCACTAAATTGAATAATATTAGGACCCCAGACCCATAACAATTTCTAAATTTTCTACTTCTAACTTCCTCTCTCTTGGCTGTACCAAGCATTTGATTTTTGTTTTTCTGAGCTTGTGAAGGTAGAGATGGAGGAAAGAGAGTGTCGAATGCATATATTAGACATGAAACTTGATCCAAATCTAGAATATGACATGTGGAATCCCAAGGGACACCTCTGCAATGTTGTCTTTTGAAAATGAGTTCACAAGTCTGCATAAGTGAGTGAAAACTACCTCTTAAGCATTAGAAATCAAGATTTTGACCTCTTTCTGACTTGCTTACACATGTAGAAGTTATGTAACTACTCCATGGACCTTTTAGAGGGTGCTTGTATGGATTTTCGCTTTTATGACCTTTTATATACATGAAAGTAATCAAAAATCACTTTTTTTTCATTTTCTCATACCTTAAAGTCTACAAAAGAAACTTAAACTTTCCAAATCACCATGAAATTTTTAAACAAGGTGATTAAGACATGGAATGACCTTGAAAGACACCTAAGGACCTATGACATCACTTGACCAAGTTTCATTGCACCATGTCATGACTAGGCTAGAACACACAAAGACAAAGTATTGCCTTAATTTGTCCAAATAAACCTTAAACAATGCTAATAAGGTTTTATAAAGATTAATTAGAGACCATATAAGGCATGACAAGACTTTGAAATATGTTATCAAAACATGACACTCATGTTTTTGCCTATAGGGGTTGACATTTTAACGTTCGGAGTCAAAATTAATCAACAGCAGCTATCCCTTTTTTGCATGATCGAAAGACCCTCAAACAGTTTTTCCTCTTAAAATTTTATTATATGAAATAACTCAACCCACTGATTCTTAAGTTTACAACTTTTCTTTCATATTTTAATATTTTTTTAATCATCAAGTCTTTCAAATGCCAAAAGTTGTGAAAATCAAGGATACAAGAGTGTTTTGCTAGTGTAGCAGGGAGCATTATATGATATTTCATTTACTTCCAATAAAACTTTAGAAAAATCTGTCCCATCAAACCCACCATAAACTGAAAGGTTCCCTTTTCATCTCATTCAGTGATTGATGGAGTTCCAAAATGCACCTTGTTGACGCTCATTGTTCTATGTTTCTGGGGCTAATTTGGATTACAAAGGAAAAAAAAACCTAATAGATCACACTTCCCATGATTATAGTACCTACCATGTGCTTATAGGTAAGCCTGATGTCGTGTCTAGTATTGTCAAACTTGAAGTTAGGAGTCACGAGTCACATGTATCAAATGTTAATGCATGATGGCTGCACTATATATCCACATTCTAAGTCACTTTTCGACAGGTTTGAAGTCCTTGGACACTCTGAGATGGGCTCAATTTTGATCACTCCCTGGGAGTTCTCCGACTGCTCTAGTAGAAAATTTACCTACAATTATTGAATATAATTTTTTTCCCGAGGAATTAGCCCAATTTGTAATAGAGATCTGACGGCGCTGGAATGTATAGTACTGCCCGAAAAATATATATAACCCAAGTAATTCTGGGTCTAACGAATTCCTTCAGTGATAGAGACCCGGAAGCCAATCAAATCTTATGAGAAAGGCAATTCTAGGCGAAATCAAGGCAGTGCAATTTATCTTCAGGAACATGGGTTCATGATTCCTCTTATCCTCTGTATAATTCTGAGCAATGCCCTTACATCACTTACGAATACAACTGTAAAGCCAACGGGAGACCGGACTCGGATTATGAGAAATGGAGATGGCAACCAAACAGCTGTAGCATTCCGAGGTTCAATTAGATCCTCAGTTTCGCCGTATTTTCAATTTTGTGTAATTTGTACTTTTTCTAAGTTAAAATATCTATTTCAGGTTCGATGCCAGTCGGTTTCTTGAGATGATGAGGGGAAAGAGAGCAATGTTCGTCGGGGATTCGATAAGCTTAAACCAATTTCAGTTCATGGCATGCCTTTTGTTGATGTTGAAGGAGCAGTGTCGGGCTCCCACTTCCAGCCCAACTTATTGTATTATTTAAGACATAATTTGTTTTTTGGAGGCCGACAGGGAGATTGAAGAGATGCGTCTCTTTCCTCTCACTTGTATATATATAGTGATTTCTCATTGTTCAAGAGATTCAATAAGAAGTATAATTCACAAGGCAGAGCAGACTTCTAAGGAGCAAATCAAGTTATTTCAAGAGAAAATCACATTTGTCTTATTGTGTTCATTATTCATTGTGTTGCATTGCTCTGATTGTTTCGATTTTGATCATAAAAACTAACATGGTATCAGAGCAGGTTTGAAGAAGATCGTGATCAGATTTGTCATTGCAGCAATACTATGTTGTTTTTTATATCTCTTATCTATCCCTATTTTAGTCAAGATGATGAACAGTCTTAAAATTGAGGATAGACTCGAAGGAGCATCCAAATTCACAACCCTTGTGGAGGAACAGCTCTTGAAAGATGAAGAGATGACGCTTGCAGAACGTGGTGAAATTCGAGAAATAGAAGTAGCGTTTCAGCAGAGTAGAGAGGATGAACATCAAAGGGAGGATGAAGAACAATGAATGATGGAAGATCAACATCGTCGTAGGGAAGAAGAATAGTGGAGGAAAGAGGGAGAACAATGCAAGAGAGACGAAGAATAATTTCGTCGTCAACAGATACTACAGAAATACAATGAGCAACACATTGATCTAAACAACTGTGTGCTTCAAGTAACCGAGGAAGCGCACAACCTTAGGGATGGGGATCATTATTCTGAGCTTAACACACATTTGAATTCGTTGCAGAAAGAATTCCAAATCTTAAAAAGTGAATCATTATATTTTTCATCTAGTGAACTCAGGGAAAAGTAGTTGATGACATCTAAGTCTCTGATTGATTTTGAGTATGAGTTAAAGAGCCAGTTGAGGAGGCACAAAGAACGGAGAAGGATGGAGAAGCAGAATGCTTGGATTGAATATTGTCGTCAGCATTACATTGACCTACGCCAACGCGTGCTTCTGTTAACAAAGGAAGTGTGTAATCTTAGGAACGTGGATCATTATATTGAGCTTAACAAACATTTGAATTCGCTAAGGGACGATTACAAAATCTTAAATAGGGACGTGTATCATTATATTTGTAATCTTAAATTAGCCGGTTTTCCATCCGATGAACTCCTATAAATGCAACAGATGACATTTTCTTCTTTCACAAATCTTGATTCCCAGTTGAGGTCGCAGTTGAGATGGAAGACTAAAGTTGAATATTATCGTCAGCAGTACATTGACCTAACCGGCCGTGCTCTACATTTTGTAGAGGAAGCTCACAATGTAAGGGACGAAAATCACTATATTTAGCTTAGGACAAATGTGAGTTCGATTAACAACGATTTCAAAACCCTTTACAAGAATGTTTTTGACGATATAAAAAAAATACTACTAGATTTTGGTTACATTGAATTGATTGACATGAAAGGGGTGGTAGACGATCTTTTGCATGACTTTCGCATCCAGATGAGGACCTACCAGCATAGTCCTGTAGTTGTGACAGTGTTTGTAAATTCGTTACCTTCAATAGTTATTTCTTCCAATAAATGCTCTTGAAACTGATTGCAACAGTCATACAGAACCTAACAGTCTACCCAACATATTATTCTATGAAGTCAATTCATGCCTCAAAGATGAGGCGAAAGAAGAAACCAACTATGTTTCAGGAAGCTCTAAGGGTGAATCTGCCCTTAAAGTTAATGCTAATGGTCATACAAAACAGTTTGCTGGCTGGGAAGATGATCAAAGTGGTAATGATGGACTAGATAAAGTAATTATTGAGCATCATAGCAACAAATGTGACGAGTTTGATTCTTCTTGCAGTGAAGATGGCAAGCTAAACAGTTATATTCAGGTTGACACTTTTGATATGGAATGCAACAGTGCTACAGAGGTTGACAGTGCACCAAATTCAGTTATTGAACCCAGTGTCGTTCCTAAACAAGATATCAAAGAGGAGTGCATTTATATTGCAGGAAGCATATTTGATGGATTTGATGGTGACTATAATCTCATAAGACTGTTTGTGGAATGCAAGGATGGCAGTAGCAGGGAGAGTGAATCAACTTATCCTATACAATTCAACAGTCATACCAATGTTGACAACTCACTAGACAAATCTCTGTTTGAGCTCAGCGTAAATTCTAAATTTGAAGAAGACGAAGACAAATACTTTAGCTGGTGGAGAGGACATATGTGCTTTTGAAATTCATGGTAGCAATTTTGAAGAGCAACATTCAGAATCTGAGGACGCCATAAATGAGAATGTAAGAACAACCAGTGATTATGATGCTGACCACAGCATGGACAGTGAGTTATCTAATGAGATGAGAGAAGAATGCTGTAATAGTTCTAGGACCCCTCTGAAAGAATCAAAGTTATGAGATCCAACAACAGAAGGGAGTACACCTCTGAAGGATTTCGTAACTTTTGCATTGAAGCAGGAATTAAGAGGGAGTTCTGTGTCCCTTACAACCCTCAACAGAATGGTGTTGCAAAAAGGAAGAACAGATCTATTGTAAAAGCTGCCAAAGCTATGCTTGATAATGAGTTCTTCTCTGTGAGAGAAGTTCGAGGTGAAATCCCTTGATAACGAGTTCTTTTCTGTGAAAGAAGTTCGAGGCGAAATCCCTTGATAGTGAGTTCTTCTCTATGAAAGAAGTTCGAGGTGAAATCCATTGATAATGATTTCTTCTCTATGAAAGAAGTTCGAGGTGAAATCCCTTGATAACGAGTTCTTCTCTATGAGAGAAGTTTGAGGTGAAATCCATTGATAATAAGTTATGTTCTGTGAGAAAAGTTCAAGGTGAAATCCCTTGATTCCACCCTCTAGGAGAACCATGGTGGATGTCATGTAAAGTGATGAACACTTGTACATACTATACATTGTTGTAGCCATTGTGATTGAAATTACAATGAGGTGATATGTCTTATGCAGCTGGAAGTATCCTCCCTAGCTAAGAGGGAGTGTTGATGTTGAAGGAGCAACGTCGGGCTCCCACTTCCAGCCCAACTTATTGTATTATTTAAGACATAATTTGTTTGGTGGAGGCCGACAAGGCAATTGAAGAGATGTGTCTCTTTCCTCTCACTTGTATGTATATAGTGATTTCTCATTGTTCAAGAGATTCAATAAGAAGTATAATTCACAAGGCAGAGGAGACTTCTAAGGAGTAGATCAAGTTATTTCAAGAGCAAATCAGATTTATCTTGTTGTGTTCATTATTCATTGTGTTGCATTGCCTGATTGTTTCAATTCTGATCATAAAAACTAACACCTTCTCCATACAATAACTCGCAACGCATTGATTCCAAACAAAAGGACTCCTGCAACATTCAGATCTGTGGTAAGAAACATCTATGAAAGAATACATATATAAATATATATACTCTGAAGATAGTTTTATAGGAGTGAGGCTGTGTCTCGAACTTGTGACCGATACAGAAAGTAGTCAAGATGCTTGCGGCAGATTTAATAAATGAAATTAAAACGTTTCGTATTTGCAGGAATATAATGCTTCAGTCCAATTTTTCTGGGCTCCATATTTAGTACAGCAGGAGACTAACAAGGAGGGGAAAATAATTTTTCGCGTAGATGGTATCGAAAAAAATGGAATCCGGTGGAAGGGAGTCGATGTGCTGGTGTTCGAGTCATCAAAATGGTGGCCTGATCATTTAGGCCCACAAAGGTATGAATGGCCATTTAAAATTTTTATCCAACTTTCCCTTTCTGCTCGAAGTTTGTTTATGAAAACGTCGAAATAATTGTTGTTATGAACAGATGGGACATAATCATTGAAGGCAACCAGGAGTATACGAACATGGATCCAATGGTGGCTTACAGAAAGGTACTGAGTACTTGGACGAAGTGGATTTCAGCAGACATGGATCCCCAAAAATCGCTTGCATTCTTTCGCAGCCCTTCCCTGAGTCATTACAACAAGTTCAACAGGTACGTTCTGTAGATTTCAATCAATTTAAAAAATAAAATGAGATTTCTGGTATTGACCTTATGAATCTATAAAATGGTATTGACCTTCACATTAATGAATTAGGCATTTTCTAATATGGTATATCGTTTTTTATTAATGCCTTAAAATTATTTTGATTCATATTTTATATGTCAAAATTACAAGTCAATGATAAAATAATGTGTTTGTTTGAAAATTATTTTTAGTTTTTTTGTTTCTAATTATTGATTCTCGATCCTAACGATCAATCGAACCAAAAACATGTTAAAAAATTGACATATATATTTTCCTTCAAAACGACTTTTTCAAATTTAAAATATTTAAATCCAAAATTTTAAAAAACAAAATGAAACAATATGGAAAATGTGAAACCCTAAACTTATAGTCCCAATATTGTTCCCCTTCCCCTATTAATTTATTTGCCTTTATTAAAGTCAAGTGGGCTTACTTTTGTGAGGAGAGAGCATTTATAAGCGTCCTTTATTCTTTTATACAAACAATTATATGTTAGAATTAATTTGTTATGTAATTCCTTCAATAAAATGATGAGAGACGATACAAAGAGAATTAATTTGTTATTTAATTCCTTCAATAAAATGATGTCACAATTGGAAATCTTGAAAATAGAATTAATTTGTTATGTAATTCCTTCAATAAAATGATGAGAGATGATACAAACAAAGCCATGATATGGTGGACTCTACGAAAGATTGCTTATGATGAATATTTAGAGGAGAAAGAGAATATAGTGTGAGACACTGAAAATGGTGGAATAAGTTTGGTATTTATCACACGTAATAACAAATTTCAATGATATTTATGTGATAAATGTTTTTTTTTTTTTTTTTTTTTTTAATATTAATATTGATTAAGTTCAATAATTTGTGCATAATTTTTTTTTTTTTTTAAATTATCTTTTTTATTATATATATATATTATATTTTGAAATATATATTATGTAAAATTGAATTTAAAAAGATAAAAGAATTGTATATTTTTATAGAAAAATTTTATATATTATACTTTGCAATATATATTATATGAAATTGTATTCAAAAAGTTAATTTTTTTTTATAAACTTAGAAAAGATAAAACAAGTTAGTAAGAAGAGTTATGTCTATGTAATCAATTCAATAGATGTTACCTTTTGTCATTACTATATTAGAAAGTAATAAAATAAATAAACATTCTATGTTATAATGATTAACTAAAATTTATTGTGTATAAATATTTATATAAAAGATTTTAGATTTATAGTTTTATATAATAAACTTTGCATTATACATTATGTAAAACTAAATTTAAAAAGCTAAAATAAATATATAAATTAATAAATGTTAGAACAAAATTAACTATCATTGTAATTTTTTTTAATCAATAGTTTAATTCAAAGAAAAATTATATTATAATTTGTTCATTATATTATTTTCAAAAATTACATTAATTGTAAAATACATTTCATACATAATAAATTTATATTCATATGTATATGTTAGAATTTATTAGTCAAATTAATGAGAGTAATTGAAATGGCATAACTAAAAATTCTAGTTCTATACAATGTAAAAGGTAGATATACATATTATTTTATGATATGTGTATTTTTTTTATTTATTTTTTATTATACATTCATGTTTAACAAATATAAAAATATTTCCTATATCTAATAGATAATTGAACACACACACACACACACACACACATATAAATGAATTTATCTAGACACAAAACAAAATGTGTACACTTAATTATTGGAGATATAAAGTATTTTTAAAAATTATTTTAGTTTATAATCTTGTGTTGTACAAGAATATAATGTCAAATTTTTTGTATAATATGTTTTCTATATAAGATCATACTTGTATGAGGAGATGGTCTATTTATTATATTAAAAATTATTAAGATATGATCCAACTTTTACATAAGAGAGATAATGTTGATTTTCATGAACATAAATATAATTTAATTGTTACATAAACAATAATAAATTTGAAACAAATAAATTATTATGATTATGATTTAATAAGTGTTTCATGTTTGCATATAAAATTTGGCATATAAATATAAAACAAGAATTATAATTATACAAATAATATAAATATTTCAAATTTAGGGAAATTTTAATACATTAAAATCAAAATAAACAAATACTATATATTAAATAGGCAAACATTTTTTAATATAATACCCATTATCAATATGAAAAAAAATCCTAATGATACACCCTTTTGTTTATTTTGATTTCAATAAGGTTAGACAATATCTTAGACTTTAGAATAAATCAAACTTAGCAAGTTGAAAAGGAAGAGTTGGCTGAGCACTTACAAAGAAAAAAGCTATGTAAAAACACAACAAATAAGTTACTCCAATAAAATATAATCAATTAGAAACTCAAAGAATATTCCATTTATATATATAATGCATACTATTTTTTTAAAATATTTGAAATTATATAGTATGACAAAATTTGTCTATAAAAAATAAAATACTTAAAAATATATAATATTCATTCATTCATTACTTCAAAAATAAAATATACATTCAAATATAGAATAAATAATTTGGATTGCCCTAAAAATCATGAAGGCAATTCTCATTATTTTTCAACTTTATCATTTATTAACGCTTTTTTTTTGTAAGGGTTCACTAATTCATTGAATCTCCTAATTTATGCCTTAAGGGGTGTATAGAGAATGGGATGGTATTAGCTTGGGGCACTTTACAAGAGATGTTCTCATACTATTCTATCATACCTAAATCCCTTAGTTATCAACAAAACAACTAAAAACTAATATTAATAAAACACATATTAGAAGTAAATAATAAATGCAATATGTATTAAAGAAATAAAAATAAAAAAAATGTACCTTAATATTCTAATATAAATTATGTATATTATTTGTATTTTATTATTTATTCTTTACAAAAAATGGGATATAAAATTCAAGTGGCATAAATTTTTTATTTCATATTATACATGAGAAATTCAAAACTCAAAAATAAACATAAATATGAAAATTATAACAATATAATCTCTCTCTCTCTATATAAACATATATAAACATTAACCACTATTAATCCATATTTGATATTTGAAATTTGTAATAGGTATTTCCAACATTTCTTATCTTCATCTTTTACATATATTTTTACATATCACTAAAATCACCTTGACAAGCTAAATCATTTGCATGATTTGTTTATTTCCACATATTATCCTCATAGCATTTTAATGAGGGGGAAGATCATTTATTTTTCAAATTATATGTCGCCATTTGATTAATGATCATCAAGATGGGCTCTATTAATTTGAGGCAACAAGATAATTGTATTAAGGAAGAGGAGAAAAATAATTCCAACATAAAAGAAACAATGATGAAGATGAGGACAAGATTGAATTTTATGAATGTACAAACATAATTTTAAAGTCGAGAAGAACCAAGTAATCAAGGAGTGTATTTATTTTAGAATACTAGGACATGTGAATGTAGTTCTTATTGGAGTAATATGTGGGATCTTGGAAAGGAGATCAAGGATTTCATGGAGCATTAAATCATGACAAGTGACAATAATAATCTTAGTTTTAGTTTGTATATAAATAATCATTTCATATGTATTAGATTATAAGATCAAGTTTATCATGGATCTAATATGTGGCCATTACATGGTTAAGGATCATAATTTGTTTTAGTCATTTCGTAAAGTAGATGATGAGAGCATTCATTTAGTATATGGCTCAATTATTCTTATTATTGATAGTATTAATGTTTTTTGATTGATGAAATAAAATTTAGTTGTTTTTTATATTGGGACACAAACAAGGCCATAAATATTTAGATAGATTTTTAGACGTATTTTAGATACCATATTTATTAGAGAACAACTTGATGTCACTTGAACTTATGATCCAACGAGACAATTTACATATTAATTTTTTATCTTTCTAAACTATCATTGAACCACATCCTTCAAATATTAGTAGTTATAATTTTAAATGCCAATCGATCACACAATTATAAATGTGTACTATGTATTAAATTTTAATATAAATTTGATGTTTTTTATGAAAGGAAAAAATAGTAGATTTGCAATGGGTATTTGCTACATTTCTTTACTTCATCTTTTACATATCACTAATATCATCCTAACAAGATAAATCATTTGCATGATTTGTTTATTTCCACATACTATCCTCATAGTGTTGTAATGAGGGAGGGGGAAAATCATTTATTTTTCAATGTATATGTCACCATTTGACTGATGATCATCAAGATGGGCTCTATTAGTTCGAGGCAATAACATAGGTGTACTAAGGGAGAGGAGAAAAATAGTTGAAACATAAAAGAAACAATGATGAAGATGAGAACTAGATTTATTCTTATGAATGTACAAACATAATTGTAATGTCAAGAAGAACCAAGTAATCAGAGAGTGTACTTACTTGGGAATACTAGGACATGTGAGTTTAGCTATTATTGAAATAATATATGGGATCCTAGGAAGGAGATCAAGGATGTCATGGAGCATAAAATCATGACAAGTGATAACAATAAGACTATTTTTATTTTGTATAAAAATAATCATTTCATATGCATTAGATTCTAAGATAAAGTTTATCATGGATCTAATATGTGGCCATTGCATGGTTAAGGATTATAATTTGTTTTAGTCATTTGTCAATAAATTACATGATGAGAAAATTCATTTAGTTATTGGCTCAATTCTTCTTATTATGGATAGTATTAATGTTTTTGTATGATTAAATAAAAGTTAGTTATTTTTATATTGGGACAAATACAAGGCCCCAAATATTTAGATAGATCATTACACATGTTTTTGATACCATATTTATTAAAGAACAACTTGATGTCACTTGAACTTATGATCTAATGAGACAATTTACCTATTAATTTTTTATCTTTCTAAACTATCACTGAACTACATCCTTCAAATATCAGTAGTAATAATGTTAAATGCCAATGGATCACATGATTATAAATGTTTACTATGTATTAATTTGAATACAAATTTGTTTTTTTATGAAAGGAAAAAATATCTATTTTTGTCCCAGGTTTTTTAGTGAAAAGTATTTTAGGTAGTTATGGGAGAAGTACCATAGTAAAAAACCTAAGTTTAAAGGCTTAAACTATTATCTATGTGCCACGCAGGGATATAAAAAATAATTCATTTGAAAGTTTAATATATTTTTTAATTGATATATTTTGTTTGGTAAGTTGAAATGAAGTAAAAGTCATATTTTGTATTAATTTAAAATGAAAATTTTGAATGTATGTTAAAACATGTGATGTTAAATACTTAAATATGAGTAAATATATTGTACATTAATAAATTAATTATGCATAACTCGGTGGGGATAGCCTGGCGGTGTGTGAGCTGAGTGATAGAAGTGGGAGGTCTTGGGGTCTATTCCTCATGCTGATTACCTCTATAGCATTGTTCCCATACTAGGCTCAGGTATGTCAAACATGAGGGTACCTGATATGGTGGACTAGTCGGCTTAGTGTTCAATGCGACAAGGGTCAATAGGTAGCTTGAAATAAGTGTCCAATAAAATGAGGCAAGCCACAGTCCATGTCTAGGATTACTCTTCATAGCCAGTTCTAGCTCTGATTAAATAAACCTTGTTACCAAACATTTTTTTATACTAATATGGGATGGGTGATGGACAAGCAGTGTGGAACTTGTGAAGGTAACACTTGATATGAGGTGCTGGAGTGAGAGATTTCTCAAGGAGAGGTTTTCAAGAGCCAACTTATTGATGAGCACATCGAGGAGGAGTTGGAGTGGGAAAACTATAATATGTTATGAAATTTTTTTTAGAAGAGATTAGGGTTTTTCAAGGATCATAAGTGGAGCTTAAATGATGACCTAGCTTTTTCATTGATCTCAGGTGGAATATGGCATTGGAAATGCTTAAAACCAATAGTATTCAGTTTGAGGCGGTTCCTTAGCACATGGTGTGGTTAGCTAAGGAGTTAGGGTTGGATCTTCTTCCTCCCATCTAAGGGATGTGTTTAGGAGTTAAGATTCTTCCTTCTCCTCCCATTCCTTTTCTTTCTTCCTATTCAGACTTGCTTAAGTTTTCCTCAAAGGAGCTTGAGGTTGAGATTAGGGTTGAGGCTCTAGAGGAGTTTAATGGTTTGGATTTGCCTTCTGGTTTGTTTATCTCATATTTTTTGGAGGTAGAGGTCTTCCCTTGTCTCAACTCCAACTCGTTCTCTATTCTTATCGCTTCTCTAGTTTTGAGGGTTGTTGGTGGTGTTGATGTGGTTTTTTCCTATCCTACGAGCTCGGTGGTGGTTGTGAATGCTCCTTTTGGCTTTGATTGGTTCAAGAGTTCCATTTTTTTATGACTATTTTATCTCCTCTACTTTTATTGGTTTTGGCTTGGTTCTCTCCCTCTGGCAGAGTCCTTTTGGTGGTTTTATTTTTTGCATGGAGAGCGTCTCTTTGTGAGCTCTGTATAATTGGTTGGTTGGCTAGTTTATGGTTTGGCTTTGGTAATTTGGGCCTATAAGCCAAGCTATCCTTGTTTTTTTCAAGGAAACCACGTCGTTTGGATCGTTTGCTTTGTAGGGTTAAATGGAAATCACCTTCTTTTACTTGCCTTGTTTCTTAGGGTTTTTCCTCTTTTTAGGGGCTTTATGCCTCTTTATCAAGGCAACCAGGGTTTGCATCTTATACTAATGGATGTGCACCAATTCATTTTTGTTCCGTTTTGGTGCTTCTGTGGCTTCCTTTGGTGTTCAACTTTTATCCTTAGTGGATTTCCACTACGAATGGTGCTTTCATAGGTTTTTTCTCAATCTTAACTCGAACTTTCCTATTGGCTTGTGTAGGTCGTGGAACATAGCTATTCTATTAGCTTTTGCCAAGGTATTCTTTGGTATCTTATTTTTTGTAATCTTGCTCTAAGAGGGTGGTTTATCTCATTTCGTGTTTGATATGGAAAAAAATATGTCTATCCTTTGTTTGGATGTGGTGAAGCAGTACAAGTCTCGACCGTCTTCTCAAATTAAGCTGGACTTGCATTCATTTATTTTTCGTTTTGATTGTTAGTTTTTGTTCGGTTTTGATATGGGGGTTTTGACATTAGTAGGTGTTGGTGTAGCTGATTTGGTTACCTAGTTAGATGGCTTTTTTGGTCTTCGCTGACTTTATTCCTTGTCATGGGTTTTTTTGATAAGCCAAGATTTTCTTTAATAACTTTTTTTTATTTTATTTTCTGAACACTAGACTCACTAACCCTGACATCTTAAAAAATAGACTAATTATTGATAAATTATGATATATTTAATTATCGTGAAATAAATCTTGAACTTAACATGTTCTTCATGCTGCTACAGTTCCTGTGGTATTTCTCGACATTACATGCTCCACGACGTCTTGGGAAGATGGAGTAAGGTCTGTGTACGGAAATAAAACTGTACAAACTGATGTTTACCCAACATTTCTGACAGCTGGAATGAGCTTTTGTACTTTTATTTCCTTTAAAAACTGATTTTTATTTATTTATTTTTAAATTTAAAAAAAATTTATTCCATCAAATTTACCTGGAATTCTACTTCTACTTATAACATTTATTTACACATTAACCAATATTTATTCCTAATAAGTTTTTTATTTAAAAAAATAATGATTTATCTTAGAAAGTGCATTCACACGATATATCGTATCAGCCGGATTGATGCTAATAAATATTTGAGGCCAACGTTGTAGATAATGACATTGGTGTCTTCTTTGTGATCCTTTTGCTTTTAGCTTTGACGTTTTCTGAATCAAACTCTGTAAATTTCGTAGAAAATCTTACAGCGCGCCATTCATGTTGGGTTTCAAATTCGAAAAAAAACCCATGGATGGTTCGCTTTAACAAAGAGTGAGTGGATGGTTAGCAAATATTCAACGATTGCATGGAATATATTAAAATGGATTATTATAGAGAATGAGATTTTATGTTTTTATAGGTTCATAAAAATTATTGTTGAAGTTTTTAGAATTATTGTGGGTATGATTGGGGAAATAGATATATGATTAAAAAAACAAACCAGTTTTTTTTAAAATAGGGAAAAAAAACATTTTTTAAGAAAATAAAGATAATAAATATTGTCATATTTAATATTTTATGTAGCATATTAATATGGATATAGAATATTTTATATTAGACATTAAATATGTAGTATCTAATATTTGTTCAATCTTGATTTAATAATAATTTAAAATAACAAATCATATTATAACATGTAAAATTCAAGCATTAGTATTTTAAAAGTTAAATATTAATATTTCAAATTTGAATTTTTGATCATAAATTAAAAAATTGTATATAATAATATTTTGTGATAAAATTGATTACATCATAAAATGTATAATAATTTTTTTTTAAATTATAATTGTAAGTCATTAAAATGACATATTAAAATGAATAACTTTCTTAAATTAAAATATTAAAATAAATAATTTTTAAAAAATATAATATGATATTACGAAAAAATTATATAATCATAAAATTAAAATGTTCAGCTTTTGAAACCTTCCCTTAACTTGAGAATACATTAAGATAAGATAGAATACATTAACATAAAATTACATATACATTTAAGATTCACAATTTGTATATATGTAAGGACCCCTTAAAGTTAGGTGGACCACTTAAAAATTAAAAATTCGCTCAAATTAACTAGAAGGATGATTCTAAACAAATGTATACTTCAAACATTCCATGTTTATGTTTTTAGTCATAAAAACCTTAAAATGAATCATTCAAAGACTAGGAAATGCGCATTGTTCTTTCTACTAAGTTACCTTTTAAAATTGACTTCATTCCAAATTTATCTATTTCTAATAGATTATTTAATAAAAATGACTAATATATTCAAATATTTTTAAAGAGAAGGGTTTAATTTTGAGTTATGATATGAATTAAATTTTTATTTTATTACATTTATTTCATATTAATCACTATTAATTTTATTTTAATCAATTTTTAATGATAATATAAATAATATAAAGATATTAAATAATTTATTTTATTATTTTATACTAAATTAAATAAGGTGTTAGTCAATATGAAATTCATATAATTTATAATTTATAAAGAGTATTATGATAAATCGAATGTTATGTTATCATAATCTAGTATACATGATAATTTAATTAATCTACCAATCATATTTTCTTTACTAATTTTTTAATGGTATGAAAATCACCTATAAGATGCCATGATTAGTAGGGAGGCTCCTCTATTGGATATGAGGAACCTCGATTGGAATGATGCAGCTTTAATTTTCATACCTCAAATAGATATGGGGATCCATTACATGCCACATGGTATGATTCCCAATCGTAGGTTGTCATGACTAATTATAAATATTTCACAGATGATCATATCTACTAGATGATATTGGGTGAACATAGAAGTAATCATAATTAATTACATCTACATACTTATATTGCATTCCCCCTTATTTGTGGTTACTGAAAATATTTACAGTTATGTGCTTCTACTTAGATATAACTGCATTTACATGGAAATAATATTAAATCGTATCATAATATGCAGAAACTTGGTCGATCTCATTCAGTGATATCCTTCAATCATAAAATTTAGTGGCTTTTATCATTGATCTGTCAAGTGAAGGTGAGAATCTTTTTAACAAATTTGTTCACCATTTCAAATATCAAACACTTTGGAAATCGTTGATACAAAGAGCACTATCAATTGAATTTATGAAATAAATGGCATATTGATTGTGTTGATCAACAACTAAATTGAATTAGTTCTTAAGGTTTTCACGTATTTAATAGATATGCATGCTATAGATTAGTGATGCACCAAGGGTTATTGATATTTATGGGAAAATATCGACCAGTAAATCAATTTAGAGATTTAATCAAGTTGGAAAGGGTATTCTTCAACGTTTCATTGATTTAAAGATTAGGCATATTTATAATAAATAAAGGTTGTAAATCCATCAATTTCATTAATAATCGGGATGTCATAAACACTTAATTTCACTTGATAAATAAATATTGTATGAAAGTTTATGAGAAACATATATTTATATGATGTAAATAAATTCAAATTTTACTTGGTGAGCATGGTTTTGGGTGTATAAAAATAAGAAACAATCATTCTTACCAATCTCTATTTTTGAGTTCAAATATAACTTTTGGGGCCTCTACATTTCTTAATGTAATTTTTCCTGGTATGTGTTATTTGTTTCAAATAATTAATTTTATGGTTAGCAATATATTTTTCTATTAAAATAATTTTTATTATTTTATATTGATTGATTTGAAAATGAAGACAGAAAAATTGATTGTATTTAATGTAGTTTATGATTAGATTCGATTGAAAAAAAAAATAGCATATATTTTAGATTTTTATTTACATTAGTTCTATATGCATGGCATTTTATTTATTTTAGAAATTGATTTTATATTTCAAATAAAACCAATATGGGTAATCAATCAAATGCCATGATTTTTTTCCAATGGTGGCATGTTGGAGGTGAATCCAAAAATAAATCTGTAATAATAAACTTGTAAAATTTGATAAGAACTTATTAATTGTAATAGAGATTTAAATATATAATTTTTCCTCCATTTAATATGCACATAGATAATATCTTAGGTTAAAATGGAATAAATCAAAAAGAAAATGAATAGTGGACTACTAGCCATGCCAATCTAGATGGATATATCATAACTTGAGCTCTGAGGTTCATATATAAAAAAATTATTTAAAAAATAAATTCTTGTATATATTGGAAACATGTATAAATTCATAGAGATGCATACAATTGCCTTACTGCTAGATTCTTTGTTTACCTCTAGATACCTATATATACATAATTTCTTCTATCTTGATTATGTTGAATGAGTACATTAATTACTTTTCCAAATTTACCCATTGATATGTAAACTTAACCCCATAAACCAATGTTTTTTAATGAAGAGGTGTAAGAACCCCTTGGTTGGACATTAAAAAGCATCACAATTTTTTTATACACAAGTTCCAAAGTTATCCTATTGAAGCTGGTGATCAATTCCCATTAACCCATAATATTTAAATTAACTAACCCAAAAATAATAAAATAATATATGATAGAACATAAAATCTTATAAATTAAATTAGAGTAATAAAATTTAAAATTATAACAACTTTCATTTAATAAAAAACACCATGCTTGACTTTCTCATTATTTAATCTTAAATTGGATAAGTGGCTACTATCTTATCCTTTTGTGGTATAAGGGATAATAATATAGAAATGGAAATGCATAAAGGTTATAATAAAATTTATAACATGCAAATTGAGTGTTAAACTCATATATAAGCACACACTAAATTTATTATGTTGAGTATAGGCTAAATATAGAAAGTAAAACTAAGATATGTATGAAAATGACAAATAAATATTATACTTAGCTAGTTATGATTCTAACATAGTGATAATATAGAACATGTAGGAAATAGATTGGAATATATTTTTAGAATAGTCGTCAGATTCTAGATCTAACACTTCTAGCACTCTAGACACTAATGTCAACTTGGGATGGTTATGTTGACACCATTGTTTGTGTTTGATACAAGTGTCCTATACATAGTAATTATTAAAAAAGGATGCAACCACATATATTCTTATGGGTTTGATCTTTCCTTCACTCTAGTACATTCATATCTAGGTCATCGACTATCGCTCCTCATGAATTTATAAAACCCTAGTTCTTCATCTTCATAGTGAACTTGGGAAAAAATGGGTTAGTGGGTGCATGGTGTTGAGCTGACCCCAAATAACTCACTATTAGTGAGTACTAAATACATATCTAATACTCTGTAATAAGACTTCATACTAATGTAATTATTCCTTATGTGTTGGATTGTGTGTGAATCATACAATATGTGCAAAGTACAATAATGACCTAGTTTGTAAATTGTAAAATCAGGCTCTTGGGATGCTCCTTTAGTAATTCAGACCTATATATGTGTTGTACCTATGACTTGTATGGAAATAGGGAAACATTTTTCAATTGAATGCTTGATAGAGTGTTCTTGATAGTTTTCCTTGGTCTCTTTGATCTTTTTCTAGGTTTGTGCTATGTGCAGAATGAATCAGGGTTGATCTTATATTTATATCAACCCCTTCAGAGTAATAAATCAGATTAAATCACTTAGGTCAACCATTATAATATGTTTTATTTTAAAAATATATGACTTTAGGGTACTATACACTTTCATTGAGTCATGACACTCATGTTGACACTAGTGTCTCCCGCACATGTTAGTGTCCAAGGAGTAAGAAAGTAGGTACATGTTTAGAACTTGTGAAGATGCAAGATAAGTAGATTTTAAGCATTATGAAAAAGGTAGAATGCCTAGGTTATCAGTATAATACTAGTTATATTAATAGATATAGGACAATGGATATAAGATAGAGTAGATGGAAGACTTATAGATGTGGGAAAAGGTCCAAAATTGAGAGGAACAACCAAAGTTTGAATTTGAAAAGTCTACAATACTAAGATGATATATAATCTATAAATATAATATATATTTCTCCTATTTAATCTAGTAATAAAATTTCTAATTTAAAGAAAATGTATACATACCTGGGTGTGTATAACACACATTGTCTTTGTGTGTTCCCAACTTGAGTGCTTTATTGGTGGCTGAATTATAACCAAGATCATGTTACAATATATAATTAGTGCATCTAATCTGTGTTTAAATTACTTGAAATAGATTGAAATTGAAATAAAAAGGTTTAGGAGTACGCATGTGTGTTGATATATGTAATAAACCTGTTGGGGTCAAACTAGAAATGTATTTTTTAATTAACACATATACTATAAATAGACTACTCCACAAGAATCTACACAATGATCATACAAAATACTCTAAGTGTGATAACTGTAAATACTAATGTGGCATCTAATAGTCATTTACCATTCACAACATATGAAACACATTATAATACAAACATAAAAAGTAATTATAAATAGCCATCCTTTACTGGTATAGTACACAACCACTGTTGTCAATCCTTGGTACATAGGTAATTACAATTCTTCATGACAATGTTTACAAAAATAAATACAATATAATACAATTTACATAAAAAGATACAAGGCTTTGTGGATCATGAGTTCCCCAAACTCTCTTGTATCTATGGTAATATAAAGTGTCGTCTCAATAGTAGTACTGCTATGGGGAGGGATAACATCAGCCAAGTGATTTTACACATCAAACATGAACCAATGATCCCCCACACTAATCTCATTAGGGGAACGACCCTTCCTTTATAGATGAGTAGATAGTGATGGTATGGGAATCCATAGAGATAAGCAAGTACTTGTATGTGATATGATTTCTAAAATTAAACATGAAGTGTATTATATAAAATTCATTCTATTGCAAGATATCGCACAAACATGTAAATAATACTCATAAAATGATAATGTCTCACTAAACATACTTTGGCCCAAATTTTTAAGAATAATAAATAATAGAGATCTATAAATCAATCAAATTCATACACACCACTTGATCAGATTACCTTCATCTGAAATTATGATGCTAGTAAACTAGTGAAGATCGTCTCATTTCTTACTCCGTATTAACAATAAAAAATTAATCAAATATAATTTAACCATAAGATTCATATAATTTATGTCCTACCAACCATTTAACATAACATTTTAAACATAGGATCAATCAAAGCATACATTTATTTTATTAAACGTATAATGAATCTTACATTATTGTCTATCCCATACTAGAAATAATAATTATAATTTATACCACCTAGGTAAAATACATATTTAACAATAGATTCCAACTACCACATTTAGTTTCCAAACATACTACACTCTATGACAACCCATTTTACCATAGTGTAGTATTCTAAGACATAACTACTAGTTTTATACAAGTAGCCATATAAAGTAGTCATAAATACATGGAAACATAAGATTCTATTCAAGTAACTAGATATAACAAAATAAGTCATAGTTTCTATGAAACACATACTATTCTATCCTATCATTCATTAAAATCTCAAAGGTTGTATGCACGTATACATAAAGTCCTATTAACTATAATAAAACATGTTATTAATAGTAATAATCAATACACATAAATTTAATCAATCAAATATAGGTGCAATTATAAACATAACAATTATAGTATGTATCATCTATATATAATATACATTTATACTATAGTACTCTATGACATCCTATAATATCATAGTTCTTTATTTATGAAAACAACTACACAATTATGAATAACTAGTCTTATAATTCCAAGAACAATTGACCCATAATCATAAATAATAATCCAACAAGTATAGGTTTATACCACCCAAGTATACCTTATAGTTGAACTGCATATTATTATAACTTATAGGCATACATTATGATTCACTATTATATGCTAAATATAAACAAACACTTATACATATTAACACTCTCATAATATGTACCATGCATAAGCATTCAATATTGAATACATATAACTAATAGTTAACCATAACATTTGTAGAGAAATAGAGAAATCATAGACCTATTATAACATTCATTTAAACATCTCATTCTATATTATAAAAAACTATTTTAATATGGTTATAATTCTAGCCCCTAGGACACCAGATGACTAGATAAAACTATAATTATAGCTCCAAGTTTAGGCATATGACCCAACACAACCATTTACATTATGTATTTATGTTGTATACTTAAATCCATGTGTAGATATATTTATTATATGTACAACCTTATACATATTAATTATATTTGTACTATGTATCACATTGCAAGCACCCAACAATATATATAAAATGTAAATATTGACAATCATATAACATTATAAATAATAATTTCATATGATTTCCGCATCCGTTATAGCATTCTTTTTCATAAGATACTTCAATATCTTATTATTATACCTTATTCCCTTCACAATATGATTTCCACATATGTTAACACCATAATAATAGTTTGCTTCAATACCTCATCATGAATATCATTTTCATACACTAGAGTAATAGTATAATGATGCTTTAGCCCTGATACCTCATAGAATAATGTTACATTTTATGAAAAAGATATAGTTCACATATTTAGACTAAATATATGGTACACAATACATTTAGTAATATTTGATACATAAAATACAATCATTTAGTAATATATTTAGTAGAACAACATGTTTGATTAGCTAGTTGACTATATCTACCATTATGTCTACCACATTGCCAACAAGTCAAACAAAAATTTGTATTATCTCCTTTTTTTCACAAGCTAAGGTCATATCTACATTTATTTCACTTCGCTAAGTTTACACAATGTAAGCCATCAGTTTACACATTCTTTATATAGATAAGAGAATACATTGAAGAAGCGATTACTTAGAATAATAATCTAATAAGGCATTCTTGGTACATCACATATAAACACAAATGTACTTATCTATTTGACCCTTAAGTCTAGATTATATATGCATCATATATATGACCTAGATTCACTTTATACATGACATGCATATATATTTCATATTCATCCTTAATTCCTAAACATAAAGTAATATATATACAAATAGTGAACCTATAAGCTAATTAAATAAATTAAAAGCTTGGATTCTATTGGTATTTATAAAATCACCTATTTATTTAGTGAAAATTTAACCATAGCCATAATGAATATATGTAGCTAACGTGAAGACTCAATCATGTTCATCATACTTGTACCCAAACAATAGAGAATAAATTTTAGTTTGTTACCTAGAAAAAGAAGAAGTAATATGACCAAGTTGTGCTCAGTTCTGAGGAAATTTTACAGTAGGGATAATAGACTGGCAATCTCAATGACCTAAAGATTACACATAGCTAGGGGAATCACCATATCCCCAATAATCTTAAATTTTAAAGGCAAGAGGGTATTTACACAATTCAAATTTTAATTATTAATGAGAACACACGTGCTACCTCTAAACTAGCATAACTAGTATTGTTAATCATAATGCTCAATTGGGTCTCTTCTTATGGGCCTGCATTCTATTGATGGGCCTAATTTCTATTGAATCATTGATAATGTTTTGTTAGATATAATATGTAATCTACTACATAACATATGATTCACTAATAAATTTTGATAACTACAATCTTAAATTATTGTACATCTAATTTAAGTCACTGCAAGATTACAATCACATAAGTTCTCAAGTACAAATTAATAGTTTGGAAGTCATAACAACTCCATCTGTGTATATGGCACTGTTATATTTAGTGTAGATATAAATCAATGATATAAATCATTGTAGGTGGATAAGTAGGCTTAAAATATTGTACAATAATATACAAAGTATATTCAATGGTTAACTAGGTCTTTGTTTTTCCATTCAATAATATAGTTCTATATCTGTATTCATAAGTTTAGTTTGTTGTAGTTAAGATGCATTTTTTGAAGTTCTATTTCAATGTAGAGATCTATACAAACACATCATTATTTTTCCCCATCCACTATAACGCTTGAATAAAATTAATTTGCTACCAAAATACAATATATAATATTACTATATTTTTTTGTACATTATTTATATATAACAACCAATTTTCTATGATCTATTAGATTCACATAATTTTTCTCCAAACTATATATAGAATTTGACTCACACAAATTCACCACAGTCTAGAATTGAGCAACGCTTAATTCATAAATCTTCTTGAAAAAATAGAACCCTATAAATTTACTATAGATTTATGCTTTATAGTTTTCATGAGGTCACATTACACTACCATTTCCAATGGATTCCAATAGAATCATAATGTTACTTAATCTATTTGGGCATATACACCATTATCTTCATAAATAATAGATTCCAATCCCATAATCTACAATCTACTTTGGTATATAAATTAAATTGCACAACCTACCTAAACACAACTATCTTAATTTCAAATGGGAAATGCTCGTGGCTTCCATTAGAAAATGGACTCTATCATTCTTTTCCTTCCATCTCCATTTTACTCTCTATGCTCTCTCATTTCCATGTTGTGCCCTCTCTCCCTAAATCCTTTCTAATTTTTTTCATTGCATCTTTTTCTCCTTTTAATTCCTTTCATGTTTCAGAATAAAGTGTTTTTTTTTTTGTTTTAAGAGTTTTACTTCCTTATTTTACTTTCTAAAAAAACTTTCTTTGTTTTTGTTTTTCTAATTATTTTATATTTTTCTCTTATTTTTGTTTTAATTCATTTTTATTACCTTTTTCCACTTTTTCCCTCTAAACTGGCACTTTATAATTTTTTATTCATCTTAATATTAATTATAAAAATCAAGAAATTCACTAATTTGATTAGCATCCCATAATGTCATGATGGATTAATTAAATCAACAAATCCAAATTAAATCTAATTATGTTAAACTCCAAAATACAAGTACTGTGCAAGATAATTTCCAAATAACTATTAAACTATGCTAAAAAATCATTAGAAAATAATTATCTAATACAAGAAAAAATAAACACATTATGTTAACCATTTTTATAATACATTCTAACATGTGTTAGTTATTGTGGTGTGTGTAAGGTTCTATATGGTTTCTATGTCGTCCTCTAACATATCCATTTATGTCACCTTATTTGATGATGCTCTCCCTCTTTCATACTCTAAGGGATGAGTTCTCCCATGTCAACCTCATAATAATCATGTAATTAGATCATTACAACATGATATACATACATCATAAAATATAGTTGAAATAACAAATCAACATGATCATAAAGTAAACATATACTTAAAACTAACTCATAAAAGTTTGATCATGTAACCTAAGGAATATCTTAATGTCTCATAAAAATATATATATCAAGGCTTAGTTAAAAATATCCAAATCCAAATTTTTAAACTATAGATAGCCATGGATAATTTAGTAGGTTTGCCTAGTGAAGAATCAGGATGTAACATCTTTTTCCCCTAAAACTAGTCATCATACCAGATGAATCTTATTCAAACATAATTTTTGAATTAAGACATTTTCCACCATAAAAATAACATGAGATAATAGTATCAAATCAAATAATATATAAAACTCACTTATTAAACTCCTCATAGTTCTCCCAAGTAGTACTATTCTCAAAATATTGGTCCCATAAAACCTTGCTCTGTGCCATCTACCTATTATGTAAATAAGGTTTAAATCATGACAAGTGACAATAATAATCTTAGTTTTAGTTTGTATATAAATAATCATTTCATATGTATTAGATTATAAGATCAAGTTTATCATGGATCTAATATGTGGCCATTACATGGTTAAGGATCATAATTTGTTTTAGTCATTTCGTAAAGTAGATGATGAGAGCATTCATTTAGTATATGGCTCAATTATTCTTATTATTGATAGTATTAATGTTTTTTGATTGATGAAATAAAATTTAGTTGTTTTTTATATTGGGACACAAACAAGGCCATAAATATTTAGATAGATTTTTAGACGTATTTTAGATACCATATTTATTAGAGAACAACTTGATGTCACTTGAACTTATGATCCAACGAGACAATTTACATATTAATTTTTTATCTTTCTAAACTATCATTGAACCACATCCTTCAAATATTAGTAGTTATAATTTTAAATGCCAATCGATCACACAATTATAAATGTGTACTATGTATTAAATTTTAATATAAATTTGATGTTTTTTATGAAAGGAAAAAATAGTAGATTTGCAATGGGTATTTGCTACATTTCTTTACTTCATCTTTTACATATCACTAATATCATCCTAACAAGATAAATCATTTGCATGATTTGTTTATTTCCACATACTATCCTCATAGTGTTGTAATGAGGGAGGGGGAAAATCATTTATTTTTCAATGTATATGTCACCATTTGACTGATGATCATCAAGATGGGCTCTATTAGTTCGAGGCAATAACATAGGTGTACTAAGGGAGAGGAGAAAAATAGTTGAAACATAAAAGAAACAATGATGAAGATGAGAACTAGATTTATTCTTATGAATGTACAAACATAATTGTAATGTTAAGAAGAACCAAGTAATCAGAGAGTGTACTTACTTGGGAATACTAGGACATGTGAGTTTAGCTATTATTGAAATAATATATGGGATCCTAGGAAGGAGATCAAGGATGTCATGGAGCATAAAATCATGACAAGTGATAACAATAAGACTATTTTTATTTTGTATAAAAATAATCATTTCATATGCATTAGATTCTAAGATAAAGTTTATCATGGATCTAATATGTGGCCATTGCATGGTTAAGGATTATAATTTGTTTTAGTCATTTGTCAATAAATTACATGATGAGAAAATTCATTTAGTTATTGGCTCAATTCTTCTTATTATGGATAGTATTAATGTTTTTGTATGATTAAATAAAAGTTAGTTATTTTTATATTGGGACAAAAACAAGGCCCCAAATATTTAGATAGATCATTACACATGTTTTTGATACCATATTTATTAAAGAACAACTTGATGTCACTTGAACTTATGATCTAATGAGACAATTTACCTATTAATTTTTTATCTTTCTAAACTATCACTGAACTACATCCTTCAAATATCAGTAGTAATAATGTTAAATGCCAATGGATCACATGATTATAAATGTTTACTATGTATTAATTTGAATATAAATTTGTTTTTTTATGAAAGGAAAAAATATCTATTTTTGTCCCAGGTTTTTTAGTGAAAAGTATTTTAGGTAGTTATGGGAGAAGTACCATAGTAAAAAACCTAAGTTTAAAGGCTTAAACTATTATCTATGTGCCACGCAGGGATATAAAAAATAATTCATTTGAAAGTTTAATATATTTTTTAATTGATATATTTTGTTTGGTAAGTTGAAATGAAGTAAAAGTCATATTTTGTATTAATTTAAAATGAAAATTTTGAATGTATGTTAAAACATGTGATGTTAAATACTTAAATATGAGTAAATATATTGTACATTAATAAATTAATTATGCATAACTCGGTGGGGATAGCCTGGCGGTGTGTGAGCTGAGTGATAGAAGTGGGAGGTCTTGGGGTCTATTCCTCATGCTGATTACCTCTATAGCATTGTTCCCATACTAGGCTCAGGTATGTCAAACATGAGGGTACCTGATATGGTGGACTAGTCGGCTTAGTGTTCAATGCGACAAGGGTCAATAGGTAGCTTGAAATAAGTGTCCAATAAAATGAGGCAAGCCACAGTCCATGTCTAGGATTACTCTTCATAGCCAGTTCTAGCTCTGATTAAATAAACCTTGTTACCAAACATTTTTTTATACTAATATGGGATGGGTGATGGACAAGCAGTGTGGAACTTGTGAAGGTAACACTTGATATGAGGTGCAGGAGTGAGAGATTTCTCAAGGAGAGGTTTTCAAGAGCCAACTTATTGATGAGCACATCGAGGAGGAGTTGGAGTGGGAAAACTATAATATGTTATGAAATTTTTTTTAGAAGAGATTAGGGTTTTTCAAGGATCATAAGTGGAGCTTAAATGATGACCTAGCTTTTTCATTGATCTCAGGTGGAATATGGCATTGGAAATGCTTAAAACCAATAGTATTCAGTTTGAGGCGGTTCCTTAGCACATGGTGTGGTTAGCTAAGGAGTTAGGGTTGGATCTTCTTCCTCCCATCTAAGGGATGTGTTTAGGAGTTAAGATTCTTCCTTCTCCTCCCATTCCTTTTCTTTCTTCCTATTCAGACTTGCTTAAGTTTTCCTCAAAGGAGCTTGAGGTTGAGATCAGGGTTGAGGCTCTAGAGGAGTTTAATGGTTTGGATTTGCCTTCTGGTTTGTTTATCTCATATTTTTTGGAGGTAGAGGTCTTCCCTTGTCTCAACTCCAACTCGTTCTCTATTCTTATCGCTTCTCTAGTTTTGAGGGTTGTTGGTGGTGTTGATGTGGTTTTTTCCTATCCTACGAGCTCGGTGGTGGTTATGAATGCTCCTTTTGGCTTTGATTGGTTCAAGAGTTCCATTTTTTTATGACTATTTTATCTCCTCTACTTTTATTGGTTTTGGCTTGGTTCTCTCCCTCTGGCAGAGTCCTTTTGGTGGTTTTATTTTTTGCATGGAGAGCGTCTCTTTGTGAGCTCTGTATAATTGGTTGGTTGGCTAGTTTATGGTTTGGCTTTGGTAATTTGGGCCTATAAGCCAAGCTATCCTTGTTTTTTTCAAGGAAACCACGTCGTTTGGATCGTTTGCTTTGTAGGGTTAAATGGAAATCACCTTCTTTTACTTGCCTTGTTTCTTAGGGTTTTTCCTCTTTTTAGGGGCTTTATGCCTCTTTATCAAGGCAACCAGGGTTTGCATCTTATACTAATGGATGTGCACCAATTCATTTTTGTTCCGTTTTGGTGCTTCTGTGGCTTCCTTTGGTGTTCAACTTTTATCCTTAGTGGATTTCCACTACGAATGGTGCTTTCATAGGTTTTTTCTCAATCTTAACTCGAACTTTCCTATTGGCTTGTGTAGGTCGTGGAACATAGCTATTCTATTAGCTTTTGCCAAGGTATTCTTTGGTATCTTATTTTTTGTAATCTTGCTCTAAGAGGGTGGTTTATCTCATTTCGTGTTTGATATGGAAAAAAATATGTCTATCCTTTGTTTGGATGTGGTGAAGCAGTACAAGTCTCGACCGTCTTCTCAAATTAAGCTGGACTTGCATTCATTTATTTTTCGTTTTGATTGTTAGTTTTTGTTCGGTTTTGATATGGGGGTTTTGACATTAGTAGGTGTTGGTGTAGCTGATTTGGTTACCTAGTTAGATGGCTTTTTTGGTCTTCGCTGACTTTATTCCTTGTCATGGGTTTTTTTGATAAGCCAAGATTTTCTTTAATAACTTTTTTTTATTTTATTTTCTGAACACTAGACTCACTAACCCTGACATCTTAAAAAATAGACTAATTATTGATAAATTATGATATATTTAATTATCGTGAAATAAATCTTGAACTTAACATGTTCTTCATGCTGCTACAGTTCCTGTGGTATTTCTCGACATTACATGCTCCACGACGTCTTGGGAAGATGGAGTAAGGTCTGTGTACGGAAATAAAACTGTACAAACTGATGTTTACCCAACATTTCTGACAGCTGGAATGAGCTTTTGTACTTTTATTTCCTTTAAAAACTGATTTTTATTTATTTATTTTTAAATTTAAAAAAAATTTATTCCATCAAATTTACCTGGAATTCTACTTCTACTTATAACATTTATTTACACATTAACCAATATTTATTCCTAATAAGTTTTTTATTTAAAAAAATAATGATTTATCTTAGAAAGTGCATTCACACGATATATCGTATCAGCCGGATTGATGCTAATAAATATTTGAGGCCAACGTTGTAGATAATGACATTGGTGTCTTCTTTGTGATCCTTTTGCTTTTAGCTTTGACGTTTTCTGAATCAAACTCTGTAAATTTCGTAGAAAATCTTACAGCGCGCCATTCATGTTGGGTTTCAAATTCGAAAAAAACCCATGGATGGTTCGCTTTAACAAAGAGTGAGTGGATGGTTAGCAAATATTCAACGATTGCATGGAATATATTAAAATGGATTATTATAGAGAATGAGATTTTATGTTTTTATAGGTTCATAAAAATTATTGTTGAAGTTTTTAGAATTATTGTGGGTATGATTGGGGAAATAGATATATGATTAAAAAAACAAACCAGTTTTTTTTAAAATAGGGAAAAAAAACATTTTTTAAGAAAATAAAGATAATAAATATTGTCATATTTAATATTTTATGTAGCATATTAATATGGATATAGAATATTTTATATTAGACATTAAATATGTAGTATCTAATATTTGTTCAATCTTGATTTAATAATAATTTAAAATAACAAATCATATTATAACATGTAAAATTCAAGCATTAGTATTTTAAAAGTTAAATATTAATATTTCAAATTTGAATTTTTGATCATAAATTAAAAAATTGTATATAATAATATTTTGTGATAAAATTGATTACATCATAAAATGTATAATAATTTTTTTTTAAATTATAATTGTAAGTCATTAAAATGACATATTAAAATGAATAACTTTCTTAAATTAAAATATTAAAATAAATAATTTTTAAAAAATATAATATGATATTACGAAAAAATTATATAATCATAAAATTAAAATGTTCAGCTTTTGAAACCTTCCCTTAACTTGAGAATACATTAAGATAAGATAGAATACATTAACATAAAATTACATATACATTTAAGATTCACAATTTGTATATATGTAAGGACCCCTTAAAGTTAGGTGGACCACTTAAAAATTAAAAATTCGCTCAAATTAACTAGAAGGATGATTCTAAACAAATGTATACTTCAAACATTCCATGTTTATGTTTTTAGTCATAAAAACCTTAAAATGAATCATTCAAAGACTAGGAAATGCGCATTGTTCTTTCTACTAAGTTACCTTTTAAAATTGACTTCATTCCAAATTTATCTATTTCTAATAGATTATCTAATAAAAATGACTAATATATTCAAATATTTTTAAAGAGAAGGGTTTAATTTTGAGTTATGATATGAATTAAATTTTTATTTTATTACATTTATTTCATATTAATCACTATTAATTTTATTTTAATCAATTTTTAATGATAATATAAATAATATAAAGATATTAAATAATTTATTTTATTATTTTATACTAAATTAAATAAGGTGTTAGTCAATATGAAATTCATATAATTTATAATTTATAAAGAGTATTATGATAAATCGAATGTTATGTTATCATAATCTAGTATACATGATAATTTAATTAATCTACCAATCATATTTTCTTTACTAATTTTTTAATGGTATGAAAATCACCTATAAGATGCCATGATTAGTAGGGAGGCTCCTCTATTGGATATGAGGAACCTCGATTGGAATGATGCAGCTTTAATTTTCATACCTCAAATAGATATGGGGATCCATTACATGCCACATGGTATGATTCCCAATCGTAGGTTGTCATGACTAATTATAAATATTTCACAGATGATCATATCTACTAGATGATATTGGGTGAACATAGAAGTAATCATAATTAATTACATCTACATACTTATATTGCATTCCCCCTTATTTGTGGTTACTGAAAATATTTACAGTTATGTGCTTCTACTTAGATATAACTGCATTTACATGGAAATAATATTAAATCGTATCATAATATGCAGAAACTTGGTCGATCTCATTCAGTGATATCCTTCAATCATAAAATTTAGTGGCTTTTATCATTGATCTGTCAAGTGAAGGTGAGAATCTTTTTAACAAATTTGTTCACCATTTCAAATATCAAACACTTTGGAAATCGTTGATACAAAGAGCACTATCAATTGAATTTATGAAATAAATGGCATATTGATTGTGTTGATCAACAACTAAATTGAATTAGTTCTTAAGGTTTTCACGTATTTAATAGATATGCATGCTATAGATTAGTGATGCACCAAGGGTTATTGATATTTATGGGAAAATATCGACCAGTAAATCAATTTAGAGATTTAATCAAGTTGGAAAGGGTATTCTTCAACGTTTCATTGATTTAAAGATTAGGCATATTTATAATAAATAAAGGTTGTAAATCCATCAATTTCATTAATAATCGGGATGTCATAAACACTTAATTTCACTTGATAAATAAATATTGTATGAAAGTTTATGAGAAACATATATTTATATGATGTAAATAAATTCAAATTTTACTTGGTGAGCATGGTTTTGGGTGTATAAAAATAAGAAACAATCATTCTTACCAATCTCTATTTTTGAGTTCAAATATAACTTTTGGGGCCTCTACATTTCTTAATGTAATTTTTCCTGGTATGTGTTATTTGTTTCAAATAATTAATTTTATGGTTAGCAATATATTTTTCTATTAAAATAATTTTTATTATTTTATATTGATTGATTTGAAAATGAAGACAGAAAAATTGATTGTATTTAATGTAGTTTATGATTAGATTCGATTGAAAAAAAAAATAGCATATATTTTAGATTTTTATTTACATTAGTTCTATATGCATGGCATTTTATTTATTTTAGAAATTGATTTTATATTTCAAATAAAACCAATATGGGTAATCAATCAAATGCCATGATTTTTTTCCAATGGTGGCATGTTGGAGGTGAATCCAAAAATAAATCTGTAATAATAAACTTGTAAAATTTGATAAGAACTTATTAATTGTAATAGAGATTTAAATATATAATTTTTCCTCCATTTAATATGCACATAGATAATATCTTAGGTTAAAATGGAATAAATCAAAAAGAAAATGAATAGTGGACTACTAGCCATGCCAATCTAGATGGATATATCATAACTTGAGCTCTGAGGTTCATATATAAAAAAATTATTTAAAAAATAAATTCTTGTATATATTGGAAACATGTATAAATTCATAGAGATGCATACAATTGCCTTACTGCTAGATTCTTTGTTTACCTCTAGATACCTGTATATACATAATTTCTTCTATCTTGATTATGTTGAATGAGTACATTAATTACTTTTCCAAATTTACCCATTGATATGTAAACTTAACCCCATAAACCAATGTTTTTTAATGAAGAGGTGTAAGAACCCCTTGGTTGGACATTAAAAAGCATCACAATTTTTTTATACACAAGTTCCAAAGTTATCCTATTGAAGCTGGTGATCAATTCCCATTAACCCATAATATTTAAATTAACTAACCCAAAAATAATAAAATAATATATGATAGAACATAAAAATCTTATAAAATTAAATTAGAGTAATAAAATTTAAAATTATAACAACTTTCATTTAATAAAAAAAACACCATGCTTGGACTTTCTCATTATTTAATCTTAAATTGGATAAGTGGCTACTATCTTATCCTTTTGTGGTATAAGGGATAATAATATAGAAATGGAAATGCATAAAGGTTATAATAAAAATTTTATAACATGCCAAATTGAGTGTTAAACTCATATATAAGCACACACTAAATTTATTATGTTGAGTATAGGCTAAATATAGAAAGTAAAACTAAGATATGTATGAAAAATGACAAATAAAATATTATACTTAGCTAGTTATGATTCTAACATAGTGATAATATAGAACATGTAGGAAATAGATTGGAATATATTTTTTAGAATAGTCGTCAGATTCTAGATCTAACACTTCTAGCACTCTAGGACACTAATGTCAACTTGGGATGGTTTATGTTGACACCATTGTTTGTGTTTGATACAAGTGTCCCTATACATAGTAATTATTAAAAAAGGATGCAACCACATATATTCTTATGGGTTTGATCTTTCCTTCACTCTAGTACATTCATATCTAGGTCATCGGACTATCGCTCCTCATGAATTTATAAAACCCTAGTTCTTCATCTTCATAGTGAACTTGGGAAAAAATGGGTTAGTGGGTGCATGGTGTTGAGCTGACCCCAAAATAACTCACTATTAGTGAGTACTAAATACATATCTAATACTCTGTAATAAGACTTCATACTAATGTAATTATTCCTTATGTGTTGGATTGTGTGTGAATCATACAATATGTGCAAAGTACAATAATGACCTAGTTTGTAGATTGTAAAATCAGGCTCTTGGGATGCTCCTTTAGTAATTCAGACCTATATATGTGTTGTACCTATGACTTGTATGGAAATAGGGAAACCTTTTTCAATTGAATGCTTGATAGAGTGTTCTTGATAGTTTTCCTTGGTCTCTTTGATCTTTTTCTAGGTTTGTGCTATGTGCAGAATGAATCAGGGTTGATCTTATATTTATATCAACCCCTTCAGAGTAATAAATCAGATTAAATCACTTAGGTCAACCATTATAATATGTTTTATTTTAAAAATATATGACTTTAGGGTACTATACACTTTCATTGAGTCATGACACTCATGTTGACACTAGTGTCTCCCGCACATGTTAGTGTCCAAGGAGTAAGAAAGTAGGTACATGTTTAGAACTTGTGAAGATGCAAGATAAGTAGATTTTAAGCATTATGAAAAAGGTAGAATGCCTAGGTTATCAGTATAATACTAGTTATATTAATAGATATAGGACAATGGATATAAGATAGAGTAGATGGAAGACTTATAGATGTGGGAAAAGGTCCAAAATTGAGAGGAACAACCAAAGTTTGAATTTGAAAAGTCTACAATACTAAGATGATATATAATCTATAAATATAATATATATTTCTCCTATTTAATTTAGTAATAAAATTTCTAATTTAAAGAAAATGTATACATGCCTGGGTGTGTATAACACACATTGTCTTTGTGTGTTCCCAACTTGAGTGCTTTATTGGTGGCTGAATTATAACCAAGATCATGTTACAATATATAATTAGTGCATCTAATCTGTGTTTAAATTACTTGAAATAGATTGAAATTGAAATAAAAAGGTTTAGGAGTACGCATGTGTGTTGATATATGTAATAAACCTGTTGGGGTCAAACTAGAAATGTATTTTTTAATTAACACATATACTATAAATAGACTACTCCACAAGAATCTACACAATGATCATACAAAATACTCTAAGTGTGATAACTGTAAATACTAATGTGGCATCTAATAGTCATTTACCATTCACAACATATGAAACACATTATAATACAAACATAAAAAGTAATTATAAATAGCCATCCTTTACTGGTATAGTACACAACCACTGTTGTCAATCCTTGGTACATAGGTAATTACAATTCTTCATGACAATGTTTACAAAAATAAATACAATATAATACAATTTACATAAAAAGATACAAGGCTTTGTGGATCATGAGTTCCCCAAACTCTCTTGTATCTATGGTAATATAAAGTGTCGTCTCAATAGTAGTACTGCTATGGGGAGGGATAACATCAGCCAAGTGATTTTACACATCAAACATGAACCAATGATCCCCCACACTAATCTCATTAGGGGAACGACCCTTCCTTTATAGATGAGTAGATAGTGATGGTATGGGAATCCATAGAGATAAGCAAGTACTTGTATGTGATATGATTTCTAAAATTAAACATGAAGTGTATTATATAAAATTCATTCTATTGCAAGATATCGCACAAACATGTAAATAATACTCATAAAATGATAATGTCTCACTAAACATACTTTGGCCCAAATTTTTAAGAATAATAAATAATAGAGATCTATAAATCAATCAAATTCATACACACCACTTGATCAGATTACCTTCATCTGAAATTATGATGCTAGTAAACTAGTGAAGATCGTCTCATTTCTTACTCCGTATTAACAATAAAAAATTAATCAAATATAATTTAACCATAAGATTCATATAATTTATGTCCTACCAACCATTTAACATAACATTTTAAACATAGGATCAATCAAAGCATACATTTATTTTATTAAACGTATAATGAATCTTACATTATTGTCTATCCCATACTAGAAATAATAATTATAATTTATACCACCTAGGTAAAATACATATTTAACAATAGATTCCAACTACCACATTTAGTTTCCAAACATACTACACTCTATGACAACCCATTTTACCATAGTGTAGTATTCTAAGACATAACTACTAGTTTTATACAAGTAGCCATATAAAGTAGTCATAAATACATGGAAACATAAGATTCTATTCAAGTAACTAGATATAACAAAATAAGTCATAGTTTCTATGAAACACATACTATTCTATCCTATCATTCATTAAAATCTCAAAGGTTGTATGCACGTATACATAAAGTCCTATTAACTATAATAAAACATGTTATTAATAGTAATAATCAATACACATAAATTTAATCAATCAAATATAGGTGCAATTATAAACATAACAATTATAGTATGTATCATCTATATATAATATACATTTATACTATAGTACTCTATGACATCCTATAATATCATAGTTCTTTATTTATGAAAACAACTACACAATTATGAATAACTAGTCTTATAATTCCAAGAACAATTGACCCATAATCATAAATAATAATCCAACAAGTATAGGTTTATACCACCCAAGTATACCTTATAGTTGAACTGCATATTATTATAACTTATAGGCATACATTATGATTCACTATTATATGCTAAATATAAACAAACACTTATACATATTAACACTCTCATAATATGTACCATGCATAAGCATTCAATATTGAATACATATAACTAATAGTTAACCATAACATTTGTAGAGAAATAGAGAAATCATAGACCTATTATAACATTCATTTAAACATCTCATTCTATATTATAAAAAACTATTTTAATATGGTTATAATTCTAGCCCCTAGGACACCAGATGACTAGATAAAACTATAATTATAGCTCCAAGTTTAGGCATATGACCCAACACAACCATTTACATTATGTATTTATGTTGTATACTTAAATCCATGTGTAGATATATTTATTATATGTACAACCTTATACATATTAATTATATTTGTACTATGTATCACATTGCAAGCACCCAACAATATATATAAAATGTAAATATTGACAATCATATAACATTATAAATAATAATTTCATATGATTTCCGCATCCGTTATAGCATTCTTTTTCATAAGATACTTCAATATCTTATTATTATACCTTATTCCCTTCACAATATGATTTCCACATATGTTAACACCATAATAATAGTTTGCTTCAATACCTCATCATGAATATCATTTTCATACACTAGAGTAATAGTATAATGATGCTTTAGCCCTGATACCTCATAGAATAATGTTACATTTTATGAAAAAGATATAGTTCACATATTTAGACTAAATATATGGTACACAATACATTTAGTAATATTTGATACATAAAATACAATCATTTAGTAATATATTTAGTAGAACAACATGTTTGATTAGCTAGTTGACTATATCTACCATTATGTCTACCACATTGCCAACAAGTCAAACAAAAATTTGTATTATCTCCTTTTTTTCACAAGCTAAGGTCATATCTACATTTATTTCACTTCGCTAAGTTTACACAATGTAAGCCATCAGTTTACACATTCTTTATATAGATAAGAGAATACATTGAAGAAGCGATTACTTAGAATAATAATCTAATAAGGCATTCTTGGTACATCACATATAAACACAAATGTACTTATCTATTTGACCCTTAAGTCTAGATTATATATGCATCATATATATGACCTAGATTCACTTTATACATGACATGCATATATATTTCATATTCATCCTTAATTCCTAAACATAAAGTAATATATATACAAATAGTGAACCTATAAGCTAATTAAATAAATTAAAAGCTTGGATTCTATTGGTATTTATAAAATCACCTATTTATTTAGTGAAAATTTAACCATAGCCATAATGAATATATGTAGCTAACGTGAAGACTCAATCATGTTCATCATACTTGTACCCAAACAATAGAGAATAAATTTTAGTTTGTTACCTAGAAAAAGAAGAAGTAATATGACCAAGTTGTGCTCAGTTCTGAGGAAATTTTACAGTAGGGATAATAGACTGGCAATCTCAATGACCTAAAGATTACACATAGCTAGGGGAATCACCATATCCCCAATAATCTTAAATTTTAAAGGCAAGAGGGTATTTACACAATTCAAATTTTAATTATTAATGAGAACACACGTGCTACCTCTAAACTAGCATAACTAGTATTGTTAATCATAATGCTCAATTGGGTCTCTTCTTATGGGCCTGCATTCTATTGATGGGCCTAATTTCTATTGAATCATTGATAATGTTTTGTTAGATATAATATGTAATCTACTACATAACATATGATTCACTAATAAATTTTGATAACTACAATCTTAAATTATTGTACATCTAATTTAAGTCACTGCAAGATTACAATCACATAAGTTCTCAAGTACAAATTAATAGTTTGGAAGTCATAACAACTCCATCTGTGTATATGGCACTGTTATATTTAGTGTAGATATAAATCAATGATATAAATCATTGTAGGTGGATAAGTAGGCTTAAAATATTGTACAATAATATACAAAGTATATTCAATGGTTAACTAGGTCTTTGTTTTTCCATTCAATAATATAGTTCTATATCTGTATTCATAAGTTTAGTTTGTTGTAGTTAAGATGCATTTTTTGAAGTTCTATTTCAATGTAGAGATCTATACAAACACATCATTATTTTTCCCCATCCACTATAACGCTTGAATAAAATTAATTTGCTACCAAAATACAATATATAATATTACTATATTTTTTTGTACATTATTTATATATAACAACCAATTTTCTATGATCTATTAGATTCACATAATTTTTCTCCAAACTATATATAGAATTTGACTCACACAAATTCACCACAGTCTAGAATTGAGCAACGCTTAATTCATAAATCTTCTTGAAAAAATAGAACCCTATAAATTTACTATAGATTTATGCTTTATAGTTTTCATGAGGTCACATTACACTACCATTTCCAATGGATTCCAATAGAATCATAATGTTACTTAATCTATTTGGGCATATACACCATTATCTTCATAAATAATAGATTCCAATCCCATAATCTACAATCTACTTTGGTATATAAATTAAATTGCACAACCTACCTAAACACAACTATCTTAATTTCAAATGGGAAATGCTCGTGGCTTCCATTAGAAAATGGACTCTATCATTCTTTTCCTTCCATCTCCATTTTACTCTCTATGCTCTCTCATTTCCATGTTGTGCCCTCTCTCCCTAAATCCTTTCTAATTTTTTTCATTGCATCTTTTTCTCCTTTTAATTCCTTTCATGTTTCAGAATAAAGTGTTTTTTTTTTTTGTTTTAAGAGTTTTACTTCCTTATTTTACTTTCTAAAAAAACTTTCTTTGTTTTTGTTTTTCTAATTATTTTATATTTTTCTCTTATTTTTGTTTTAATTCATTTTTATTACCTTTTTCCACTTTTTCCCTCTAAACTGGCACTTTATAATTTTTTATTCATCTTAATATTAATTATAAAAATCAAGAAATTCACTAATTTGATTAGCATCCCATAATGTCATGATGGATTAATTAAATCAACAAATCCAAATTAAATCTAATTATGTTAAACTCCAAAATACAAGTACTGTGCAAGATAATTTCCAAATAACTATTAAACTATGCTAAAAAATCATTAGAAAATAATTATCTAATACAAGAAAAAATAAACACATTATGTTAACCATTTTTATAATACATTCTAACATGTGTTAGTTATTGTGGTGTGTGTAAGGTTCTATATGGTTTCTATGTCGTCCTCTAACATATCCATTTATGTCACCTTATTTGATGATGCTCTCCCTCTTTCATACTCTAAGGGATGAGTTCTCCCATGTCAACCTCATAATAATCATGTAATTAGATCATTACAACATGATATACATACATCATAAAATATAGTTGAAATAACAAATCAACATGATCATAAAGTAAACATATACTTAAAACTAACTCATAAAAGTTTGATCATGTAACCTAAGGAATATCTTAATGTCTCATAAAAATATATATATCAAGGCTTAGTTAAAAATATCCAAATCCAAATTTTTAAACTATAGATAGCCATGGATAATTTAGTAGGTTTGCCTAGTGAAGAATCAGGATGTAACATCTTTTTCCCCTAAAACTAGTCATCATACCAGATGAATCTTATTCAAACATAATTTTTGAATTAAGACATTTTCCACCATAAAAATAACATGAGATAATAGTATCAAATCAAATAATATATAAAACTCACTTATTAAACTCCTCATAGTTCTCCCAAGTAGTACTATTCTCAAAATATTGGTCCCATAAAACCTTGCTCTGTGCCATCTACCTATTATGTAAATAAGGTTTAAATCATGACAAGTGACAATAATAATCTTAGTTTTAGTTTGTATATAAATAATCATTTCATATGTATTAGATTATAAGATCAAGTTTATCATGGATCTAATATGTGGCCATTACATGGTTAAGGATCATAATTTGTTTTAGTCATTTCGTAAAGTAGATGATGAGAGCATTCATTTAGTATATGGCTCAATTATTCTTATTATTGATAGTATTAATGTTTTTTGATTGATGAAATAAAATTTAGTTGTTTTTTATATTGGGACACAAACAAGGCCATAAATATTTAGATAGATTTTTAGACGTATTTTAGATACCATATTTATTAGAGAACAACTTGATGTCACTTGAACTTATGATCCAACGAGACAATTTACATATTAATTTTTTATCTTTCTAAACTATCATTGAACCACATCCTTCAAATATTAGTAGTTATAATTTTAAATGCCAATCGATCACACAATTATAAATGTGTACTATGTATTAAATTTTAATATAAATTTGATGTTTTTTATGAAAGGAAAAAATAGTAGATTTGCAATGGGTATTTGCTACATTTCTTTACTTCATCTTTTACATATCACTAATATCATCCTAACAAGATAAATCATTTGCATGATTTGTTTATTTCCACATACTATCCTCATAGTGTTGTAATGAGGGAGGGGGAAAATCATTTATTTTTCAATGTATATGTCACCATTTGACTGATGATCATCAAGATGGGCTCTATTAGTTCGAGGCAATAACATAGGTGTACTAAGGGAGAGGAGAAAAATAGTTGAAACATAAAAGAAACAATGATGAAGATGAGAACTAGATTTATTCTTATGAATGTACAAACATAATTGTAATGTTAAGAAGAACCAAGTAATCAGAGAGTGTACTTACTTGGGAATACTAGGACATGTGAGTTTAGCTATTATTGAAATAATATATGGGATCCTAGGAAGGAGATCAAGGATGTCATGGAGCATAAAATCATGACAAGTGATAACAATAAGACTATTTTTATTTTGTATAAAAATAATCATTTCATATGCATTAGATTCTAAGATAAAGTTTATCATGGATCTAATATGTGGCCATTGCATGGTTAAGGATTATAATTTGTTTTAGTCATTTGTCAATAAATTACATGATGAGAAAATTCATTTAGTTATTGGCTCAATTCTTCTTATTATGGATAGTATTAATGTTTTTGTATGATTAAATAAAAGTTAGTTATTTTTATATTGGGACAAAAACAAGGCCCCAAATATTTAGATAGATCATTACACATGTTTTTGATACCATATTTATTAAAGAACAACTTGATGTCACTTGAACTTATGATCTAATGAGACAATTTACCTATTAATTTTTTATCTTTCTAAACTATCACTGAACTACATCCTTCAAATATCAGTAGTAATAATGTTAAATGCCAATGGATCACATGATTATAAATGTTTACTATGTATTAATTTGAATATAAATTTGTTTTTTTATGAAAGGAAAAAATATCTATTTTTGTCCCAGGTTTTTTAGTGAAAAGTATTTTAGGTAGTTATGGGAGAAGTACCATAGTAAAAAACCTAAGTTTAAAGGCTTAAACTATTATCTATGTGCCACGCAGGGATATAAAAAATAATTCATTTGAAAGTTTAATATATTTTTTAATTGATATATTTTGTTTGGTAAGTTGAAATGAAGTAAAAGTCATATTTTGTATTAATTTAAAATGAAAATTTTGAATGTATGTTAAAACATGTGATGTTAAATACTTAAATATGAGTAAATATATTGTACATTAATAAATTAATTATGCATAACTCGGTGGGGATAGCCTGGCGGTGTGTGAGCTGAGTGATAGAAGTGGGAGGTCTTGGGGTCTATTCCTCATGCTGATTACCTCTATAGCATTGTTCCCATACTAGGCTCAGGTATGTCAAACATGAGGGTACCTGATATGGTGGACTAGTCGGCTTAGTGTTCAATGCGACAAGGGTCAATAGGTAGCTTGAAATAAGTGTCCAATAAAATGAGGCAAGCCACAGTCCATGTCTAGGATTACTCTTCATAGCCAGTTCTAGCTCTGATTAAATAAACCTTGTTACCAAACATTTTTTTATACTAATATGGGATGGGTGATGGACAAGCAGTGTGGAACTTGTGAAGGTAACACTTGATATGAGGTGCAGGAGTGAGAGATTTCTCAAGGAGAGGTTTTCAAGAGCCAACTTATTGATGAGCACATCGAGGAGGAGTTGGAGTGGGAAAACTATAATATGTTATGAAATTTTTTTTAGAAGAGATTAGGGTTTTTCAAGGATCATAAGTGGAGCTTAAATGATGACCTAGCTTTTTCATTGATCTCAGGTGGAATATGGCATTGGAAATGCTTAAAACCAATAGTATTCAGTTTGAGGCGGTTCCTTAGCACATGGTGTGGTTAGCTAAGGAGTTAGGGTTGGATCTTCTTCCTCCCATCTAAGGGATGTGTTTAGGAGTTAAGATTCTTCCTTCTCCTCCCATTCCTTTTCTTTCTTCCTATTCAGACTTGCTTAAGTTTTCCTCAAAGGAGCTTGAGGTTGAGATCAGGGTTGAGGCTCTAGAGGAGTTTAATGGTTTGGATTTGCCTTCTGGTTTGTTTATCTCATATTTTTTGGAGGTAGAGGTCTTCCCTTGTCTCAACTCCAACTCGTTCTCTATTCTTATCGCTTCTCTAGTTTTGAGGGTTGTTGGTGGTGTTGATGTGGTTTTTTCCTATCCTACGAGCTCGGTGGTGGTTGTGAATGCTCCTTTTGGCTTTGATTGGTTCAAGAGTTCCATTTTTTTATGACTATTTTATCTCCTCTACTTTTATTGGTTTTGGCTTGGTTCTCTCCCTCTGGCAGAGTCCTTTTGGTGGTTTTATTTTTTGCATGGAGAGCGTCTCTTTGTGAGCTCTGTATAATTGGTTGGTTGGCTAGTTTATGGTTTGGCTTTGGTAATTTGGGCCTATAAGCCAAGCTATCCTTGTTTTTTTCAAGGAAACCACGTCGTTTGGATCGTTTGCTTTGTAGGGTTAAATGGAAATCACCTTCTTTTACTTGCCTTGTTTCTTAGGGTTTTTCCTCTTTTTAGGGGCTTTATGCCTCTTTATCAAGGCAACCAGGGTTTGCATCTTATACTAATGGATGTGCACCAATTCATTTTTGTTCCGTTTTGGTGCTTCTGTGGCTTCCTTTGGTGTTCAACTTTTATCCTTAGTGGATTTCCACTACGAATGGTGCTTTCATAGGTTTTTTCTCAATCTTAACTCGAACTTTCCTATTGGCTTGTGTAGGTCGTGGAACATAGCTATTCTATTAGCTTTTGCCAAGGTATTCTTTGGTATCTTATTTTTTGTAATCTTGCTCTAAGAGGGTGGTTTATCTCATTTCGTGTTTGATATGGAAAAAAATATGTCTATCCTTTGTTTGGATGTGGTGAAGCAGTACAAGTCTCGACCGTCTTCTCAAATTAAGCTGGACTTGCATTCATTTATTTTTCGTTTTGATTGTTAGTTTTTGTTCGGTTTTGATATGGGGGTTTTGACATTAGTAGGTGTTGGTGTAGCTGATTTGGTTACCTAGTTAGATGGCTTTTTTGGTCTTCGCTGACTTTATTCCTTGTCATGGGTTTTTTTGATAAGCCAAGATTTTCTTTAATAACTTTTTTTTATTTTATTTTCTGAACACTAGACTCACTAACCCTGACATCTTAAAAAATAGACTAATTATTGATAAATTATGATATATTTAATTATCGTGAAATAAATCTTGAACTTAACATGTTCTTCATGCTGCTACAGTTCCTGTGGTATTTCTCGACATTACATGCTCCACGACGTCTTGGGAAGATGGAGTAAGGTCTGTGTACGGAAATAAAACTGTACAAACTGATGTTTACCCAACATTTCTGACAGCTGGAATGAGCTTTTGTACTTTTATTTCCTTTAAAAACTGATTTTTATTTATTTATTTTTAAATTTAAAAAAAATTTATTCCATCAAATTTACCTGGAATTCTACTTCTACTTATAACATTTATTTACACATTAACCAATATTTATTCCTAATAAGTTTTTTATTTAAAAAAATAATGATTTATCTTAGAAAGTGCATTCACACGATATATCGTATCAGCCGGATTGATGCTAATAAATATTTGAGGCCAACGTTGTAGATAATGACATTGGTGTCTTCTTTGTGATCCTTTTGCTTTTAGCTTTGACGTTTTCTGAATCAAACTCTGTAAATTTCGTAGAAAATCTTACAGCGCGCCATTCATGTTGGGTTTCAAATTCGAAAAAAACCCATGGATGGTTCGCTTTAACAAAGAGTGAGTGGATGGTTAGCAAATATTCAACGATTGCATGGAATATATTAAAATGGATTATTATAGAGAATGAGATTTTATGTTTTTATAGGTTCATAAAAATTATTGTTGAAGTTTTTAGAATTATTGTGGGTATGATTGGGGAAATAGATATATGATTAAAAAAACAAACCAGTTTTTTTTAAAATAGGGAAAAAAAACATTTTTTAAGAAAATAAAGATAATAAATATTGTCATATTTAATATTTTATGTAGCATATTAATATGGATATAGAATATTTTATATTAGACATTAAATATGTAGTATCTAATATTTGTTCAATCTTGATTTAATAATAATTTAAAATAACAAATCATATTATAACATGTAAAATTCAAGCATTAGTATTTTAAAAGTTAAATATTAATATTTCAAATTTGAATTTTTGATCATAAATTAAAAAATTGTATATAATAATATTTTGTGATAAAATTGATTACATCATAAAATGTATAATAATTTTTTTTTAAATTATAATTGTAAGTCATTAAAATGACATATTAAAATGAATAACTTTCTTAAATTAAAATATTAAAATAAATAATTTTTAAAAAATATAATATGATATTACGAAAAAATTATATAATCATAAAATTAAAATGTTCAGCTTTTGAAACCTTCCCTTAACTTGAGAATACATTAAGATAAGATAGAATACATTAACATAAAATTACATATACATTTAAGATTCACAATTTGTATATATGTAAGGACCCCTTAAAGTTAGGTGGACCACTTAAAAATTAAAAATTCGCTCAAATTAACTAGAAGGATGATTCTAAACAAATGTATACTTCAAACATTCCATGTTTATGTTTTTAGTCATAAAAACCTTAAAATGAATCATTCAAAGACTAGGAAATGCGCATTGTTCTTTCTACTAAGTTACCTTTTAAAATTGACTTCATTCCAAATTTATCTATTTCTAATAGATTATCTAATAAAAATGACTAATATATTCAAATATTTTTAAAGAGAAGGGTTTAATTTTGAGTTATGATATGAATTAAATTTTTATTTTATTACATTTATTTCATATTAATCACTATTAATTTTATTTTAATCAATTTTTAATGATAATATAAATAATATAAAGATATTAAATAATTTATTTTATTATTTTATACTAAATTAAATAAGGTGTTAGTCAATATGAAATTCATATAATTTATAATTTATAAAGAGTATTATGATAAATCGAATGTTATGTTATCATAATCTAGTATACATGATAATTTAATTAATCTACCAATCATATTTTCTTTACTAATTTTTTAATGGTATGAAAATCACCTATAAGATGCCATGATTAGTAGGGAGGCTCCTCTATTGGATATGAGGAACCTCGATTGGAATGATGCAGCTTTAATTTTCATACCTCAAATAGATATGGGGATCCATTACATGCCACATGGTATGATTCCCAATCGTAGGTTGTCATGACTAATTATAAATATTTCACAGATGATCATATCTACTAGATGATATTGGGTGAACATAGAAGTAATCATAATTAATTACATCTACATACTTATATTGCATTCCCCCTTATTTGTGGTTACTGAAAATATTTACAGTTATGTGCTTCTACTTAGATATAACTGCATTTACATGGAAATAATATTAAATCGTATCATAATATGCAGAAACTTGGTCGATCTCATTCAGTGATATCCTTCAATCATAAAATTTAGTGGCTTTTATCATTGATCTGTCAAGTGAAGGTGAGAATCTTTTTAACAAATTTGTTCACCATTTCAAATATCAAACACTTTGGAAATCGTTGATACAAAGAGCACTATCAATTGAATTTATGAAATAAATGGCATATTGATTGTGTTGATCAACAACTAAATTGAATTAGTTCTTAAGGTTTTCACGTATTTAATAGATATGCATGCTATAGATTAGTGATGCACCAAGGGTTATTGATATTTATGGGAAAATATCGACCAGTAAATCAATTTAGAGATTTAATCAAGTTGGAAAGGGTATTCTTCAACGTTTCATTGATTTAAAGATTAGGCATATTTATAATAAATAAAGGTTGTAAATCCATCAATTTCATTAATAATCGGGATGTCATAAACACTTAATTTCACTTGATAAATAAATATTGTATGAAAGTTTATGAGAAACATATATTTATATGATGTAAATAAATTCAAATTTTACTTGGTGAGCATGGTTTTGGGTGTATAAAAATAAGAAACAATCATTCTTACCAATCTCTATTTTTGAGTTCAAATATAACTTTTGGGGCCTCTACATTTCTTAATGTAATTTTTCCTGGTATGTGTTATTTGTTTCAAATAATTAATTTTATGGTTAGCAATATATTTTTCTATTAAAATAATTTTTATTATTTTATATTGATTGATTTGAAAATGAAGACAGAAAAATTGATTGTATTTAATGTAGTTTATGATTAGATTCGATTGAAAAAAAAAATAGCATATATTTTAGATTTTTATTTACATTAGTTCTATATGCATGGCATTTTATTTATTTTAGAAATTGATTTTATATTTCAAATAAAACCAATATGGGTAATCAATCAAATGCCATGATTTTTTTCCAATGGTGGCATGTTGGAGGTGAATCCAAAAATAAATCTGTAATAATAAACTTGTAAAATTTGATAAGAACTTATTAATTGTAATAGAGATTTAAATATATAATTTTTCCTCCATTTAATATGCACATAGATAATATCTTAGGTTAAAATGGAATAAATCAAAAAGAAAATGAATAGTGGACTACTAGCCATGCCAATCTAGATGGATATATCATAACTTGAGCTCTGAGGTTCATATATAAAAAAATTATTTAAAAAATAAATTCTTGTATATATTGGAAACATGTATAAATTCATAGAGATGCATACAATTGCCTTACTGCTAGATTCTTTGTTTACCTCTAGATACCTGTATATACATAATTTCTTCTATCTTGATTATGTTGAATGAGTACATTAATTACTTTTCCAAATTTACCCATTGATATGTAAACTTAACCCCATAAACCAATGTTTTTTAATGAAGAGGTGTAAGAACCCCTTGGTTGGACATTAAAAAGCATCACAATTTTTTTATACACAAGTTCCAAAGTTATCCTATTGAAGCTGGTGATCAATTCCCATTAACCCATAATATTTAAATTAACTAACCCAAAAATAATAAAATAATATATGATAGAACATAAAATCTTATAAATTAAATTAGAGTAATAAAATTTAAAATTATAACAACTTTCATTTAATAAAAAACACCATGCTTGACTTTCTCATTATTTAATCTTAAATTGGATAAGTGGCTACTATCTTATCCTTTTGTGGTATAAGGGATAATAATATAGAAATGGAAATGCATAAAGGTTATAATAAAATTTATAACATGCAAATTGAGTGTTAAACTCATATATAAGCACACACTAAATTTATTATGTTGAGTATAGGCTAAATATAGAAAGTAAAACTAAGATATGTATGAAAATGACAAATAAATATTATACTTAGCTAGTTATGATTCTAACATAGTGATAATATAGAACATGTAGGAAATAGATTGGAATATATTTTTAGAATAGTCGTCAGATTCTAGATCTAACACTTCTAGCACTCTAGACACTAATGTCAACTTGGGATGGTTATGTTGACACCATTGTTTGTGTTTGATACAAGTGTCCTATACATAGTAATTATTAAAAAAGGATGCAACCACATATATTCTTATGGGTTTGATCTTTCCTTCACTCTAGTACATTCATATCTAGGTCATCGACTATCGCTCCTCATGAATTTATAAAACCCTAGTTCTTCATCTTCATAGTGAACTTGGGAAAAAATGGGTTAGTGGGTGCATGGTGTTGAGCTGACCCCAAATAACTCACTATTAGTGAGTACTAAATACATATCTAATACTCTGTAATAAGACTTCATACTAATGTAATTATTCCTTATGTGTTGGATTGTGTGTGAATCATACAATATGTGCAAAGTACAATAATGACCTAGTTTGTAGATTGTAAAATCAGGCTCTTGGGATGCTCCTTTAGTAATTCAGACCTATATATGTGTTGTACCTATGACTTGTATGGAAATAGGGAAACCTTTTTCAATTGAATGCTTGATAGAGTGTTCTTGATAGTTTTCCTTGGTCTCTTTGATCTTTTTCTAGGTTTGTGCTATGTGCAGAATGAATCAGGGTTGATCTTATATTTATATCAACCCCTTCAGAGTAATAAATCAGATTAAATCACTTAGGTCAACCATTATAATATGTTTTATTTTAAAAATATATGACTTTAGGGTACTATACACTTTCATTGAGTCATGACACTCATGTTGACACTAGTGTCTCCCGCACATGTTAGTGTCCAAGGAGTAAGAAAGTAGGTACATGTTTAGAACTTGTGAAGATGCAAGATAAGTAGATTTTAAGCATTATGAAAAAGGTAGAATGCCTAGGTTATCAGTATAATACTAGTTATATTAATAGATATAGGACAATGGATATAAGATAGAGTAGATGGAAGACTTATAGATGTGGGAAAAGGTCCAAAATTGAGAGGAACAACCAAAGTTTGAATTTGAAAAGTCTACAATACTAAGATGATATATAATCTATAAATATAATATATATTTCTCCTATTTAATTTAGTAATAAAATTTCTAATTTAAAGAAAATGTATACATGCCTGGGTGTGTATAACACACATTGTCTTTGTGTGTTCCCAACTTGAGTGCTTTATTGGTGGCTGAATTATAACCAAGATCATGTTACAATATATAATTAGTGCATCTAATCTGTGTTTAAATTACTTGAAATAGATTGAAATTGAAATAAAAAGGTTTAGGAGTACGCATGTGTGTTGATATATGTAATAAACCTGTTGGGGTCAAACTAGAAATGTATTTTTTAATTAACACATATACTATAAATAGACTACTCCACAAGAATCTACACAATGATCATACAAAATACTCTAAGTGTGATAACTGTAAATACTAATGTGGCATCTAATAGTCATTTACCATTCACAACATATGAAACACATTATAATACAAACATAAAAAGTAATTATAAATAGCCATCCTTTACTGGTATAGTACACAACCACTGTTGTCAATCCTTGGTACATAGGTAATTACAATTCTTCATGACAATGTTTACAAAAATAAATACAATATAATACAATTTACATAAAAAGATACAAGGCTTTGTGGATCATGAGTTCCCCAAACTCTCTTGTATCTATGGTAATATAAAGTGTCGTCTCAATAGTAGTACTGCTATGGGGAGGGATAACATCAGCCAAGTGATTTTACACATCAAACATGAACCAATGATCCCCCACACTAATCTCATTAGGGGAACGACCCTTCCTTTATAGATGAGTAGATAGTGATGGTATGGGAATCCATAGAGATAAGCAAGTACTTGTATGTGATATGATTTCTAAAATTAAACATGAAGTGTATTATATAAAATTCATTCTATTGCAAGATATCGCACAAACATGTAAATAATACTCATAAAATGATAATGTCTCACTAAACATACTTTGGCCCAAATTTTTAAGAATAATAAATAATAGAGATCTATAAATCAATCAAATTCATACACACCACTTGATCAGATTACCTTCATCTGAAATTATGATGCTAGTAAACTAGTGAAGATCGTCTCATTTCTTACTCCGTATTAACAATAAAAAATTAATCAAATATAATTTAACCATAAGATTCATATAATTTATGTCCTACCAACCATTTAACATAACATTTTAAACATAGGATCAATCAAAGCATACATTTATTTTATTAAACGTATAATGAATCTTACATTATTGTCTATCCCATACTAGAAATAATAATTATAATTTATACCACCTAGGTAAAATACATATTTAACAATAGATTCCAACTACCACATTTAGTTTCCAAACATACTACACTCTATGACAACCCATTTTACCATAGTGTAGTATTCTAAGACATAACTACTAGTTTTATACAAGTAGCCATATAAAGTAGTCATAAATACATGGAAACATAAGATTCTATTCAAGTAACTAGATATAACAAAATAAGTCATAGTTTCTATGAAACACATACTATTCTATCCTATCATTCATTAAAATCTCAAAGGTTGTATGCACGTATACATAAAGTCCTATTAACTATAATAAAACATGTTATTAATAGTAATAATCAATACACATAAATTTAATCAATCAAATATAGGTGCAATTATAAACATAACAATTATAGTATGTATCATCTATATATAATATACATTTATACTATAGTACTCTATGACATCCTATAATATCATAGTTCTTTATTTATGAAAACAACTACACAATTATGAATAACTAGTCTTATAATTCCAAGAACAATTGACCCATAATCATAAATAATAATCCAACAAGTATAGGTTTATACCACCCAAGTATACCTTATAGTTGAACTGCATATTATTATAACTTATAGGCATACATTATGATTCACTATTATATGCTAAATATAAACAAACACTTATACATATTAACACTCTCATAATATGTACCATGCATAAGCATTCAATATTGAATACATATAACTAATAGTTAACCATAACATTTGTAGAGAAATAGAGAAATCATAGACCTATTATAACATTCATTTAAACATCTCATTCTATATTATAAAAAACTATTTTAATATGGTTATAATTCTAGCCCCTAGGACACCAGATGACTAGATAAAACTATAATTATAGCTCCAAGTTTAGGCATATGACCCAACACAACCATTTACATTATGTATTTATGTTGTATACTTAAATCCATGTGTAGATATATTTATTATATGTACAACCTTATACATATTAATTATATTTGTACTATGTATCACATTGCAAGCACCCAACAATATATATAAAATGTAAATATTGACAATCATATAACATTATAAATAATAATTTCATATGATTTCCGCATCCGTTATAGCATTCTTTTTCATAAGATACTTCAATATCTTATTATTATACCTTATTCCCTTCACAATATGATTTCCACATATGTTAACACCATAATAATAGTTTGCTTCAATACCTCATCATGAATATCATTTTCATACACTAGAGTAATAGTATAATGATGCTTTAGCCCTGATACCTCATAGAATAATGTTACATTTTATGAAAAAGATATAGTTCACATATTTAGACTAAATATATGGTACACAATACATTTAGTAATATTTGATACATCAAATACAATCATTTAGTAATATATTTAGTAGAACAACATGTTTGATTAGCTAGTTGACTATATCTACCATTATGTCTACCACATTGCCAACAAGTCAAACAAAAATTTGTATTATCTCCTTTTTTTCACAAGCTAAGGTCATATCTACATTTATTTCACTTCACTAAGCTTACACAATGTAAGCCATCAGTTTACACATTCTTTATATAGATAAGAGAATACATTGAAGAAGCGATTACTTAGAATAATAATCTAATAAGGCATTCTTGGTACATCACATATAAACACAAATGTACTTATCTATTTGACCCTTAAGTCTAGATTATATATGCATCATATATATGACCTAGATTCACTTTATACATGACATGCATATATATTTCATATTCATCCTTAATTCCTAAACATAAAGTAATATATATACAAATAGTGAACCTATAAGCTAATTAAATAAATTAAAAGCTTGGATTCTATTGGTATTTATAAAATCACCTATTTATTTAGTGAAAATTTAACCATAGCCATAATGAATATATGTAGCTAACGTGAAGACTCAATCATGTTCATCATACTTGTACCCAAACAATAGAGAATAAATTTTAGTTTGTTACCTAGAAAAAGAAGAAGTAATATGACCAAGTTGTGCTCAGTTCTGAGGAAATTTTACAGTAGGGATAATAGACTGGCAATCTCAATGACCTAAAGATTACACATAGCTAGGGGAATCACCATATCCCCAATAATCTTAAATTTTAAAGGCAAGAGGGTATTTACACAATTCAAATTTTAATTATTAATGAGAACACACGTGCTACCTCTAAACTAGCATAACTAGTATTGTTAATCATAATGCTCAATTGGGTCTCTTCTTATGGGCCTGCATTCTATTGATGGGCCTAATTTCTATTGAATCATTGATAATGTTTTGTTAGATATAATATGTAATCTACTACATAACATATGATTCACTAATAAATTTTGATAACTACAATCTTAAATTATTGTACATCTAATTTAAGTCACTGCAAGATTACAATCACATAAGTTCTCAAGTACAAATTAATAGTTTGGAAGTCATAACAACTCCATCTGTGTATATGGCACTGTTATATTTAGTGTAGATATAAATCAATGATATAAATCATTGTAGGTGGATAAGTAGGCTTAAAATATTGTACAATAATATACAAAGTATATTCAATGGTTAACTAGGTCTTTGTTTTTCCATTCAATAATATAGTTCTATATCTGTATTCATAAGTTTAGTTTGTTGTAGTTAAGATGCATTTTTTGAAGTTCTATTTCAATGTAGAGATCTATACAAACACATCATTATTTTTCCCCATCCACTATAACGCTTGAATAAAATTAATTTGCTACCAAAATACAATATATAATATTACTATATTTTTTTGTACATTATTTATATATAACAACCAATTTTCTATGATCTATTAGATTCACATAATTTTTCTCCAAACTATATATAGAATTTGACTCACACAAATTCACCACAGTCTAGAATTGAGCAACGCTTAATTCATAAATCTTCTTGAAAAAATAGAACCCTATAAATTTACTATAGATTTATGCTTTATAGTTTTCATGAGGTCACATTACACTACCATTTCCAATGGATTCCAATAGAATCATAATGTTACTTAATCTATTTGGGCATATACACCATTATCTTCATAAATAATAGATTCCAATCCCATAATCTACAATCTACTTTGGTATATAAATTAAATTGCACAACCTACCTAAACACAACTATCTTAATTTCAAATGGGAAATGCTCGTGGCTTCCATTAGAAAATGGACTCTATCATTCTTTTCCTTCCATCTCCATTTTACTCTCTATGCTCTCTCATTTCCATGTTGTGCCCTCTCTCCCTAAATCCTTTCTAATTTTTTTCATTGCATCTTTTTCTCCTTTTAATTCCTTTCATGTTTCAGAATAAAGTGTTTTTTTTTTTGTTTTAAGAGTTTTACTTCCTTATTTTACTTTCTAAAAAAACTTTCTTTGTTTTTGTTTTTCTAATTATTTTATATTTTTCTCTTATTTTTGTTTTAATTCATTTTTATTACCTTTTTCCACTTTTTCCCTCTAAACTGGCACTTTATAATTTTTTATTCATCTTAATATTAATTATAAAAATCAAGAAATTCACTAATTTGATTAGCATCCCATAATGTCATGATGGATTAATTAAATCAACAAATCCAAATTAAATCTAATTATGTTAAACTCCAAAATACAAGTACTGTGCAAGATAATTTCCAAATAACTATTAAACTATGCTAAAAAATCATTAGAAAATAATTATCTAATACAAGAAAAAATAAACACATTATGTTAACCATTTTTATAATACATTCTAACATGTGTTAGTTATTGTGGTGTGTGTAAGGTTCTATATGGTTTCTATGTCGTCCTCTAACATATCCATTTATGTCACCTTATTTGATGATGCTCTCCCTCTTTCATACTCTAAGGGATGAGTTCTCCCATGTCAACCTCATAATAATCATGTAATTAGATCATTACAACATGATATACATACATCATAAAATATAGTTGAAATAACAAATCAACATGATCATAAAGTAAACATATACTTAAAACTAACTCATAAAAGTTTGATCATGTAACCTAAGGAATATCTTAATGTCTCATAAAAATATATATATCAAGGCTTAGTTAAAAATATCCAAATCCAAATTTTTAAACTATAGATAGCCATGGATAATTTAGTAGGTTTGCCTAGTGAAGAATCAGGATGTAACATCTTTTTCCCCTAAAACTAGTCATCATACCAGATGAATCTTATTCAAACATAATTTTTGAATTAAGACATTTTCCACCATAAAAATAACATGAGATAATAGTATCAAATCAAATAATATATAAAACTCACTTATTAAACTCCTCATAGTTCTCCCAAGTAGTACTATTCTCAAAATATTGGTCCCATAAAACCTTGCTCTGTGCCATCTACCTATTATGTAAATAAGGTTTAAATCATGACAAGTGACAATAATAATCTTAGTTTTAGTTTGTATATAAATAATCATTTCATATGTATTAGATTATAAGATCAAGTTTATCATGGATCTAATATGTGGCCATTACATGGTTAAGGATCATAATTTGTTTTAGTCATTTCGTAAAGTAGATGATGAGAGCATTCATTTAGTATATGGCTCAATTATTCTTATTATTGATAGTATTAATGTTTTTTGATTGATGAAATAAAATTTAGTTGTTTTTTATATTGGGACACAAACAAGGCCATAAATATTTAGATAGATTTTTAGACGTATTTTAGATACCATATTTATTAGAGAACAACTTGATGTCACTTGAACTTATGATCCAACGAGACAATTTACATATTAATTTTTTATCTTTCTAAACTATCATTGAACCACATCCTTCAAATATTAGTAGTTATAATTTTAAATGCCAATCGATCACACAATTATAAATGTGTACTATGTATTAAATTTTAATATAAATTTGATGTTTTTTATGAAAGGAAAAAATAGTAGATTTGCAATGGGTATTTGCTACATTTCTTTACTTCATCTTTTACATATCACTAATATCATCCTAACAAGATAAATCATTTGCATGATTTGTTTATTTCCACATACTATCCTCATAGTGTTGTAATGAGGGAGGGGGAAAATCATTTATTTTTCAATGTATATGTCACCATTTGACTGATGATCATCAAGATGGGCTCTATTAGTTCGAGGCAATAACATAGGTGTACTAAGGGAGAGGAGAAAAATAGTTGAAACATAAAAGAAACAATGATGAAGATGAGAACTAGATTTATTCTTATGAATGTACAAACATAATTGTAATGTTAAGAAGAACCAAGTAATCAGAGAGTGTACTTACTTGGGAATACTAGGACATGTGAGTTTAGCTATTATTGAAATAATATATGGGATCCTAGGAAGGAGATCAAGGATGTCATGGAGCATAAAATCATGACAAGTGATAACAATAAGACTATTTTTATTTTGTATAAAAATAATCATTTCATATGCATTAGATTCTAAGATAAAGTTTATCATGGATCTAATATGTGGCCATTGCATGGTTAAGGATTATAATTTGTTTTAGTCATTTGTCAATAAATTACATGATGAGAAAATTCATTTAGTTATTGGCTCAATTCTTCTTATTATGGATAGTATTAATGTTTTTGTATGATTAAATAAAAGTTAGTTATTTTTATATTGGGACAAAAACAAGGCCCCAAATATTTAGATAGATCATTACACATGTTTTTGATACCATATTTATTAAAGAACAACTTGATGTCACTTGAACTTATGATCTAATGAGACAATTTACCTATTAATTTTTTATCTTTCTAAACTATCACTGAACTACATCCTTCAAATATCAGTAGTAATAATGTTAAATGCCAATGGATCACATGATTATAAATGTTTACTATGTATTAATTTGAATATAAATTTGTTTTTTTATGAAAGGAAAAAATATCTATTTTTGTCCCAGGTTTTTTAGTGAAAAGTATTTTAGGTAGTTATGGGAGAAGTACCATAGTAAAAAACCTAAGTTTAAAGGCTTAAACTATTATCTATGTGCCACGCAGGGATATAAAAAATAATTCATTTGAAAGTTTAATATATTTTTTAATTGATATATTTTGTTTGGTAAGTTGAAATGAAGTAAAAGTCATATTTTGTATTAATTTAAAATGAAAATTTTGAATGTATGTTAAAACATGTGATGTTAAATACTTAAATATGAGTAAATATATTGTACATTAATAAATTAATTATGCATAACTCGGTGGGGATAGCCTGGCGGTGTGTGAGCTGAGTGATAGAAGTGGGAGGTCTTGGGGTCTATTCCTCATGCTGATTACCTCTATAGCATTGTTCCCATACTAGGCTCAGGTATGTCAAACATGAGGGTACCTGATATGGTGGACTAGTCGGCTTAGTGTTCAATGCGACAAGGGTCAATAGGTAGCTTGAAATAAGTGTCCAATAAAATGAGGCAAGCCACAGTCCATGTCTAGGATTACTCTTCATAGCCAGTTCTAGCTCTGATTAAATAAACCTTGTTACCAAACATTTTTTTATACTAATATGGGATGGGTGATGGACAAGCAGTGTGGAACTTGTGAAGGTAACACTTGATATGAGGTGCAGGAGTGAGAGATTTCTCAAGGAGAGGTTTTCAAGAGCCAACTTATTGATGAGCACATCGAGGAGGAGTTGGAGTGGGAAAACTATAATATGTTATGAAATTTTTTTTAGAAGAGATTAGGGTTTTTCAAGGATCATAAGTGGAGCTTAAATGATGACCTAGCTTTTTCATTGATCTCAGGTGGAATATGGCATTGGAAATGCTTAAAACCAATAGTATTCAGTTTGAGGCGGTTCCTTAGCACATGGTGTGGTTAGCTAAGGAGTTAGGGTTGGATCTTCTTCCTCCCATCTAAGGGATGTGTTTAGGAGTTAAGATTCTTCCTTCTCCTCCCATTCCTTTTCTTTCTTCCTATTCAGACTTGCTTAAGTTTTCCTCAAAGGAGCTTGAGGTTGAGATCAGGGTTGAGGCTCTAGAGGAGTTTAATGGTTTGGATTTGCCTTCTGGTTTGTTTATCTCATATTTTTTGGAGGTAGAGGTCTTCCCTTGTCTCAACTCCAACTCGTTCTCTATTCTTATCGCTTCTCTAGTTTTGAGGGTTGTTGGTGGTGTTGATGTGGTTTTTTCCTATCCTACGAGCTCGGTGGTGGTTGTGAATGCTCCTTTTGGCTTTGATTGGTTCAAGAGTTCCATTTTTTTATGACTATTTTATCTCCTCTACTTTTATTGGTTTTGGCTTGGTTCTCTCCCTCTGGCAGAGTCCTTTTGGTGGTTTTATTTTTTGCATGGAGAGCGTCTCTTTGTGAGCTCTGTATAATTGGTTGGTTGGCTAGTTTATGGTTTGGCTTTGGTAATTTGGGCCTATAAGCCAAGCTATCCTTGTTTTTTTCAAGGAAACCACGTCGTTTGGATCGTTTGCTTTGTAGGGTTAAATGGAAATCACCTTCTTTTACTTGCCTTGTTTCTTAGGGTTTTTCCTCTTTTTAGGGGCTTTATGCCTCTTTATCAAGGCAACCAGGGTTTGCATCTTATACTAATGGATGTGCACCAATTCATTTTTGTTCCGTTTTGGTGCTTCTGTGGCTTCCTTTGGTGTTCAACTTTTATCCTTAGTGGATTTCCACTACGAATGGTGCTTTCATAGGTTTTTTCTCAATCTTAACTCGAACTTTCCTATTGGCTTGTGTAGGTCGTGGAACATAGCTATTCTATTAGCTTTTGCCAAGGTATTCTTTGGTATCTTATTTTTTGTAATCTTGCTCTAAGAGGGTGGTTTATCTCATTTCGTGTTTGATATGGAAAAAAATATGTCTATCCTTTGTTTGGATGTGGTGAAGCAGTACAAGTCTCGACCGTCTTCTCAAATTAAGCTGGACTTGCATTCATTTATTTTTCGTTTTGATTGTTAGTTTTTGTTCGGTTTTGATATGGGGGTTTTGACATTAGTAGGTGTTGGTGTAGCTGATTTGGTTACCTAGTTAGATGGCTTTTTTGGTCTTCGCTGACTTTATTCCTTGTCATGGGTTTTTTTGATAAGCCAAGATTTTCTTTAATAACTTTTTTTTATTTTATTTTCTGAACACTAGACTCACTAACCCTGACATCTTAAAAAATAGACTAATTATTGATAAATTATGATATATTTAATTATCGTGAAATAAATCTTGAACTTAACATGTTCTTCATGCTGCTACAGTTCCTGTGGTATTTCTCGACATTACATGCTCCACGACGTCTTGGGAAGATGGAGTAAGGTCTGTGTACGGAAATAAAACTGTACAAACTGATGTTTACCCAACATTTCTGACAGCTGGAATGAGCTTTTGTACTTTTATTTCCTTTAAAAACTGATTTTTATTTATTTATTTTTAAATTTAAAAAAAATTTATTCCATCAAATTTACCTGGAATTCTACTTCTACTTATAACATTTATTTACACATTAACCAATATTTATTCCTAATAAGTTTTTTATTTAAAAAAATAATGATTTATCTTAGAAAGTGCATTCACACGATATATCGTATCAGCCGGATTGATGCTAATAAATATTTGAGGCCAACGTTGTAGATAATGACATTGGTGTCTTCTTTGTGATCCTTTTGCTTTTAGCTTTGACGTTTTCTGAATCAAACTCTGTAAATTTCGTAGAAAATCTTACAGCGCGCCATTCATGTTGGGTTTCAAATTCGAAAAAAACCCATGGATGGTTCGCTTTAACAAAGAGTGAGTGGATGGTTAGCAAATATTCAACGATTGCATGGAATATATTAAAATGGATTATTATAGAGAATGAGATTTTATGTTTTTATAGGTTCATAAAAATTATTGTTGAAGTTTTTAGAATTATTGTGGGTATGATTGGGGAAATAGATATATGATTAAAAAAACAAACCAGTTTTTTTTAAAATAGGGAAAAAAAACATTTTTTAAGAAAATAAAGATAATAAATATTGTCATATTTAATATTTTATGTAGCATATTAATATGGATATAGAATATTTTATATTAGACATTAAATATGTAGTATCTAATATTTGTTCAATCTTGATTTAATAATAATTTAAAATAACAAATCATATTATAACATGTAAAATTCAAGCATTAGTATTTTAAAAGTTAAATATTAATATTTCAAATTTGAATTTTTGATCATAAATTAAAAAATTGTATATAATAATATTTTGTGATAAAATTGATTACATCATAAAATGTATAATAATTTTTTTTTAAATTATAATTGTAAGTCATTAAAATGACATATTAAAATGAATAACTTTCTTAAATTAAAATATTAAAATAAATAATTTTTAAAAAATATAATATGATATTACGAAAAAATTATATAATCATAAAATTAAAATGTTCAGCTTTTGAAACCTTCCCTTAACTTGAGAATACATTAAGATAAGATAGAATACATTAACATAAAATTACATATACATTTAAGATTCACAATTTGTATATATGTAAGGACCCCTTAAAGTTAGGTGGACCACTTAAAAATTAAAAATTCGCTCAAATTAACTAGAAGGATGATTCTAAACAAATGTATACTTCAAACATTCCATGTTTATGTTTTTAGTCATAAAAACCTTAAAATGAATCATTCAAAGACTAGGAAATGCGCATTGTTCTTTCTACTAAGTTACCTTTTAAAATTGACTTCATTCCAAATTTATCTATTTCTAATAGATTATCTAATAAAAATGACTAATATATTCAAATATTTTTAAAGAGAAGGGTTTAATTTTGAGTTATGATATGAATTAAATTTTTATTTTATTACATTTATTTCATATTAATCACTATTAATTTTATTTTAATCAATTTTTAATGATAATATAAATAATATAAAGATATTAAATAATTTATTTTATTATTTTATACTAAATTAAATAAGGTGTTAGTCAATATGAAATTCATATAATTTATAATTTATAAAGAGTATTATGATAAATCGAATGTTATGTTATCATAATCTAGTATACATGATAATTTAATTAATCTACCAATCATATTTTCTTTACTAATTTTTTAATGGTATGAAAATCACCTATAAGATGCCATGATTAGTAGGGAGGCTCCTCTATTGGATATGAGGAACCTCGATTGGAATGATGCAGCTTTAATTTTCATACCTCAAATAGATATGGGGATCCATTACATGCCACATGGTATGATTCCCAATCGTAGGTTGTCATGACTAATTATAAATATTTCACAGATGATCATATCTACTAGATGATATTGGGTGAACATAGAAGTAATCATAATTAATTACATCTACATACTTATATTGCATTCCCCCTTATTTGTGGTTACTGAAAATATTTACAGTTATGTGCTTCTACTTAGATATAACTGCATTTACATGGAAATAATATTAAATCGTATCATAATATGCAGAAACTTGGTCGATCTCATTCAGTGATATCCTTCAATCATAAAATTTAGTGGCTTTTATCATTGATCTGTCAAGTGAAGGTGAGAATCTTTTTAACAAATTTGTTCACCATTTCAAATATCAAACACTTTGGAAATCGTTGATACAAAGAGCACTATCAATTGAATTTATGAAATAAATGGCATATTGATTGTGTTGATCAACAACTAAATTGAATTAGTTCTTAAGGTTTTCACGTATTTAATAGATATGCATGCTATAGATTAGTGATGCACCAAGGGTTATTGATATTTATGGGAAAATATCGACCAGTAAATCAATTTAGAGATTTAATCAAGTTGGAAAGGGTATTCTTCAACGTTTCATTGATTTAAAGATTAGGCATATTTATAATAAATAAAGGTTGTAAATCCATCAATTTCATTAATAATCGGGATGTCATAAACACTTAATTTCACTTGATAAATAAATATTGTATGAAAGTTTATGAGAAACATATATTTATATGATGTAAATAAATTCAAATTTTACTTGGTGAGCATGGTTTTGGGTGTATAAAAATAAGAAACAATCATTCTTACCAATCTCTATTTTTGAGTTCAAATATAACTTTTGGGGCCTCTACATTTCTTAATGTAATTTTTCCTGGTATGTGTTATTTGTTTCAAATAATTAATTTTATGGTTAGCAATATATTTTTCTATTAAAATAATTTTTATTATTTTATATTGATTGATTTGAAAATGAAGACAGAAAAATTGATTGTATTTAATGTAGTTTATGATTAGATTCGATTGAAAAAAAAAATAGCATATATTTTAGATTTTTATTTACATTAGTTCTATATGCATGGCATTTTATTTATTTTAGAAATTGATTTTATATTTCAAATAAAACCAATATGGGTAATCAATCAAATGCCATGATTTTTTTCCAATGGTGGCATGTTGGAGGTGAATCCAAAAATAAATCTGTAATAATAAACTTGTAAAATTTGATAAGAACTTATTAATTGTAATAGAGATTTAAATATATAATTTTTCCTCCATTTAATATGCACATAGATAATATCTTAGGTTAAAATGGAATAAATCAAAAAGAAAATGAATAGTGGACTACTAGCCATGCCAATCTAGATGGATATATCATAACTTGAGCTCTGAGGTTCATATATAAAAAAATTATTTAAAAAATAAATTCTTGTATATATTGGAAACATGTATAAATTCATAGAGATGCATACAATTGCCTTACTGCTAGATTCTTTGTTTACCTCTAGATACCTGTATATACATAATTTCTTCTATCTTGATTATGTTGAATGAGTACATTAATTACTTTTCCAAATTTACCCATTGATATGTAAACTTAACCCCATAAACCAATGTTTTTTAATGAAGAGGTGTAAGAACCCCTTGGTTGGACATTAAAAAGCATCACAATTTTTTTATACACAAGTTCCAAAGTTATCCTATTGAAGCTGGTGATCAATTCCCATTAACCCATAATATTTAAATTAACTAACCCAAAAATAATAAAATAATATATGATAGAACATAAAATCTTATAAATTAAATTAGAGTAATAAAATTTAAAATTATAACAACTTTCATTTAATAAAAAACACCATGCTTGACTTTCTCATTATTTAATCTTAAATTGGATAAGTGGCTACTATCTTATCCTTTTGTGGTATAAGGGATAATAATATAGAAATGGAAATGCATAAAGGTTATAATAAAATTTATAACATGCAAATTGAGTGTTAAACTCATATATAAGCACACACTAAATTTATTATGTTGAGTATAGGCTAAATATAGAAAGTAAAACTAAGATATGTATGAAAATGACAAATAAATATTATACTTAGCTAGTTATGATTCTAACATAGTGATAATATAGAACATGTAGGAAATAGATTGGAATATATTTTTAGAATAGTCGTCAGATTCTAGATCTAACACTTCTAGCACTCTAGACACTAATGTCAACTTGGGATGGTTATGTTGACACCATTGTTTGTGTTTGATACAAGTGTCCTATACATAGTAATTATTAAAAAAGGATGCAACCACATATATTCTTATGGGTTTGATCTTTCCTTCACTCTAGTACATTCATATCTAGGTCATCGACTATCGCTCCTCATGAATTTATAAAACCCTAGTTCTTCATCTTCATAGTGAACTTGGGAAAAAATGGGTTAGTGGGTGCATGGTGTTGAGCTGACCCCAAATAACTCACTATTAGTGAGTACTAAATACATATCTAATACTCTGTAATAAGACTTCATACTAATGTAATTATTCCTTATGTGTTGGATTGTGTGTGAATCATACAATATGTGCAAAGTACAATAATGACCTAGTTTGTAGATTGTAAAATCAGGCTCTTGGGATGCTCCTTTAGTAATTCAGACCTATATATGTGTTGTACCTATGACTTGTATGGAAATAGGGAAACCTTTTTCAATTGAATGCTTGATAGAGTGTTCTTGATAGTTTTCCTTGGTCTCTTTGATCTTTTTCTAGGTTTGTGCTATGTGCAGAATGAATCAGGGTTGATCTTATATTTATATCAACCCCTTCAGAGTAATAAATCAGATTAAATCACTTAGGTCAACCATTATAATATGTTTTATTTTAAAAATATATGACTTTAGGGTACTATACACTTTCATTGAGTCATGACACTCATGTTGACACTAGTGTCTCCCGCACATGTTAGTGTCCAAGGAGTAAGAAAGTAGGTACATGTTTAGAACTTGTGAAGATGCAAGATAAGTAGATTTTAAGCATTATGAAAAAGGTAGAATGCCTAGGTTATCAGTATAATACTAGTTATATTAATAGATATAGGACAATGGATATAAGATAGAGTAGATGGAAGACTTATAGATGTGGGAAAAGGTCCAAAATTGAGAGGAACAACCAAAGTTTGAATTTGAAAAGTCTACAATACTAAGATGATATATAATCTATAAATATAATATATATTTCTCCTATTTAATTTAGTAATAAAATTTCTAATTTAAAGAAAATGTATACATGCCTGGGTGTGTATAACACACATTGTCTTTGTGTGTTCCCAACTTGAGTGCTTTATTGGTGGCTGAATTATAACCAAGATCATGTTACAATATATAATTAGTGCATCTAATCTGTGTTTAAATTACTTGAAATAGATTGAAATTGAAATAAAAAGGTTTAGGAGTACGCATGTGTGTTGATATATGTAATAAACCTGTTGGGGTCAAACTAGAAATGTATTTTTTAATTAACACATATACTATAAATAGACTACTCCACAAGAATCTACACAATGATCATACAAAATACTCTAAGTGTGATAACTGTAAATACTAATGTGGCATCTAATAGTCATTTACCATTCACAACATATGAAACACATTATAATACAAACATAAAAAGTAATTATAAATAGCCATCCTTTACTGGTATAGTACACAACCACTGTTGTCAATCCTTGGTACATAGGTAATTACAATTCTTCATGACAATGTTTACAAAAATAAATACAATATAATACAATTTACATAAAAAGATACAAGGCTTTGTGGATCATGAGTTCCCCAAACTCTCTTGTATCTATGGTAATATAAAGTGTCGTCTCAATAGTAGTACTGCTATGGGGAGGGATAACATCAGCCAAGTGATTTTACACATCAAACATGAACCAATGATCCCCCACACTAATCTCATTAGGGGAACGACCCTTCCTTTATAGATGAGTAGATAGTGATGGTATGGGAATCCATAGAGATAAGCAAGTACTTGTATGTGATATGATTTCTAAAATTAAACATGAAGTGTATTATATAAAATTCATTCTATTGCAAGATATCGCACAAACATGTAAATAATACTCATAAAATGATAATGTCTCACTAAACATACTTTGGCCCAAATTTTTAAGAATAATAAATAATAGAGATCTATAAATCAATCAAATTCATACACACCACTTGATCAGATTACCTTCATCTGAAATTATGATGCTAGTAAACTAGTGAAGATCGTCTCATTTCTTACTCCGTATTAACAATAAAAAATTAATCAAATATAATTTAACCATAAGATTCATATAATTTATGTCCTACCAACCATTTAACATAACATTTTAAACATAGGATCAATCAAAGCATACATTTATTTTATTAAACGTATAATGAATCTTACATTATTGTCTATCCCATACTAGAAATAATAATTATAATTTATACCACCTAGGTAAAATACATATTTAACAATAGATTCCAACTACCACATTTAGTTTCCAAACATACTACACTCTATGACAACCCATTTTACCATAGTGTAGTATTCTAAGACATAACTACTAGTTTTATACAAGTAGCCATATAAAGTAGTCATAAATACATGGAAACATAAGATTCTATTCAAGTAACTAGATATAACAAAATAAGTCATAGTTTCTATGAAACACATACTATTCTATCCTATCATTCATTAAAATCTCAAAGGTTGTATGCACGTATACATAAAGTCCTATTAACTATAATAAAACATGTTATTAATAGTAATAATCAATACACATAAATTTAATCAATCAAATATAGGTGCAATTATAAACATAACAATTATAGTATGTATCATCTATATATAATATACATTTATACTATAGTACTCTATGACATCCTATAATATCATAGTTCTTTATTTATGAAAACAACTACACAATTATGAATAACTAGTCTTATAATTCCAAGAACAATTGACCCATAATCATAAATAATAATCCAACAAGTATAGGTTTATACCACCCAAGTATACCTTATAGTTGAACTGCATATTATTATAACTTATAGGCATACATTATGATTCACTATTATATGCTAAATATAAACAAACACTTATACATATTAACACTCTCATAATATGTACCATGCATAAGCATTCAATATTGAATACATATAACTAATAGTTAACCATAACATTTGTAGAGAAATAGAGAAATCATAGACCTATTATAACATTCATTTAAACATCTCATTCTATATTATAAAAAACTATTTTAATATGGTTATAATTCTAGCCCCTAGGACACCAGATGACTAGATAAAACTATAATTATAGCTCCAAGTTTAGGCATATGACCCAACACAACCATTTACATTATGTATTTATGTTGTATACTTAAATCCATGTGTAGATATATTTATTATATGTACAACCTTATACATATTAATTATATTTGTACTATGTATCACATTGCAAGCACCCAACAATATATATAAAATGTAAATATTGACAATCATATAACATTATAAATAATAATTTCATATGATTTCCGCATCCGTTATAGCATTCTTTTTCATAAGATACTTCAATATCTTATTATTATACCTTATTCCCTTCACAATATGATTTCCACATATGTTAACACCATAATAATAGTTTGCTTCAATACCTCATCATGAATATCATTTTCATACACTAGAGTAATAGTATAATGATGCTTTAGCCCTGATACCTCATAGAATAATGTTACATTTTATGAAAAAGATATAGTTCACATATTTAGACTAAATATATGGTACACAATACATTTAGTAATATTTGATACATCAAATACAATCATTTAGTAATATATTTAGTAGAACAACATGTTTGATTAGCTAGTTGACTATATCTACCATTATGTCTACCACATTGCCAACAAGTCAAACAAAAATTTGTATTATCTCCTTTTTTTCACAAGCTAAGGTCATATCTACATTAATTTCACTTCACTAAGCTTACACAATGTAAGCCATCAGTTTACACATTCTTTATATAGATAAGAGAATACATTGAAGAAGCGATTACTTAGAATAATAATCTAATAAGGCATTCTTGGTACATCACATATAAACACAAATGTACTTATCTATTTGACCCTTAAGTCTAGATTATATATGCATCATATATATGACCTAGATTCACTTTATACATGACATGCATATATATTTCATATTCATCCTTAATTCCTAAACATAAAGTAATATATATACAAATAGTGAACCTATAAGCTAATTAAATAAATTAAAAGCTTGGATTCTATTGGTATTTATAAAATCACCTATTTATTTAGTGAAAATTTAACCATAGCCATAATGAATATATGTAGCTAACGTGAAGACTCAATCATGTTCATCATACTTGTACCCAAACAATAGAGAATAAATTTTAGTTTGTTACCTAGAAAAAGAAGAAGTAATATGACCAAGTTGTGCTCAGTTCTGAGGAAATTTTACAGTAGGGATAATAGACTGGCAATCTCAATGACCTAAAGATTACACATAGCTAGGGGAATCACCATATCCCCAATAATCTTAAATTTTAAAGGCAAGAGGGTATTTACACAATTCAAATTTTAATTATTAATGAGAACACACGTGCTACCTCTAAACTAGCATAACTAGTATTGTTAATCATAATGCTCAATTGGGTCTCTTCTTATGGGCCTGCATTCTATTGATGGGCCTAATTTCTATTGAATCATTGATAATGTTTTGTTAGATATAATATGTAATCTACTACATAACATATGATTCACTAATAAATTTTGATAACTACAATCTTAAATTATTGTACATCTAATTTAAGTCACTGCAAGATTACGATCACATAAGTTCTCAAGTACAAATTAATAGTTTGGAAGTCATAACAACTCCATCTGTGTATATGGCACTGTTATATTTAGTGTAGATATAAATCAATGATATAAATCATTGTAGGTGGATAAGTAGGCTTAAAATATTGTACAATAATATACAAAGTATATTCAATGGTTAACTAGGTCTTTGTTTTTCCATTCAATAATATAGTTCTATATCTGTATTCATAAGTTTAGTTTGTTGTAGTTAAGATGCATTTTTTGAAGTTCTATTTCAATGTAGAGATCTATACAAACACATCATTATTTTTCCCCATCCACTATAACGCTTGAATAAAATTAATTTGCTACCAAAATACAATATATAATATTACTATATTTTTTTGTACATTATTTATATATAACAACCAATTTTCTATGATCTATTAGATTCACATAATTTTTCTCCAAACTATATATAGAATTTGACTCACACAAATTCACCACAGTCTAGAATTGAGCAACGCTTAATTCATAAATCTTCTTGAAAAAATAGAACCCTATAAATTTACTATAGATTTATGCCTTATAGTTTTCATGAGGTCACATTACACTACCATTTCCAATGGATTCCAATAGAATCATAATGTTACTTAATCTATTTGGGCATATACACCATTATCTTCATAAATAATAGATTCCAATCCCATAATCTACAATCTACTTTGGTATATAAATTAAATTGCACAACCTACCTAAACACAACTATCTTAATTTCAAATGGGAAATGCTCGTGGCTTCCATTAGAAAATGGACTCTATCATTCTTTTCCTTCCATCTCCATTTTACTCTCTATGCTCTCTCATTTCCATGTTGTGCCCTCTCTCCCTAAATCCTTTCTAATTTTTTTCATTGCATCTTTTTCTCCTTTTAATTCCTTTCATGTTTCAGAATAAAGTGTTTTTTTTTTGTTTTAAGAGTTTTACTTCCTTATTTTACTTTCTAAAAAAACTTTCTTTGTTTTTGTTTTTCTAATTATTTTATATTTTTCTCTTATTTTTGTTTTAATTCATTTTTATTACCTTTTTCCACTTTTTCCCTCTAAACTGGCACTTTATAATTTTTTATTCATCTTAATATTAATTATAAAAATCAAGAAATTCACTAATTTGATTAGCATCCCATAATGTCATGATGGATTAATTAAATCAACAAATCCAAATTAAATCTAATTATGTTAAACTCCAAAATACAAGTACTGTGCAAGATAATTTCCAAATAACTATTAAACTATTCTAAAAAATCATTAGAAAATAATTATCTAATACAAGAAAAAATAAACACATTATGTTAACCATTTTTATAATACATTCTAACATGTGTTAGTTATTGTGGTGTGTGTAAGGTTCTATATGGTTTCTATGTCGTCCTCTAACATATCCATTTATGTCACCTTATTTGATGATGCTCTCCCTCTTTCATACTCTAAGGGATGAGTTCTCCCATGTCAACCTCATAATAATCATGTAATTAGATCATTACAACATGATATACATACATCATAAAATATAGTTGAAATAACAAATCAACATGATCATAAAGTAAACATATACTTAAAACTAACTCATAAAAGTTTGATCATGTAACCTAAGGAATATCTTAATGTCTCATAAAAATATATATATCAAGGCTTAGTTAAAAATATCCAAATCCAAATTTTTAAACTATAGATAGCCATGGATAATTTAGTAGGTTTGCCTAGTGAAGAATCAGGATGTAACATCTTTTTCCCCTAAAACTAGTCATCATACCAGATGAATCTTATTCAAACATAATTTTTGAATTAAGACATTTTCCACCATAAAAATAACATGATATAATAGTATCAAATCAAATAATATATAAAACTCACTTATTAAACTCCTCATAGTTCTCCCAAGTAGTACTATTCTCAAAATATTGGTCCCATAAAACCTTGCTTTGTGCCATCTACCTATTATGTAAATAAGGTTTACGAGTGTCAATTACTCTGTTTGGTTCTATCATGAACACCCAAGGGTCCATAAATGATAATAAAATACTAAACATATCACAGTGAAATTTTCACTAACTTCCCAAAAACACAGGAATCATCATAAAAGTCAAAATAAATGACCAAGGAGATTTTCACAAAACCTTTTATCCCCTCTACACATCTCTCTAACTTAGAGAATGTTTTATTTTGGAGAGTTTTAAGTGATTTCATGGTGATGTAATGAATGTATCCTAGTAAGTGGATGTAGTACTTTGATAGCCTAAGTAACAATGACAAAGTGTGCAATGTGCTTGTCCTAGTGTGTTAAAAGGAGGCTTGACTGATATTTAATTTTGACATGATTAGAGATGTTTAGGTGTGATTATGGTGATTGAATCATGTTTTATAGGTCCCTAAGATGTTATCTATGCTTTGATAGCTTGTGTACATAAGTTGAATTCATCTAGCAGTCCATAGTTTTTATCTAGACACTTTGGGTCTAGTGGTAGAAAATCTAATTAGGTAGTTTGTTGACATCACCATTACCACATGGGAATGATTCAAGGGGAGTTGGTCATAAGGTTTCCATCACATTAATCCCTAGTTATTATGTACCATATCTCAAGTCATGCTTACAATCACGATCAAAGAGATGAGGGTGAAAAGTTGGATTTTTAATTAGAATCCATTATTTTTCCCATACTTAGCCAAATTTGCAAAGTGACAAGAAGAGTTGATTAATAATTTTGATGGGGGAAGATCTCATATGTGTTGATATTTTAGTAAAAGGTGATCATATAGGTTTGTTCATTTTTGTGCCTAATTTTTTTGTTCTAATTTTTAGATCATACGACAAAGCATGTCAAAAGATATGCATATGTAAAGTTGAACTCACAAGCAGTTTGACTTTGTTTATCCATAATTAGCTAAATTTGCATGTGATAAGAAAAGTTGAGTAGGAATTGTGATGGTGATATACCTTACATATGTGAAGGCATCAATAGAAACTGATCATATGGGTTTGTTAAGTTTTGATCCTAGTTTATTTTCACTAAATTTTAGATCATGCATTGAAGCATGACAAAAGTTATGTAGGAGAAAATTCAATCTTCCAAAAAAATTATAAGAATTTTTAGCTTCATGATAGAATATTTTGATGAGACATTTTAAATATGTTATATCTCATGTGAAGGTTTTAAGAGTAGTTTGATGTATGGTTAGATTTCTATTTGAAATGAGAACATATGGTGTAATTTTTAAGACATGTTATTAATAATAGTAAAAGGTGTATCAATCCAAATTTGGCCTTCTAGACATATTGAAAGGGTCCCCATACTCACTCATTTTTACACAAGTTAAGGTTTTAACAAAATTGACATTACACATTATTCCAAGAAGTTAGGAAGCAGTGAGATGAGGAAAAGTGCACAATGTTTAATGATTGAGTACATGTATAAGATAAGGATCTAATGGTGAATAGGTGTTCATATAGATTGATCAAATGGTGAGAATTTATAGTTAAAGACTTGGTTGATCTATAAAGATCAATGGAGTGTGTTGAGTCAACATTTCAAGATTGTATGAGATGAGGTCAAAGTGATTGAGGTTTAATGTTTGAGCATTATCACCTATACATTAAATTTTGGAAAATATTGATGGTGTGAGATTGATCTAAAATTGAGAAGATACGATATGAAAGTAAAGTGGTCAAAGTTTAATTGTGACCATTGTAATTCAAATATTTGAATTTAACACAAGTAAAAACCATAGATCTTTATTTCGTACATATCTTTCAATAAAAGTGAAATATGATGGTATTGTAAAAAATAAATATGAAGAAGACTTCATGATGCATATAATGAACATATTTTCAAGATCTGAAAGTGTGTACATTCAAATATATTAATGTTCAAATTTGACTGTATGTTTGTGCATATTCTACAAATGACCCAAGAAGAATATTTGATCTCGTTTTGATATTGGTTCGATGTCTGATGATGAATTTTCTATTTAGGAGTGTTGTAGACTCCATTAGGATGTTATGTGAGTATTTTGGAGGTGTGATCAATCTATTTTGAGTATGAAAAATTCTTAATAAGTTAATTCTATGTTTGGTAATGGTGTTCTTATGTATAAAGTCTCTATTTTAGTTTTTTGAGCATACATAGAGGTGAGATAAGATGATTGTGATCATTTGAGGATGTCTAAGGAGACATAAGGAGTGGACCAATATATTTAAAGTGGTTATATATTCTTTTTTTATTTTATTGTGTGCTAAATGGGTGAATAGGTATCCATGAGACTTATAAGAGCTAGAAGGGCCTTATTAAAAGGTGTAGTTGCTTAAGGGTGACCCATAGATGTTATGGCCGACCTATGAAGATTGTATTGAGAAGTTTATTCATGTGAGAGATGCCTTAAGTGTTAATTGAAGCCTATTGGCTGACCAAGGTGTTTATTATCAAGTATGATCTATAAATAGTAAAATCAAGGATTGTGATTTTTGGACTTTTAAGCGAGAGGCTTGTGTGTGTGACTTGAAAAGACTGGTATGTGAGAGAGTTAGCGAGTGAAGGAAAGTAGAGGAGAGTGAGAGTGAGAGTGCCTAGATGTTGGGTTGATGAGTAGAGAATATTAAAAACCATGCATATGATTTGTAGGTCATGTTTTTTATGACAGTATAGTGTTCTTATAGTTTGAAGTTGTGCAAAGAAATTTGAGTGTGCATATGAGGATTGTTTGAGTGAAGAAGGAGAGAGATTGTGACATGCCTATGTGAAAAGTCTATATGAGATTGAGAGTGTTTATGTAGAGGTTAAAAAATATAGGTCCATCATCAAGTGTTGAAGACATCAGTTCTAAGGTGGAAGTCTTCTTCCTAAGGAGGGTGTAAAGGACTTGATCTTCCTTAGGGGTAGTTGCTCCTTATGAAACAAGGTTTCACTAAAGAGCTTTGGTTAGAAGGACTTGATCAAGGTTATGCGTTAGAAGGAATTGACCAAATAGGTGGTCAAAAAGACTTGATCATCTTAGGGACATGGCTCCTTGTGGAACTATTGTTTCACTAATAGCCGTAGGTCAGAAGGACTTGACCAAGGTTTATGATCAAAAGGACTTGATCAGTCTCTTATTTGTGATCATCGTATAGGATAATAGTCCATGTGTTTGTAGGATTTAGAGTGATTTTTATTACCCAAGAGGGTTTCCCACTTAGATATTGTGTTTTGTATGTGATCTTACATTATATTTATTATTCACTACTATGAATGATTTGTATGCTTTATGAATTATTGTATTGAATGCTTAAGTATTTACAAGGGTTTAAAAATCGAATTAGGTTTTTTTCCACCAATGATTAAACCCACCCTCTCAGTGGATTGTACCTCTAAAAATTGCTATTAGAGAGAGGTCTTTTGGTAAAATATTGATAGCTTGAAAGTGATCCAAGGTACAATGGCTAGTAAGAATGTCCAAGGTGGTTTCTTTAATAAGTAAGCACCAATGTTCAATGGATCTAATTATGATTTTTAGAGTGTTAGGATGAAGACATGCATTATGTCCCTAGGGTTTGATGTATGATAATCTATTTTATATGGTTATGTTGCTCTTGTTATTCCTCCATCTAGTGTTGTAGACAAGAAGATTCTTTAGAACAACTCTAAGGCAATGAATGCCATCACTTGTGGTCTTACAGAAACTAAGTTCACCAAAGTATTTCATTGCACATTTGCCAAGGAAATATGAGATAAATTCAAGACTATTTTTTAAGGATATTCAAAGGTTAAGTTGGAAAAAATTTAGACTCATCAAAGATAATTTGAGAGCCTCAAAATGAAAGAAGAAGATTCTGTGGTATCCTTTCTATAGAGAGTTGATGAGATTATAAACACCATCAAGGTCTTGGAGAGAAACTTGAAGAGGCTATATTTGTTCAAAAGGTATTAAGGTATATATCCCTCAATCTTGATCCAAAAGTGTCTTCTATAGAAGAAAATAATGATCTTACTTAGTTGGAGATGGATCAATTGCATGACACCCTTACTTCATATGAGATGAGAGTAAATGATGATATACCACCAAAGAATGAAGCAACATTCAAGAAAGAGATGAAGCCAAAGAAGAAGTTCCAAGGTAAGAAACCCAAGGAGGATGACATTTTTGATATAGATAAGGATGAACTAATTAATTTGTTTACAAGAAAATTGAAAATAGGTTCAGGAAAGTATAAGGTTAAGTTACTTTTCAAATGCTTCAATTATGGTGAGATAGGACATTTTGATAATAAGTGCCCTCATAAGTATGATAAGGATGATGATGAAGAGAATGATCAAGGTTATGATGATGACAAGAGATCATTTAGGTCTGATAAAATTTAAAATGGATTTAGAAGGTTTGACAACAAGAAGTACTTTAAGGACAAGAAGATTTTCTTCACCAAAGAATATGGTAGCTCATTAGATGAGAGTGAAATCAGTGACTCAGAGTATGATCATGTTCTACTAAAGATGAATCTCTGTTCATGATTGAGGAAGGAAGTTTCTCACAAGAAAAGGAATCTACTTGGAGTGATTCAAATGATGATGAAGATGAGGTGGACTATGAGACTGCATTGACAAATGCTCATAAAGAACTGAAGATTGAGAAGAAGATCAATAAGAAGATAAAATATAAACTCAAGGAATTTGAGGAGAAATTTAGCGTGTTTGAGGCAAGAATGGATGAATATGCCAAAGAGTATGAGGATATGGTCAATCATCTCAGTTATTAATTGGAAGTCTTGTCGACAATCCTAAAACCTAAAGAAGATGAATGTGTAAGGTATGTAATTGAAAATGAGTCACTAAAATCTGAGTTAGAAAAGATGTCTAGTAAGGTAATGTAATCTTTGAGATATAAAAGAGTTCAATTGATCTAGACAATAATCTAAATGATCAAAAGCATGCAAGTGATAAGACTAGTCTTGGATACAAAGAAGAACTAGAGACTGCAACTCAAGATAAGATGAAGGCTAATATGAATAAGGACAATCATCCTTTAAATATAAATCATCAGACAAGGAATGAAGGTGATGGCAGAATAAATATAAAATAGATCAAAAAACCAAATGCTATGAGATATGCAAATTTCAATGGTTATTGCTATACTTGTAATCAGTTTGGGTATAAAGCTAGAGAATGTAGAAGACTAGTTAAGAATGAATTTTCATGGAACTATGATGGGGTTCATTAGTAAAAGGTGTAATCAAGGTTGATTCTTTTGACTATCATGATGTGGGACACTTTGCCTAACATTTTCCATTTAAGGTAAGGCAAGCTGAGTTTCCTTCAAGAGATATTGAGTGCTAAAATTGTTATGAATTAAGACACATTCCAAGATTTTATCCAAATCTAGTAAGACAAAATGAGATTCTTGCAAAAGGTATGGTATGCTTCAACTGTAAACAAAGAGGTCACATTTCTATGATCTGCAATCATAGGCCTACAAGTCAACATAGGTTTTATCATGCTCCTAGAGTGCAATATAGAAGGCAAGTAAGGTATGTATGGAGCCAAGTGAACATCCTGGTGTTGTTGAAGAAGTGCCTAGTGTTGAGGATCCATACTGCAAGCAATATTATTCATATCAAAAGGTATGTAATGAATCTATGTTATCTCCATGTATTGATAATCCAATCATAGAATAAAAGGAGAGTGTTGTAGTAGTTGAGGAAGTTGTTTCTCTAAAGCCAAAGAAGAATAAGAACTATAAGTATCAATTGAGAAAGGAGGAGGAGGTATATAAGGAGTTGTTTTTGTTTTAGAGTATTGAGGTATAGAGTGTGTCTCTATCTATTCTTCTTAATAAACTCATTTCAAGTGGAGAAGCAAGTGTTGTTGTGGTGTTTTTTAGTTGAAAAGTCTACGAGATCAAAATTAAAGGTTTTCAGGTGGAAAAAGAGGATTTATGATTTGTCAAGATGATATTTTTTCATAGAAAGGTCTATTGACCTTATTTTAGCATGTTCTAGGTGTTTTTTTGGTTTGAAGTTATGTTGAAGTCAATTTGTAGATTTTTATTAACTCTCGAGTTTCCTAGTTTGTACTTAAGTGCTTGTAGGTCCTAAAATGGATTATAGGAAGTCAAAGTTATAAATGGTGCAGAAGCTCAAATCTTGGTCCACAAGTGTCTAATGTTTATCTCTAGGTTTAAAATAAGTTTTAGAGTAGGATGTTGACTGGAAGGTGTTGTGTTGACTTTGTTTATTTTAAGACTCTAGGGGCTCTGCTAGAAAATTGGTCTTCCTTATAAGTTGAGGTCTGAGGATTCTTAATATGTTGAATGGGACAAATGGGTTGTCAAATCAAGGCTCACATAAATTTTAAGGTTTTTGGTTCTCAAGTTATTCACTTTTTTATCAAGTTAAAGGTCTAATTAGATAATTAATTTTTGAAGTAATTATATTTCATAAGATCATAAGATGAGCTAGTTGTTGAAAATTGGTGTCTTTGAGGAGGCATATGAGAGTGCTCCAGATATATATTTTTAAGACCTAAAGATGTATCTATTGAAAGGTGTGGGCTTTGCAAGTTCCAGGTAGGGTTACAAGGAGTCTAAGACAGGGCTAGTGTGAATAAGAGTGATTTTTGCTTAGTTACTCCAAAAGAGAAAGGTATGTTTGTTTCATAGAGAGTTCTCAGGTTGATTGAGAGAATTTTTATTGTTTGGTGAGTGGCATGAAGTTTTGTTGATGGTCCTTATGGTAGCTTGAGAAATAAGGCTATTAAGATTATTTATTGGTTCCTCATGGTATATGAAGATCTGAAGATGCTCAAGTGGTGAAATTGCTTATAAATATTAGGGAGAGTCCCTCTCAAATGTATCTTGATAAGTTATTTCATATTTTAGTGTTTTATGTGTTCTTTCTTAAATGGTTGCAGTGCTTGGTTGAAGTGAGTGTTGGCATGGAGTAAGAGGAAATTATCAACACAAGTAGAAGTAGGCTCAAGGTAAGGGGGAGTTTGTATCATATTTCTAAGATGGTCCTTTATTATTTATGGTTTTTTCAGGTTCTTAGGATAAGTTGGTGCCCAATTTGTCATTTTGTTAAAGGAGGGGAAAGCTTTTGTTGTGGGAGTACGTAAAGAGAGAAGAAGGTGACCTATATATTACTAGATATGATGGTTGATTGACATCAATGACCAAGGGAGAGATTTTTAGAGAGTTTTCAATGATCTCATGGTGATGTCATTAAGGTATTATGGTAAGTGGATGTATTTCTTTGATAGCCTAAGTAACAATGACAGTTTGAAATGTGCTTGTTTTAGTGTGATTAAAGGAGGCTTGGTTGATCTTTAGTTTTGGCATGATTAGAGATGTTCAAGGATGAGTATGATGATTATATCATGTGAAATAAGTACCTAAGATGTTATCTATGCTTTGAGAGTTTATGTGTATAAGTGGAATTCATCTGGCAGTCCATAGTTTTCATCTAGACACTTTAGGTCTAGTGGCAAAAAATCTGAGTTGGCAATTTGTTGATGCTACCATTACCACGTGGGAATGAGTTAAGGGGAGTTGGTCATGTGGTTATAATCACATTATTCCCTAGTTTTTATTCAACATATATAAATTTATGCATCGAAGTGTGGTCAAATATATGAGGGTGCAAATTTAGCTTCGTAATCAGAATTCATTATTTTTCCCATACATAGCCTAATTTACAAAGTGGAAAGAAGACTCAAGTAAGAATTTTTATGGTGGAATATCTCACACATGTGTAAGTTTAAATATAATGTGATCATATGGGTTTATTCATTTTTATGCTTAGTTTCTTTATATTAATTTTTAGATCATACGACAATGCGAATTAAAATATATGCATATGCAAAGTTGGGATCCCAAGTAATTTGACTATGGTTTTCCATAGCCAAATATGTGTGTGATAAGAAAATTTGAGTATTAATTTTGATGGTCTTATATCTTACATGTGTGAAGGTGTCAAGAAATTGATCATATGGGTTTGTTCATTTTTAGCCTATTTTATTTGCGCTAAATTTTAAAACATGCACTAAAGCATGGAAAATGTTATGCAAGAGAAAAGTTTGTCTCACAAAAAAATTCTAAGCATAGTTGGATTTATGAAAGAATATTTTTAGAAGGCATTTTAATTGAATTATATCTTGCACGTGTGAATGTTTTAGGAGTAGTTTGATACATGGTTGGATTTCTCATTGAAATGATAACATATGGTGCAATTTATGGGACATGAGATTGATCTAACAAAAGATATATTTATCCAAAGTTAGCCTTTTAGACATATTGAAAGGGTCCCCATACTTAGTCATTTTTGCACAAGTTAAAGTTCAAGCAAGATTGATGGTACATGTTGCTCCAAGAAGTTAGGAAGCAACAAGATAAGGATAGGTGCATGATGTTTAATAACTAAGCAAAAGTAAAATATAAGGATCTAATGGTGAGTGGGTAATCATACATATTTATTAAATGGTGAGCATGAATAGTTAAAAAATTGATTGATCCATAGAGATCGATGGATCGCGTTGAGTCAACATTTCAATATTGCATGAGATGAGGTTGTTGGGGGATCACAAGAACAACACCTATTCTGATCCCACTTTGTTAGGATCTTGCTCCTCAGAAAGAGCACAGTATGATTACCAAATATAAGCAATTATAAATGCGGAAATAACTAGAAACACAAGTAACTAGAATTCACCAATAGCACAGAATATGAGAGACAATACACTATCTTGTATTAACACTTTATAGAAAAGAATACAATAAAGAGCCGCCACACTCTTCCACCTTATAGAGGCTTCCCACACCTCAAGTGTACAATAATTCTTCTACAACACTCTCCTACACAAAAATGGTCCCAACAACCAACTCACAAATAGAATTGGTGTTCACCTCTCCAACTAGTCAGTAATAACCCTGCCAGTTCACCAAGCACTCAAAAGTACTTCAAGTTGATCTCCCATGAACCTGCAACCTGCAATTCAACAGACCATACTCACACATGTAGATCTCCTATGAGCTTGTAACAACCTGCAACTCAATGATCTTACACTAAGAAGGAACTTCCTTGCCTTCCTTATCTTATACCAATTACAATACATGCCAATGGGTCTATAAATAGATCCCAGACTTAAACAATAACTTAGACTCTTAATTTAGACAATTATCCTCGCAGCCAAAGACTCTAACTGGCCTTTACATGCAAACACTTCGTTCACTTAACTAATTGTCCATGCAACAAGCAGTTCTAGAACACACAGGCGACCGACGCCGGTCCCTGCTAGTCTGGTTCTACCGACGTCGACCGACTCCTTGCCATCATCGGTGGCCTTCTGCACTGGTCACAACCGACGTCGGTCTTGCTACCAATGCTGGTGCTCCTAGATCTCAGCAACCTTTTGTTCCTTCAGTTTGCAAAGAGTTGAAGCTTTTAGCTCCACAACTCAACAATCTCCCACTTGGAGATAAACAGCTGCAACTTCTACCTGTACTCCATCTAGTTTGTTCCCTTGGCTTTGTATCCCTCCTCAAGATCACTCTTGAAGACTAACCACCACAAATCCTATGGTGCAAAACCTGTCATCCAAATCACCTGCCACATCCACATCTACAAACCATGTAGAAAATAACCTGAACCTGCATAGCATGTGCACCTGCTGCTAGTCCCTATAAGAATCCACCGAACTGTCCTCCAATGGTTCTCTCCCAGATTGGCTCCAACTTGTGACAACTCCCACTGCTTGGGAAAACTCAGGTTTAGTACATACCATGCACTCAACCTCATTATGTGAATCAAGACACCTGTTCTGTGAACTGTCCAACCATCAGCGTGCTAACCGGTCTCACACAATCATCCTGAAACAAAGTCAACATATGACCTACCATGTCTCTAGAACAAACTCATGCCAAAGAATCTTGCTGCTCCCAGATTCTCCATGACACACCCCTGAACTAGCTTTACCTATAGTTCAACAATACCTGTATATGTAACCCTGCAACAGGCACATCATACAAAAATAGGATAATGTAGCTAATATTATCCAACCTGGTAAAGAGAAACACAATGATCAAACCTCCATTGCCCTGCAGCTCATACAAGATCATATACCCTAATCTTCCATCTCACGTATCCATTTCCGCTCTTCTTCATCCTGAACATCCATTCGTCTCTCAGTGCTTACTTTCAGCTGGCCACTCTACCCAAAATAACTGTTTGGTTCTCATCCAAGGAATCACATTCTCATCCATGCCAAGCTCCCACTATTTCCTGGATCTACCTGTTCTGCTTCTTTAATAACTCCCTGGTCTTATGCCATAAGTGAGCAACAAGTAGTGTAAAGAAGGGAAATGACAAATTTAAGAACTTACTTATGCCTTCAATCCTCCATATGGGTGCTTGAGACACCTTGACAGCTTTCTATCCACCCAAAATTTGTCTCAGTAACCGATGCCAGTCACATCTCAGTCTGCAGCCGATCGATGTCGATTCCCTGCAACTGCCACCTTGCCGACGTCGTTCTCCCCTAGCCGACGCCAGTTGTTATCTGCCCTGAGTCACTGACGTCAGTCTGCACATAGCCGACATCAGTCCCTGTCTGGACGCCGACGCCGATTTTCCTGCCGACGTCAGCCTCTGTGTTTTTCTAGTGAGACCTAACATTTTCTCGCGAGTTCTTTTTGGATCAAATCCTTCTCCAAAACACCCTTGCTCTGCTCAGAATTCTTCTGCATCTTGTGCTGAACTCTGTCCGTCACCTTCTCCTTGAAAACTAAGGCTTTCTTGTTCTTATCACTAATGTCGGATTCCTCAAGAAACGTCACCTTTTTCTTCTGCATACAGAAACCATGATCCATACCTTCCAAATCCGAAAGCATATCCTTTGACTCAAGAACAAGCATCTCCTTCTTATCTATGTGACCAAGCCTATCAAGCCACATCTCTGAATCTACAACTGAAGTAGATAACCCAAAAAGAGAGTCAGTAATATAAGTAGATAGATAAAGCGTACCTACTTTCTTACCTCTAGCTACAACAAGTGTCCCCTTGGTAACCTTCCAAGAGTCCGCTGTGAGAGTTACTGTGCAACCCTCATCACCCAAACTTCTAACAAAAATCAGATTTCGCTCCAGAACTGGGACATGCATGACTTCTTTTAACACCCATGTGTTACCTGTCTGCAGTTTTAGCTTCACTTTCCCTTTGCCAACAATTTGACAAGGCTTACCATCCCCTACATAAATTTCTCCAAAATCTCCCTGGACATACTCATGAAAAAATACCCTATGTGGGGATGCATGAAAAGAGGCACCAGAATCTAAAACCCAATATTCTACTTTATCCAAAGAACATACCAGAGCATCCCATGCAGCGTAATCTGCAACATCTGCTTCTTCTTCATGTCCTTCATGCTGATCTTCACCTGATCTGCAATCTCTCTTTAAGTGCCCTTGCTTTCCACACTTCCAGTAGGTTATTCTGCCATACCTGGACTTGGATCTTCTGCCTATTTTGGACCTTGATCTCCCATGCTCTATCTTCTCTCTTGGCCTTCCTCTGCCTTCAACACTCAAAGCATTCCCTGATGACTCACCTGTGTTTTTCCTACGTATCTCTTCATTCAAGATCACACTCACAACATCATCCACTTTTAAGACTTTTGAAGGAGACACAGTATTAGAAACTGCCATTACCAAACCTTTCCAACTTTCAGGTAATGAACACAAGATTAAGAGAGCTCTAATTTCATCATCAAATACAATATTGACTGAACTTAACTGGTTTGCCAAACCATGGAAATCACTAAGATGGCTATGAACAGATCCACCTTCCAACATTTGCAAATTAAATAAACGCTTCATAAGAAATACCTTATTAGAAGCTGAGGGTTTTTCATATAAATTTTCCAAAGATTCCATCAACTCCACCATTGTCTTACACTGTGATAAGCTAGAAATCACAGATGATGCAAGACTCAATCTAATAGATCCTAGAGCCTTCTGATCAAGAACCTCCCATTCTTCATCTTTCATATCCGAGGGTTTGCAATTAACCCCTCCCAATGGTAAGTACAAATCTTTTTGATACAGATAATCCTCAATCTGCATCCTTCACAATTGGTAGTTCTTGCCATTAAACTTTTCCATTCGTATCTTACTGTCTTCTACCATTGCTCAACTCCCACTCAAATAGAAACCCTGTGAGTAACCTGTAATCAAAACACACTAACTAGATCTAATCCAATCTGTTAGTATCCCAACCAACGGCTCTGATACCACTTTGTTGGGGGATCACAAGAACAACACCTGTTCTGATCCCACTTTGTTAAGATCTTGCTCCTCAGAAAGAGCATAGTATGATTACCAAATATAAGCAATTATAAATGCGGAAATAACCAGAAACACAAGTAACTAGAATTCACCAATAGCACAGAATATGAGAGACAATACAATATCTTGTATTAACACTTTACAGAAAAGAATACAATAAAGAGCCGCTACACTCTTCCACCTTACAGAGGCTTCCCACACCTCAAGTGTATAGTAATTCTTCTACAAAACTCTCCTACACAAAAATGGTCCCAACAACCAACTCACAAACAGAATTGGTGTTCACCTCTCCAACTAGTCAGTAATAACCCTACCAGTTCACCAAGCACTCAAAAGTACTTCAAGTTGATCTTCCATGAACCTGCAACCTGCAATTCAATAGACCATACTCACACATGTAGATCTCCTATGAGCTTGCAACAACCTGCAACTCAATGATCTTACACTAAGAAGGAACTTCCTTGCCTTCCTTATCTTATACCAATTACAATACATGCCAATGGGTCTATAAATAGATCCCAGACTTAAACAATAACTTAGACTCTTAATTTAGACAATTATCCTCCTAGCCAAAGACTCTAACTGGCCTTTACATGCAAACACTTCGTTCACTTAACTAACTGTCCGTGCAACGAGCAGTTCTGGAACACACAGGCGACCGATGCCGGTCCCTGCTAGTCTGGTTCTTCTGACGTCGGCTGACTCCCTGCCATCGCCGGTGGCCTTTTGCACTGGTCACGACTGACGTTGGTCCTGCTGCCGACGCCGGTGCTCCTGGATCTCAGCAACCTTTTGTTCCTTTAGTTTGCAAAGAGTTGAAGCTTTTAGCTCCACAACTCAACAGAGGTCAAAGTGACTAAGGTTTAAAATTTGAGCATTGGTGCATATGCATTAAAGTTCAGATAAGATCAATAGTGTGACACTAATATAAAGCTTAGAGGACTTGAGATGTGAGCAAAGTCATCAAATTTTAACTATGATTGTTGTTATTCAAATATTTGAGTTTAACAAAGGGAAAAATTAGAGCTCTATATTTTGTCCATATATTTTGATAGAAGTCAAATTTACTATTGTTGTAAAATGTAAAGATGAAGAGGAATCTATGGCACATCTAATAAACTTATTTTAAATATTTGAAAGTGTGTATAGACAAATATATTAATGTTCAAAGTTGCTTGTGTGTTTGTGCTTATTTTGCAAATGACTTGAGAAGGATATTTGATCTTATTTTGATATTGTTTCAATGTCTCATGATGACTTTGATATTTATGAGTGTTCAAGACTTCATGAGAAATCTCCATGATTATTTTAGATGTGTAATCAATATATCTTGAATATGAACAATGCTTAAGAAGTTGATTGTATGTTTGGTAATGGTGTTCTTGTGTATAAAGTATCTATTAGAGTTATTTGAGCATACCCATAGGTGAGATAAGATGACTGTGATCATTTGAATACATCGAAAGGGACATAAGGAATATACCCATGTATTTGAAACTAGTCATGTGTTTTTGGTTTGTTTGATGGTGTGATAAATGGGTGAATAGGTCTCCATGAGACTTATAAGAGCTACAAAAGCCTTATTAAAAGGTATAGCTACTTAAGGGTGACCCATAGATGCTATGGCCAACCTATGAAGATTGTATTTAGTTATGTCTTCATGTGATAGATACCTTAAGCACTAAGGCATGCTTATTATCTGACCAAGTTATTGATTATCAAGTATGTTGAATAAATAGTAAAATCAAATATGGTGATTTCTAGACTCATAAGTGAGAAGCTTATGTATGTGATTTAAAGAGAATGATATGTGACAGAATTGGGTAGAAAAGGAAAGTAGAGGATATTAAGAGTGACCTGCTATTAGGTTGATGAGCATAAAATATTAAGGACTATGTGTATGATCTATAGGTCATGTTTTTTATGACAATATAGTGTTCTCACATTTTTAAGTTGTGCAAAGAGATCTAAGTGTGTATATGAGGGTTTTTTGAGCGAAGGAGAGAGATTGTGACATGGCTATGTGAGAGGTTTATTTGTGATAGATAATGTTTATGTAGAGGTTATCAAATAGACGTCCATCATCAGGTGTTGAAGACATTAGTTCTAAGGTGGAAGTGTTCTTTTCAAGGAGGGTGTAAAGGACATGATCTTCCTTAGGGGTAGTTGCTCCTTGTGAAATAGGGTTTCACTAAATAAATTTGGTTAAAAGGACATGATCAAGATTGTAGGTCATAAGGACTTGATCGAATAGGTGGTCAAAAGGAATTGATCATCTTAGAGGTAGGGCTCCTTGTAGAAATATTTTTTCACTAAAGGCCTTAGGCTAGAAGGAATGACTAAGGTTCCTGATCAAAAGGACTTGATTAGTCTCTTATTTTTTATCATCTTATAGGACATTATTCCATGTGTTTGTAGGCTTGAGATTGGGTTTTATTCCCTAAAGGGGTTTTCCACATAGATCTTATGTTGTATATTTTATCTTGCATTATATTCATTATTCACTACTATGAATGATTTGTATGCTTTATGAATGATTTTATTGCATGCTTAATTATTTTTAAGTGTTTGTAAATTGAATTGGATTTTTTTCCACCACTTATTCATCCCCCTTTCTTAGTAGATTGTACCTCTACCAATAAAGTGTATTTTTTCTGTTTAAAGAGTTTTACTTTCTAAAAAAACTTTCTTTATTTTTATTTTTCTATTTATTTTATTAATTATTTTATATTTTTCTCTTATTTTTGTTTTTATTCCTTTTTATTTCATTTTTCCACTTTTTCCCTCTAAACTAGCACTTTTTGATTTTTTATTCGTCTTAATATTAATTATAAAAACTAGATTATCCGCTAGTTTGGTTAGCATCCCATAATATCATGATGGATTAATTAAATCAACAAATCCAAATTACATATAATTATGTTAAAATCCAAAACACAAATACCATGCAAGACAATTACTAAATAACTATTAAACTATGTGAACAAATCATGAGGAAACAACTATCTAATAAAAGAAAAAATAGATACATTGTGTTAACCATTTTTATAATGAATTCTAACAGGTGTTAGTTATTATGGTGTGTGCAAAGTTTTAGTCAAATTTCTCTATCATCATTTGATATTTTCATATGTGTCACTCTCTCTGATGATGCTCTTCCTTTGTCATGCTCTAAGGGATGAATTCTCCCCCATCAACCTCACAATAAACATGTAGTTAGATCATTACAACATGATATACATACATCATAAAATATAATTGAAATAAAAAATCAACATGATCATAAAGTAAACATATACTTATAGCTAACTCATAAAATTTTGATCATGTAACCTAAAGAATATCCTACTTTCCCATAAAAACATATATCAAAACTTAATTAAAAACAACCAAATCCAAATTTGTAAAGTATAGATATCCACAGATAATCTAGTAGGTTTTCCTAAAGAAGAATCAAGATGTAACATCCTTCCCCTATAAAACTAGTCATCGTACTAGATGACTCTTATTCAAACATAATTTTTGAATTAAGACATTGTCCACCAGAAAAATAATATGGGATAATAGTATCAAATCAGGCAATGAATACAAAATTCATTTGTATAACTCCTCATAGTTCTTCCAAGTAGTACTATTATCAAAATATTGATCCTATAAGACTGTACTCTTTGACATCTACCTATTATGAAAATAACATTTGTGAGTGTCACTTACTCTATTTGGTTTTATCATGACCACCCTAGGGTCTAGAACTGATAAGAAAAGCCCAAACATATCATGGTGAAAGTTTTATTGACTTCCCAAAGCATATGAAATCATCATAAAATTCAAAACAAATGACTTGGGAGAGTTTCATAAAAACTTTCACCCCCTTTGCACATCTGTCTAAACTAGAGAGTGTTTTTTTCATTCCATATAAAAGTATTTAGGAAACTCGACAAGAATGATCTATATAAGTTAATACCATTAGTACTCCACATAAATCCTGATAAGTGTAATATGTCAATACTATCGCTACTTCACAAAGTTTCTGATAAGTATAATGATGAATAAGAATTGTAAATATTACTTTTCCAATATATACAAAATTAAGGAATAAATGTTCCATAGTAAACATGCATATAGCCATATGATTGAATTTGACAAGTCTATTTGTCAAATCCTAGATTTAACAAGTCCATTTGTCAGATCCAAACTCAGTAACTACTGATTCAATGTGAGGCTAAATAGGATCTACTCCTATTTATTAGTACTCACACTCCTAATTCACCACTCTTCCCTTAAGTCTCTATGGCCTAATTATCTCTAAAATGTGCACAATGTTTGATGAAATCAATACTATATGCTTAAATTATTCCAAATGTACCAACATACATACAATAAAAATTATGCAATCATTTCATAATTTTATTAATTTTCCACTAGCCAAACTTATCTAGTATCATATTTTACAGCTTAACATATTCTATTATATTCATAGTTAAGAGGAAATTATGTTAAAATTATCATAATACACAAAAGCCAAAGATCGCACCTTCCTTAAAACCTTATAAAAGAAACAAGCAAACAATGTCTATTTGTTTGCACGAATAGTTTAAAAGTTTATCTCAACCCTTTTTAGACTTGCAAGATATTATGCACATATTATATCCTACAACATAAAACATTAACACAAAGGTGACTTGAGGTGTTCAATATAGAAGATAAATAATATGGTAGGGAAATTTTATTCACAACTCATAAACTATGCTATGTACTCACCTACCCAAACCTCATATACAACTATCACCATTGAGATACTTGGTACATGAACCGTTTAACAAATTTAAGAGGGCACAATTTTTCCTAAGGTACAAACTAAATGTACCACACATATTTAACTATTCTACTTTCTAATAAATATAAGGATGCAAAAATACTAATGGGCTCATTAGTTCCTAGAGTTTGAGCCATAACTCTGATACTATATGTAACAACCCTACTAGGTCAAACTAGAAATACATCATTTTTTTTAATTGACACATATAATATAAATAGATTACACCATAAAAATATAAGTAATGATCATAAAAAATACTCTAATTATGATAACTATAAACAATCATGTGACATCTAACCATCACTAACCATTATCAACATATGAAACACATCATAATATAAACATATAAAGTAATTAAAAATAGCCATCTTTTGTTGATATAGTATACAACCACTATTATTTATCCATCGTAAATAGGTAATTACAATTAGTCATGGAAATGTTTCCAAAAATAAATACAATAAAATACAATGTACATAAATAATATACATGGATCCCTGAAGCATGAGTTTTCTAGATTCTTTGGTATCTGTGGAAATATCAAGTGTCATCTCAATAGTAGTAATACTATGGGGAGGGAGAGCATCATCTAAGAACTTTTCCACACTAACCAAAGACCAATGATCCCCCACACTAATCCTATCAGAGAATGGCCTTCCCTTTATGGATGAGTAGATAGTGATGGTGTGGGAATCCAAAGAGATAAGCAAGTACATATGTGTTGTATGATTTATAAAACTAAACATGCATTGTATTATATAAAACCTATTCGATTGTAATATATCACACAAATAGTTAAATCATACTCATGAAATGATAATGTCTCACTAAACATGTTTTGGCCCAAAATTTTAAGAATAACAAATAATAACGATCTATAGATCAATCAAATTCATACACACCACTTGATTGGATTGCCTTCATCTAATATTGAGATGCTAGTAAGCCAGTGAAGTATCTCACTCCTTACTCGGTATCAACAATGCAAGATTAGTCAAACATAATTTAACCACAAGATTCATATAATTTACATCATACTATCAATCATATCACATAACATGTTAAACATAGGAGCAATCAAAGAATACATTTATTATGTCAAACGTATGAATTAATCTTACCTTATTATCTATCCCATACTAGAAATAATGATCATAATTTATACCACCTAGATAAATACATATTTAACTACATATTCCAACTATCACATTTAGTTTTTAAACATACTACATCCTATGCTAACCTAGTTTACGATAGTCTAGTATTCTAAGACATAACTACTAGTTTTTCATAATCAGTCATATAAATTAGTCTTAAATACATGGAAACATAAGTTTATATTTAAGTAACAAGATATAACAAAGCAAGTCATAGTTTCCATGAAACACATAATATTCTATCCTAGCATTCGTTAAAATCTCAAAGGTTGTATGCACGTATATATTAAATCCTAATAACTATCACAAATCATATCATTCATAGTAATAACCAACATGCATATATTTCATCAATAAAATTTACGTGTAAGTCTAAATATAATAATTATAATGTGTACCATCCGGTTACAACATACATTTATACTATAGTACTTTATGGCATCTCATAATATCATAGTTAATTTAATTTAACACAACTACACAAATATGAATAACTAGTCCTACAATACCTAGATCAACTGACCCATAATCATAAATAATAATACAAGTATAATTTTATATCATCAAGGTATATCTAACGGTTGAACTGCATAATACTATAACTTATAGGCATACATCATGATGCACTATTTTATTCTAAATATAACAAAACACTTATACATATTAACACTCTCATAATATATACCACACACAATTATTCAATACTAAATACATATAACTAAAAATCAATCATAACATTTATAGAGAAACATAGAACTCATAAATACATTATAACATTCATTTAAACATCTTGTTCTATTAACTAGAAAACTATTTGAATATGGTTATAGTTTTGGTCCCTTGGACACCTAATGACTAGATAAAACCATACTTCTAGATACAAGATTAGGCATATGACCCAACACAACCATTTATATTATGTATTTGTGTTGCATATTTAAATCCATGTGTAGATATATTTCATATATGTACACCCTTGTACATAGTAACTATATATGTACTATGTATCACATTTTAAGCATCTAATAATGTATATAAACTATAAACATCGACAATCATATAACATTCTACTTAATAATTTCATATGATTTCCACATATGTTATACAATTCCCATTCACAATGTACTTTAAAATCTTACTATTATACCTCATTCCATTCAAAATATGATTTCTACATCTTTTACCACCATAAAAATAGTTTACTTTAATACCTCATCATGAAGATCATTTTCATACACTAGAGTAATAGTATAATGATGTTTTAACCCCAATACCTCATATAATAATGTTATAGTTTATGAAAAAACATAGTTAACATATTTAGACTAAATATAAGGTATACAATATATTTAGTAATATTTGATACATCAAATATAATCATTTAGTAATATATTTAGTAGCACAATAAGTTTGATGAGCTAGTTGACTATATCTAACCTTATGTTTACACACAACTAGCTAGTTGAACAAGCATTATTATTATTATTATTATTATTATTATTATTATTATTATTATTATTATTATTATTATTATTATTATTATTATTATTATTATTATTATTATTATTATTATTGTTATTTTTATTGTTATTGTTGTTATTATTATTATTATTATTATTATTATTATTATTATTATTATTATTATTATTATTATTATTATTATTATTATTATTATTATTATTATTTATGAGATAAGGCTATATCCTACACTTATTACACTTCACTGATTTTAAATAATGTAAGCCACCGGTTTACACATTATTTATATAAATAAGAGCATACCTTGAAGAAACAATTACTTAAAATAGGAATATAATAACACATTCTTGGTACCTCACATATAAATACAAACATACTTATCTATTTGATCCTTAAGTGTAGCTTATATACACATCATATTCATATATATATATATATATATATATATATATATATATATATATATATGACCTAGATACACAACATGCATCGATATGTCATATTCATACTTAATTCCTAAACATAAAGTGATATATATGCAAATAGTGAATCTAAAAGCTAATTAAATAAATGAATAACCTGGCTTCTATTGGGATTTATAAAAGTGCCTATTTATCTAGTGGATATTTAGCTATAACCATAATGCATATATGTAACTAACGTAAAGATTGAAACAGGTTCACCATAATTGTACCTAGGCAACAAAGAATCAATTTTAGTTTGTTACCTGGAAAAATAAGAAGTAATATGACCAATTTGAGATCAGTTGTGGAGAAATATTATAGTAGGGATAACATCTTGGTGATCCCAATGATCTATTTATTGCACTTAGATTGAGGAATCACCCTAGACCTAATAATCTTGCATTTTATAGGAAAGATAGTTTTTACATAATTTTAAAGTTCAAGTATTAATTAGAACACTCATGTTACCTCCAAACTAACATAACTAGAATTCTTAATCATAATGTTCAATTAGATCTCTGCCTATGGGCTTGCGTTCTATTGATATGAATGTTTTCTATTGAATTGTTGATAAAGTTTTACTAGATAGAATATGTAATCTCCTGCATAACATATGGTTCTTTAATAAATTTCACTATCTACAATCATAAATCAGTACACATCTAATTTAAGTCACTACAAGATTATAATCACATAAGTTCTCAAGTACAAATCACTAGTTTAGAAGTCATATCAACTCCATATATATGATATTGTTGTATTTAGTGAAGATATGAATCAATGATATAAATCGGTGTAACTAGATAAGTAAGCTGAAAATGTTTTACAATAATATACAATGTCTATTGAATGTTTAACTAGATCATTGTTTTAGTATTCAATAATATAGTTCTATATTTGTATTCATAAGTTTAGTTTGTTGTAGTTAAGAAGCATTTCATCAAAGCTATATTTCAATGTAGAGGTTTATAGAGGCAAATAATTATTTTCCCCCATCTACTATAGAGATGGAGTAAAATTAACTTGTTGCTAGAATACACTATATAATATTACTATAGTTTTCTTTACATTATTTATATATAACAACTGGTTTTCCATGATCTATTGGATTCACACAATTTTTCTCCAACTATATATTGAATTTGACTCACACAAATTTACTAAGGTCTAGAATTGAGAAATACTTAATTCATAAATCTTATTGGAACAATAGAACCCTATAAATTTACTACATATTTTTGCCTTATAGTTTTTATGAGGCTACATTATATATCATTCCATCTCGGTTTTTTATAATTGATCCCTTCTATTTTTTATCAAATCACTACCATTTCCAATAGATTCTCATGGAATCATAATGTTACTTAATCTATTTAGGCATATACACAATGATGTTCTTAGATAATAGATTCTAAACCCTTAATCTACAATCTAATTAGATATATAAATGAAATTGCATAACCTACCTAGACATAGCTATCTTGGTTTCAAATGGGAAATACTCATGGATTCCATCAAAAAATGAACTCTGTCCTTCTTTTCCTTCCATCTCCCTTTTCCTCTCTATGTTCTCTCCTTTCCATGTTGCACCCTCTCTCCCTAAATCCTTTCTTCTTGTTGTTTTTTTCCTTACATCTTTTTTCTCCTTTTAATTCTTTTAATTCTTCAGAATAAAGTGTAGTTTTTTTGTTTTGTTTTAAGAGTTTTACTTCCTTATTTTACTTTCCAAAAAAACTTTATTTATTTTTGTTTATCTAATTATTTTCTATTTTTATCTTATTTTTGTTTTTATTCCTTTTTATTTCCTTTTTCCACTTTTTTCCTCTAAATTGGCACTTTCTAATTTTTTTATTCATCTTAATATTAATTATAAAAACAAATATATACACAATTTTATTAGCATCCCATAATGTCATGATAAAATAATTAAATCAACCAATCCTAATTATATCTAATTACGCTAACTTCAAAATACAAATACCATGCAAAACAATTTTTAGATAACTCTTAAACTATTCTAACAAATTATGAGCAAATAGATATCTAATACAAGTGCAAGTAAACACACTATGCTAACCATTGTTATAATTAATTATAACATGTGCTAGTTATTGTGGTATGTGTAGGGTTCTATCCAGGTTTCTATGCCATCCTTTGACATCTCCATCTATGTCACCCTCTCTGATGATTATTTCCCTCTATCACGTTCTGAGGGATGAGTTCACCTACGTCAACCTCACAACAAGCAAGTAGTTAGATCATTACAAAATGATATACATACATCATAAAATATAGCTGAAATAAAAAATCAACATGATCATAAAGTAAATATATACGTATAACTAACTCATAAAATTTTGATCATGTAACCTAAGGAATATCCTACTATCCCATAAAAATATATATCAAAACTTAGTTAAAAATAGCCAAATCCAAATTTGTAAACTATAGATATCCATGGATAATCTACTAAGTTTGCCTAGCAAGGGATCGAGATGTAACATCATTCCCCCTAAAACTATTCATCGTACTAGAGACTCTTATTTAAACATAAATTTTGAATTAAGACATTGTCCACCAAAAAAATAGTATGGGATAATAGTATCAAATCAGGGAATGAATGCAAAATTCATCTATATAAATCCTCTCAGTTCTCCCAAGTAGTATTATTCTCATAATATTGGTCTGGTAAGACCCTACTCTTTGATATCTACCTATTATGCAAATAATGTTTGTGAGTGTCACTTACTCTATTTAGTTCTATCATGACCACCCCAAGGTCTAGAATTGATAAGACAAGCCTAAACATATCACAGTGAAAGTTTCACTGACTTCTGAAAAACACATGAAATCATCCTAAAAATTAGAACAAATGACTAAGAAGAGTTCCATAAAACCATTCAACCCCTTTGCACATCTCTCTAGACTAGAGACTATTTTTTTCATTCCATAAAAAAGTATTTAAGGAACCTAGCAAGAATGATCTGTATAAGTTATTACCATCTATACTCCACATATATCCTGATAAGTGTAACATGTCAATATTGTCACTACTCCATAGAGTTCTTGATAAGTATAAAGATGAACATGAACTGTAAATACTATATTTATAATGTATACAAAATTAAGGAACAAACATTCCATATTATACATGTGTATGACCATATGACTAAATTTGATAATTTTAGTTGTCAAATCTTGGATTCAATAAGTCTATCTATCAAATTTAAACTCAATAACTACCAAGTTAATGTAAGGCTAAATAGGATCCACTACTATCACTTAGTAATCATGTTCTTAATTCACCACTCTTCGCTTAGGTCTCCAGGGCCTAATGATCTCTAAAATGTGAACAAGGTTCAATGAATCACAATTTTAGAATAAAAAATCATAGAAAGCAATACTATACACTTAAATAATTCTAAATATACCAACATACATACAATAAAAATCATACAACCATTTTATAATTGTATTAAATTACCACTAGACAAACTTATCTAGTATCATATTTGGTAGCTTAACCTATTCTATTATAATCATAGTTAAGAGGAAATGATGTTAAAATTATCATAATATATAAAAGCCAAAGATCACACCTTACTTAAAACCTTATAAAAGAAACAATAAAGATAATGTCTCCTTTATTTCATGACTAACACACAACAAGTTAAAATTTTATCTCAACACTTGTTAGACTAGCAAGATGTTCCGCACATCCTATACCATACTCACCCCTAAAAATGTACATTAATATCTATTCAAAACAAAATGATTCAAAAATAGAATAATATCAATCTAATCAAAGGTATATAATAACATAACAATTCTAATCAACTTATAATTCTTAATCTAGAATTAATATAGAATTCAAGGTTCACCACTCTATGTGGTCAAAATTCACAAAATTAGATAAATTAGTGACTCTAAAAGTCATAAGTGGAAATTAGAGAACTAACATCTCAATGACAAAATTATTGAACACCCTCACATGGTATAAAGATAACATAACAACACAAGTTTTCATAAACATTACCTACTTACCAAATCTATAAGTATAATATCATAATCTATTTCCAAAATCGAGAGGAAAAATACAAAACAAAAAGATGTATCAATCCACCTAATCCTACAACTTCTATCATGAAAATAAGTAGAGGACACTATCCCATGAAATCAAGGGAATATGGTCACAAAACATTTCAGAAATAAGTTCCCATTTAAGAGAACACTAAATCAACATCATGAAAATATGAATCCTCTCTATAGATTATAATGATGTCAAAGGAGAGTGAGAGAATAACAACTCACCTCTAAGCTAACTAATAGAGATGGCACTTCTTCCTAATCCACATAACATAAGGGTGCCAATCCATAAATAGACTCTTAACACACAGGAATTCTTAACCAAGACATCTACACTCTACTACAATAAAATTCCCACTGCATTAGGTGGTACCAAACTAAAAATGGTCGTATAAAATTTCTCACTACTAGGATTTGTGTATATTAAACACAAAAATAATGCACATATAGCTAAGGGAATAGTGTTCCATGATTTTTAAACACTCACAACATAAAACACTAAAGATAAAGGTGACTTGATTAACATGAAATAATGTAATCATACTTGAGGTGTTCAATCTAAAATATCAAGAATATGGTAGGGAAATTTTGTTCACAACTTATGAATTATGCTATGCACACACCTACCCAAACCTTATATACAACTATCACCATTGATACACTTAGTAAATCAACCCTTTAAAAACTCTAAGAGGGTATAATTTCTCTTAAGTTACACACTCAATGTACCACACATATGTTTATATTCTCCTTTCTAATAAATAAAAGGATACAAAAATGTTAATGGACTTATTAAGTCCTAAAGTTCGAGCCATAGCTTTGATACCACATGTAAAAACTCCACTAGGTTAAATTAAAAATACATGATTTTTTTAAATTAACACATATACTATAAATAGATTACACCACCATAATCTAAGCAATGATCATATAAAATACTCTAAGTGTGATAATTATAAACAAGCATGTGACATATATCAATCACATACCATTATCAACATATGAAACACATCATAATACAAGCATAGAATGTATTACAGATAGCTAGCCTTTGTTGTTACTATACATGACCACTATTTTCAATCTATGGTAAATAGATAATTAAAATTCTTCATGATAATGTTTTAAAAAATAAATACAATATAATATAATATACATAAATAAGATGCATGGCTCCCTAGAGCATGAGTTCCCCATAATCTCTAGTATCTATGGAAATATCAAATGTCATCTTAATAGTAGCAATGTTGTGGAGAGGGAGAGCATCATCCAAGTGATTTTTCACACCAACCATGGACCAACGATCCCCCTCACTAATCCCATTAGGGAATCACCCTCCCTTCAGGGATGAGTAAATAGTGACGGCCTAGTAATCTAGAGAGACAAGTAAGTACCCATATATTTTATGATTTCTAAAATTAAACATGCATTATATCATAGAAAACCATTGTATTGTAAGATATTGCACAAATATGTAAATCATACTCATGAAATGATAATGTATCACTAAACATACTTTAGCCCAAAGTTTTAGGAGTAATAAATAATAGTGATCTATATATCAATCAAATTCATACACACCACTTGATCGAATTTCCTTCATCTAACATTATGATGCTAGTAAGCCAATGAAATCTGTCTCACTCTTTACTTAGTATCAACAATGCAAGATTATTCAAACATAATTTAACCACAAGATTCATACATTTTAATTCATACTAGCAATCATATTCCATAACATGATAAACATATGAGTAATCAAAGTATACATTTATTCTATCAAATGTATGAATGAATTTTACATTATTATCTATCCCATAATAGAAATAATGACTACAATTTATACCACACAATAAAAATACAAATTTAACTAAAAATTCTCACTACCACATTTAGTTTCCAAACATATTACACCCTATAATAACCTATTTTACCATAATCTAGTATTCTAAGACATAACTACTAGTATTCCACAATCAGTCATATAAAGTTGTCTTAAATATATGGAAACATAAGCTTCTATTCAAGTAACTAGATATAATAAATCAAGTCACAATTTCCACAAAACACATAATATTCTATCATGTAGAGTTCATTAAACTCTCAGTTTTTATGGACACATACATAAAGTCCTACTACCTATCACAAAATATGTTAGTCATAGTAATAACTAACATGCATACATTTAATCATTCAAATGTATATGTAAGTCTAGACATAATAAGTATAGTATGTACCATCCAAGTATAACATACATTTATACTATATTACTTTATGACATCCCATAATATAATATTTTTTTTTATGAACACAACTACACAATTATAAATAATCAATCTTACAATTCCAAGAACAACCGACCCATAATCAAAAATAGTAATACAAGTATAGGTTTATACCACTTAAGTATAACTTATGGTTGAATTTTATACTACTATAACCTATAGGCATACATCATAATGTACTATCATATACTAAATATAACTAAACAATTATACATATTAACACTCTCATAATATGTATTGAACACAATATTCAATACTGAATACATAAAACTAATAGTTAGTCATAACATTTGTAGAGAAATAGAAAAATAATAAACTTGTTATAACATTAATTTAAATATCTTGTTTAGTTTTCTATAAGACTATTTTAATATGATTATAGTTTTGGTCCCTCAGACACCTGATGACTAGATAAAACCATACTTATAGATACAAGCTTAGGCATATGACCCAACACAGCCATTTACTTGATGTATTTATGTTGCATAATTAAATACATGTGTATATATATTTACTATAAATACACCCTTGTAAATAATAACTATATTATTACTATGTATCACATAACAACCACCCGACAATGTATATAAACTATAAATGTTGACAAGTGTATAACATTCTAAATAATAATTTCATATTATTTCCACATCTATTATAGCATTCCCATTAACAATATACCTTAATATATTACTATTATACCTCATTCCATTCACAATATGATTTACACATCCATTAATTCCATAATAATTGTTTAATTCAATACCTCATCATGAAGATCATTTTCATACACTAGAGTAATAGTATAATGATGCTTTAACCCTGATACCTCATAGAATAATGTTATAGTTTACGAAAAAGATATAGTTAACATATTTAGAATAAATATATGGTACACAATATATTCATTAATATTCGACACATCAAATATAGTCATTTAGTAACATATTTAGTAGCACAATATGTTTGATGAGCTAGTTGACTATACCTATCATTATGTCTAACACACAACCAACTAGTCAAACAAGCATTGGTATTATATTTATTTTTTATGTGATAATGCTATATCCTACACTTATTGGACTTCACTGAGTTTACACAATGTAAGCCACCAGTTTACACATTCTTTATATAAATAAGAGCATACCTTGAAGAAACGATTACTTAGAATAAAAATCTAATAATGCATTCTTGGTTTGTTACATATAAACACAAAAATACTTATCTATTTGACCCTCAAGTATATCTTATAGATACACCATATATATGACCTAGATTCAGTTTATACACAACATGCATCTATATGTCATATTCATACATAATTCCTAAACATAAAGTGATATATACATAAATAATGAATCTATAAGCTAATTAAATAAATGAATAACCTAGATTCTAATGGTATTTATAAAAATGCTTATTTATCTAGTAGATATTTAGCCATAAAAGTAGTGCATATATGCAGTTGAGGTGAAGATTGAATCATGTTCATCATATGTGTACCTAGGCAGTAGAGAATCAATTTCAATTTGTTACCTGGAAAAAGAAGAAGTAATATGACCAAGTTGAGCTCAGTTGTGGGAAAATTTTACAGTAGGGATAGCAGACCAGTGATCCCAATGACCCATAGATTTCACTTTACTAGAGGAATCTCCCTGGCCCCAATAATCTTACATTTTATAGTTAAGTGGTTTTCTAAACAATTTAAAGTTTATGAATTAATTAGAACACTCGCACTACCTCCAAACTAGTATAACTAGCATTGTTAATCATAATGCTCAATTGGATCTCTTCTTATGGGCCTATGTTCTATTGAAGGGCCTATTTTATATTGAATTGGTAATAAGGTTTTGCTAGATATAATATGTAATCTCTTGTATAACATACAATTCATTAATAAATTTTTCTATCTACAATCATAAATCGTTACACATCTAATTTAAGTCATCACAAGTTTATAATCATGTAAGTTCTCAAGTACAAATCACTAATTTAGAATTCATATCAACTCCATATATATGACATTATTTTATTTAGTTTATATATAAATCAGTGATATAAATCATTGTAAATGGATAAGTATGTTGAAAACAACGTACAATAATATAATGTCTATTTAATGTTTAACTAGATCATTTTTTTCCATTCAATAATACAGTTTGATATCTATATTCATAAGTTTAGTTTGTTTTAGTTAAGACACATTTTTCTGAAGTTCTATTTCAACGTAGAGGTATATATAGGTAGATCATTATTTTCCCCATCCACTATACTTCTTAAGTAAAATTAACTTGCTGCTAGAATACACTATATAATATTACTATAGTTTTATGTACATTATTTATATATAACAACCAATTTTATATGATATATTGGATTCACAAAAATTTTATCCAAACTATATATTGAATTTCATGAAAACTTACTATGGTCTAGAATTGAGCAATGCTTAATTCATAAATCTTCTTGAAAGATTATAACCCTATAAATTTACTATAGATTTTCACCTTATAATTTTCACGATGCCACATTATATGGTATTTCATCTTAGGTTTATATAATTGATCCCTTCTAGTTTATATCAACTCACTACCATTTGCAATGGATTCCAATGGAATTGTAATGTTCCTTAATATATTATGGCATTTACATAATTATGGAATCTCTAAAATCTAATTTGGTATATAAATGAAATTGCACAACCTACATAGACACAACTATATTGGTTTTAAATGGGAAATGCTTTTGGCTTCCATCATAAAATAGACTCCATCCTTCTTCTTTTTCCATCTCCTTTTTCCTCTTTATGTTCTCTCCTTTCCATGTTGTGCCCTCTCTCCTTAAATCCTTTCTTCTTCTTTTTCCTGGCATCCTTTTTCTCCTTTTAATTCCTTTCAAGCTTTAGAATAAAGCGTATCTTTTTTTTTTTTTTTTAAAGAATTTTACTTCCTTCTTTTAATTCCAAAAAAAAATTCTTTATTTTTTTTACTATTTTATTAATTATTTTCTTAGTTTGTTTTTATTCCTTTTTATTTCCTTTTCCCGTTTTCCCCTCTAAACTGGCACTTTCTAATTTTTTTATTCATCTTGATATTAATTATAAAAACTAGTAAATTCACTAATTTGATTAGCATCCCATAATGTTATGATGGATTAATTAAATCAACAAATCCAAATTACATCTAATTATTCTAAACTTCAAAACACAAATACCATGAAAGATGATTTCCAAATAACTATTAAACTATGCTAACAAATCATGAGAAAATAAGTATCTAATACAAGTGGAAATAAACACATAGTACTGACCATTTTTATAATGCATTTTAACATGTGTTAGTTACTATGGTGTGTGTAGGGTTGTATCTAGGTTTCTCTATCATTCTCTGACATCTCCATCTATGTCACCCTCACTAATGATTTTCTCCCTCCATCACATTATGAGGGATGAGTTCTCCTACATCAATCAAACACCAAATAGGTAGTTAGATCATTATAACATGATATACATACATAATAAAATATAGTTAAAATAAAAAAATCTACATGATCATAAAGTAACAACTAACTCATAGTAGTGTGATAATTTAACATAAGCAATATCCTATTGTCCCATAAAAAAATATTTTTAAGCTTAGTTTAAAATATCCAAATCCAACTTTTTCAACTATAGCTATCCATGAATATTCTAGTAGGTTTGCCTAGCGAGGAATCAGGATGTAACAATGTAACTACCTTACCTATTGGTAGGTTGATTTGAAAAATATGTATCATTGTAAGGCTCTAAAACTAAGACTAAAGAAAAAAATAGTTAAATATTTAAATCTCATATATCGAAGGAGATAAATAAATAGATAGAGATTGGAAGGCCCATACTTCCAACCTTAGAGTAAAAGTGAGTTTTCACCTAGTAGTTGAGATTAGCTCAACTGTGCAACCCAATGATACTTATAATCTAGTGAGGATGAATGATATAATGAAATCCAACCTAAAAATTTGGTAAGATTGAGTGATTTGATCATCTCAACCATACCATAAAATGAACCAACTACTGCAATATATTGGCTCAATAATGTGGTAAAAGCCCATAAAAGAGTTTTAGAATCTAAAACTGATTTAAAATTATAATTTGAAACTAATTTAGATTTTATAATATTAGGAACACATTATGTATAATATGAACCTTAAATATGTATCATGTTGAAAGTGTGTATAATGATGGTACCAGTGTATAGAATTATGTCATAGTTATGAATATGAATCATATAACTGTGTGCTTTGGCCAATTTGGAAAACTATGTGAGTGTAGAGAAAATTCTTCCAAAGTATTTCCCCACTATATATGATTTTTTTTAAAACTATATAAGTACCAATGTATAGAACATGTTTCCAAAACATGCCTCTACTGTAATCTACAAATATTAAAAATTGATTAGGTGTGGACACCATGCTTCCAAAGCATATCCCAATTGAATTTTAGAACTGTGAATGTATGGAATCCATTCCCATGTGACATGACCCCATTGAATCTAAAAATTTAAATAAGTACCATATATTGAATGAGTGTCAAGAACATGCTTTCAAATCATTCCCCCACTAAATCTAGAAATTGTGTGAAGTGTGGATAAAATGTTTCTATAACATGCCCCCATTATTATAACCCACTTGAGATGAGGTAAATATATAAATTGGTAGTTAACTCACATCAAATATAAAACACAACTATAAAATCTATGAATGTAACAAAGTAGCATATATAAGGAGCATGTCTAGGTAGATATATCATTGAAATGCAAGAACCAATGTGATCACATGAAGGGTTAAGATGCATGATAAGGATCGTGTCAACATCTAGATAGTAATAGTACACACTCAATAAGAAAATAAACACACACATAAAATCAATCAAAATTAATTCAAAAGGCAATGGCCCAAGGAGACTATAAATAAGGGGCATGTTCAAATACCACACAATCAAATGGACACGACTTAGTCAAATGTTCACAAAAGTAAGCATGACACATTCAAATGTCCATACAAAAAATAATGACATATGTAAATGTTAATGAAATCATACATGGGCATGGTTCCACAACCAAAGGAACATATTCAAATGCTAAAACATAGAATACAATACTAGGGCAAGAAACTCAATGAAGTGTAGAAAGTAAAGTATAATAAACCAACATAAACATGTCATAGTATCCCAAGGATCAATGTGTAGGAAAAAAATGTCTAGTACATAGCATATTAAGTACCTTGTGAAATATATAATCATGGTTAAAGGAATGTGTACATATGTATGTAAGCTCAAACATTATAATGTAGATTGATCATTAAATCATATAACCTATGTGTATCAAGATCAAAGAACCATATTTCCCTAATGCCTGCATGACATAAGTAAATCCCCACATTCGAGAATAGAGTATATCTTGTAACTATGTATGCATTTTATCACACTTAAGTAGAAGTATGACACATAAGTATATGTAGGATAAAACTAAGTATGGCATATATCAATATAGAAGTAAAATATAGATGCCAATGAACTAATAGAACATGTATGTGCCAAAAATATTTTTTTATTTTTTAATTTTTTTGGTATTTTAGAATATTTAAAAAAGAAAGATTATCCTATGATGCCATCTTATGGATGGTCATAGAGATCTCCCCACTATGAATGTGGTGTAATAATCTTGTGATGATGTGGAGGATCACATATAGGTTAAATATCTATTAAATTAGTATTGGTGATGCTCTACATATGTAAAACATGAATCAATGGTCATGTATCAATAGTATGAGTAATAAGATTAGGGGTTTGTGGAACCCATCAATGAGTGATCTATGGTTTATTTGTAATAGTAGTAATAGTAACATGTGTAAGTGTTACAAATATCTAAACATAGTGTGTAGTAGATGGGGATTACATAGAATCCATTGTATGTCTTTGATGTAATGGTCTCTCAAATACAATTTACCAAGGGGATTGCATGTTGCTTACCCCTTTTTAGTGAATTAGCCTTAGTATGATTTATCAATAATTTTTTGGGTAAATTTTGTTATTGTTTAAGAGAATGTTTATATTGAATTCCATAAATTGTAATTACCCAATTGACATGAATGTATTTAACACATCCATGTACTATATACTATATTATTCAAAGTGTATGTATCCAAGGCCTTGTCAATAGCATATCATAGATTCTCATGAAACATATGACTAGAAAGATATTAACCACATGTGTGGGACTGACATGTAAATGTAGGTCCATCTTTCTAATAACCTTATGAGAGGTCCCACGAAATGTTCTAACTAATCTAGTAGAAGGATGTAAATAATTATGAGAATAAAGTGTGTAATTAATGTCATGGTACAAATTTTCTTACTTGTACCATTATCAATCATAACATTGCATATACGATGATTATCAATGTATGCTCATATGAATAAAGAATGAATATTAGAGTTATCATCCTTAATGTCACTCTCATCAAAAGTAATAGAGGGTCTCTGAACCATAGTAGTTATATGTTGTGTCTAAGTACCAATAATCCCATCTAGTGGGTTTCCATAATGTGGTGGGAGAGGATGTGCATTATATGTCATTTACACTTATGGTTCCTTCTTAGAATGGTCTTGAAAATAATTGTTACATTTTTTTTATGGTGATCATGAGGTTGTGATCTTGATTCCTTTGGAGGATTCTCAAATGAAATATATTGATCATCGATAATATCTTGGATCTTATGCTTCAAGGTAAATCATCTACTTGTAGAATGCCTTAGTCCTTGATGATAATCAAAATAAGCATTTACATCATATCCTTTAGGTATAGGTCGACTCATATCAACCTCGATAGTATGAAGCAGATATATAAAATGACACTCTAGTAATTGTGGGAGAATGATTATAGGGACCCAGATAAACATGTAAATTATCTTCTTGGTGTATTGGATAAGATAAGTCAATTAAATTATTTTGAAACTATGTTAACCATGGTGTTGTTTCCTCTTTGGGCTTAAGAGTTTTTACCTTATAACCTGGTTTGAATGTAAACTTGGTACTAGACGTAGATGCAGCTGGTGTGTTTAATACATACTTGAGATTATTCAATGACATAAGCTTCATTACATGGTCTTATACAACATGGAATAAGTCATCAAAAGTTTTCAAGTTCTAAAAATAATGGACTCATGTAATGTAGAGTGATCAAAATTTTCTTGAATATGTCTTGCAACTCCTTATCTTCCATAATGTCCATTTGATCATCACTTATAATTTTTTTTCTTGGAGAATTTATTAGAAAAATCATAATATTCTAGCCATATGGTGGAGTTTGGATCTCTATATTTTTATCAAGAAATAATTTTTAAATCCTAGCATATTGGTGTAGATATATATATTCTATTTGTTACCTGTCAATGGGAAGTTATAAGAAAATGTAATGAGTCTATTAATCATTATGGTAAGTGAAAAATCCAAAATACAATCCTTGAGATTGATATCTATTGACATATTTCATATAAATGTTTTTAAAACTTTCAGCATAATTTTTCACCATTTTGTAAAATGTTTTTAAGTCATTTTTACTAGTTTAATATCTACCACAACTCAAACTTTTACAAATATGCACATCCTTCATCCTATAATACCAATCCTTGTTTACCTGACATTACTAATAGTTCTAACCAAATGATTTATTAAAATTTATTTTTAGCATATTCAATGATTTCCATACACATTCTTGCACACTCATTAATTCATTCCAAAGTCATTCTAATATAGCAATCACTTTTACAATTAAAATATTTATTGCATTCAACTTTACTGAAATTTATAATATTTTTTATTAAATAGTTAATTTTTTGTAAGATATTTCATAATTATTATATACAATTAATCATTATAATTTCATTAATTCAATTATTTTTAGTCCCATTAAAATATCCTTAAATTAAATATTCTCTCTCTTACACACATAAATGTACAACTAATAATGCTATAGAAAACTACAATGTTACAAAACAAACTAGTCACATGAATGTAGGGACTAAATTTGACATCAAACCTCTATGATAGCTTTTTCATGAGAGTTGTTTATTCAATATCCCCCTAAGGAAAATAATAAACTAGAGGATAGAAGATATATATTGACTCAAAATGATACAAGGATGTGTGCCAACTATAAGCACAAGTGCAATGTGAAACAGTCTTCTAAAGGAACTAAATTTGATATCGATTAGTTTGTGATGGACAAGGATCCCTTCATCAAATAGATAGATGGTTTGGATAGTGCCCTAGCACTTATCCCCAAATTATATGGAAATAAACATCATGAATTTTTGTACACTATGGGAAAGGAAAGTAAAACCATCATAAAATAATCAGTAAGGAATCCCATCAGGATCCTAAAGACTGTGGATGAGAAGGAAAAACAAGGATCCTTGGTGAAACTTTCACTTACATCAGCATTTATGATGCCTGATCATTATTTTATTAATAGGTCCAATAATTGATTTAATAATTTCATGGAAGCTATTGCTTGGGGATCAAGGTGGATGTTTGGATATTTTGTTTCTCTATTATTTCTTGGTTATGGCTCGAACCAAAAACCTACACTTGGGAGAAGGATGACATTAACAAATTGATGCTTGGCACATGATCACACTTTTTGATGCTTGTGACCATTTTATTTTATGGATGGATGTAAACTATTGGATTTCATTTTATTGGTAGTTTAATCTTAAATAATAATTTTGATGACAATAATTAAGTGGGATTTTGATTTTGAAACATTATCACTCCCTTGGGCTAGAAATGTTCATGATGTGACTGATCTATTATACCATTATATAATCATTGTTCATAAAACTCTAAGCATCATTATGTTTGGGTCCTCATGTATTTAGATTTTTGTACGTGTTTTTTCTTAACTTATGTTTTGGCCACCTTTATGTGTCTTGTCTCTTTTAATTTCACCATGTGCTCTAGTTGTGCCCCTCTTATTTTGATTGTTTATGTTGGTTCTTCACTTGTATGCCCATACCTCTACCTGTGTTTGTTTCTATAATTATTACTCCTCCCCTAGTTTTGGGCACTTTTGGTCCTTCATTGTAGCTACATATTTTGGTGGGGTCCTCTTTGACCTCATGTTCAACTATTTCTAGATTGGGGTGACCCACACCTCCATATGTATTATTCAAATGGGTCGTCTTTGTTCCATTAGTTAGATAGTTATGACTAGGGGGAGAACCGGACCTCCTGATGTGTGTGGGATGGTACCCACACCAGTCAAAGGTGGGCTCTCTGACTATTTCTATTTTTTTGATCTAGTCATTTTTATTTTCCTAGTCATTTATTTTTAGTCAGGAAGTGACCCAAACCTCTTTATATTTTTTGGTTGGTTCCTTGTTTTCCAAGTTAGGTGTTTCTATCTAGGGGGACCAAACCTCTTGATGTGATTGATACTATTAGCCACATGATTTAAAGGTGGGATTCCTTAATTGAAACATTACTCATAAAATATTCATATATATATATATATATATATATATATATATATATATATATATATATATATATATATTATAAACACTTAAAATCAGACACCTTGTGTTGATATTAACCTTATTTACACTAAATACCTAATCATCTCTAATCACCTATAATTTTTAATAATCATTATTCATCATCACTATTCATTATTGATATTCACTATTTATTATCCCTAAATTAATTCAAAGTTAATTAGCTACTCTTTTTCTAATTAAAATTTCCATGGTTTTTTAAAGATTATAATTTTTATAAATTTAAAAAATCAAAATTATCCTCACGTGCCCTAAGGCTCCACCTACCTCCTATCATTTCAATTTAATAATATTATTGTCCACCATTCTAATTTAATAATCATATTGTCCTCCAAGATCTAATTTAATAATCCATCTTTATTCCCATTGTCTTTCATGATATAATTTAATAATCCACATTTATTCCTAGTATCTTCCATGATCCAATTTAATAATCCACCTTTATTCTTATTATCTTCCATGATCCAATTTAATAATCTACCTTTATTCCCATTGACTTCTATGATCTGATTTAATAATCCACCTTTATTCTCATTATCTTCCATGATATGATTTTCTCTACTTTAATAATCCACCTCACATCCACTTACAAATTTGATATCATATCTTCCTCCCAAATGAATTTTATATTCATTTGTGAGTCCCATATGTTATCCACTCTAATTTTTAATACAAAATTCCCATTATGAATTAAAACATACCCTACATTCTAAACCCTTGATCTTCATCTCTAGGTGGATAGTTCACATCTATTTTCAAATTTTATAAATTTGAGGTTCTTCCTCCAAGTTAGTGAAGTTTCTTCATTACAAAGTTATTCTACTAGCATATCTCAAAATTTTATTCATTAAAAATTTAATCGCATATCATATATAAAAAGCTTCTTCATTATAGGTTTATCATGCTAGGATTATAAGAGTTTACATGACACAATGTTTCCCATTTGCTCTTATTTTGAAACAATGATCAACCATAATTCTAATAGAGCAAATCATATTCACATCACAAAGGAGGAAGCTTTTTTTGTTTTAAGGTATAATTTTGTTTGTTTCTTTCATTTTTAGCTCTATCATAAGTTCAATTAGTTTAGATTAATATTTTATTTTATTTCTTAACTTACTTACATTTCTAGATTTCATTAATGCATTTAGGCATGTCTGGTGGAACCTTCCCTAATATTTTTTCATCTCTTATTTGTCATGGTTACATTTAGAAGTAGTTCTTAATTGATTTTTGTTATTTTAACTTGTTTTATGGTTTTTTATTACTTTGTTGAAGGTATCCTTGACAATAAGAAACAAAAATTATATAACAAATTGTTTACAAAATGCTTGTCAAAGAAAATCCACAAAAGGACTAAACAAAAACCAATTTATTTTATTTTGATATTAACATTTTCAAATCACTTTTTCAAGTTTTTAGTAATGAGATCACATTTAGTTTTGAGTTAATTATTTATTTTTAATCATTCTATTTGTAATTTTATAATTATGTATTCTCTTTCCTTGGCATCACAGTGGTGATGATACTCAAAAATAAAAAAACAATTCCATAATTTTACGTGTTACCCAAGTGGTGTTTGTGTGCAATATTTTCTTAACATCACATTAGTGATGATACTCAAAAATTATAAATGAACACTTACTTTTTATTTATTTTTCTAGGAGTACTATTGATTATTGATATTACCACCATATAGTACACCAAACTCCATGTATTGATAGGGTATATAAATCAAGATCTAATTATTTAAATTATTGAAGTGGTTGTGTTTTAATTACATCATGATGTGAGGGTATTTCATGCTCTAATACCTAAGGTTTCAATAATTGCCTTGAAATATGATATCATTGATTATCAACACACTAAAACCCTTAAGATGTGTTGGGTACTTTGAGATAATACCCAATAGTGTGAATCTAATTTATCTATTTATTCTATGATTTGGGGCCTCAAAATACCATAAATTATATCTAATAACTCCCATTAGATAATCTTTTCTAAATTTTAAGCCTAAAAAAGCCGCTTTTGCCATTCAACTTTGGTGCATCAGTTAACACCAAGAAGTTAGTTTTCACACCCTCAAAACTGGACTCAGTGAACTATGTAAATGGAAGTATCCTTCATGGTGAGTGCCTTGAAATATTAGGATGCAACTGAGAGCATGAACAAGTAAGTGACATCAAAAGGCTCAAACATTGTTCACAACCCTTATCTTAGTTTTTCATCTTTTTTTGTGTACTTGCTTGACTATTTAAAATTTAAGAATTTTGTTGTTGTTTCCTTGTTCTCTACCACATTATAAATATACCTTCAATGAAAACAAAGTTATTTTGAGTCATTAAAAATATATAAAAATCCTTACACTCAAAATCAAAAGCATTTAGTTGTTAATCAAGCTTTTAGACACTTTAGGCTTTTTTATATTCTAGTGCCAAGTCTTTTTTTAATCCCTTCTTAATTAAAAGCCTTTTTTTAAAGCAAATATCACATATCACTATAAAAATGTATTTTTTGAGTTATCCCTTGATCAATCCACTCACAAATCCAAATCCAAACAATCCTAGTCGTAAACGAGGGTTCAATCCAATCAATTTTGATTTAAATGTATATTTGAATCAGCATCAAATCAACCATCTAATAAATCTAAATGTAATTTTTAATGTTATTTCAACCTCACCCATTGATCATTCAAATAGAAATTCAAATACTTATTAAATTTTACCTATCTACAATCAATTTAATTTGAGTTTGAATATTTATTATAGTTCACCAATTAATCCATATCTGAGTATTCATGGCTCACCAATCAATAACATCATCAATCCAAATCATAATTTAAGATTTAATAATCATTATATCTCACAAATCGACCAACCTTTATAAAATTCAATATTGGGTATTATTTTGAGTATGCTAACCAATCTAAATCCAAATGGAAATTTAAGAAGTTTACAAAATCAATTTTCCCATTCTCTTGTAGGATTTAATCCAAAACAAACATCACCTAGCACCAATTCATTCAATAATAATCCACATCCCAACAAACCATTTAGAATTAACACCCATTTTAATCACATGATTAGCTCACATCCAAATCAAAACCTAAACCAAGCTTACCCAACCAACCTCAAATTTAACACCAACCCTAACCCAACTGGCTCAATGTTAACACCAACCAACCCAAGCCAATCCGACCCAAACTTTAATAAAACAAAACCCAAATTTAATTCTCACTCAAACCATAAATATTTTAACCACAACACCAATCTTAACCCAAAAACTTTTAACACTAATCCAAACCCAACACACTTTAACAATTCCACTAATCAAATCAATCCAAACCACTTTGCACCTCCACAACATGCTAACTTTCCCAAACCACCTCTTAATCAATTCAATAACAATCCAACAATTCACCAATTTTCACAAACTTACATTAACCAAAACCCATTCATAGGCACAAATTAGAAACCCTATGATTAGAAAATTCAACTCATAATTCAAAGACACCATTCAAATTCAAGATGTCTACTAGAAATTGAGAGGAAAAGCTATATTAGCAATTGACATATAAAATATGGACAATCCTTGTAGAATTCCTTGATTATATTAATTACTTCAAGTGTACAAATTTTTCTCAAAATTTTATCACTTTTACAAATGGTAATACATGCCTTTATAAAAATAGCAGGCAGTATACCAGTCAGTTATAAAATATAGATGTACAAAGAATAAGACAACTATCCTTATAAGTTCTAAAATATGTGTGATTTTCCAAATGATACTAACCTAGAGGAAAATATGCTAACAAATTATCATATGCATTTACAATAGAATATTCTATTTCAAAATTTACAAAATTATACAAATTAAAATACTACTTATTTTGCTGGTGGGGTCTCTGATTGTCATTGCTCGAGGATGCTCATGGATTTAGCATGTTTCTCATCAAATATCTCTAGATACACAATAGGCTTCATGATACACTCCTCCTTTTGATCTATCAAGTCATCAAGTTCCCTATCATTCCTACCCATGGCTTCTTTAATTCTCCTAGCTTCATTTATCCTTTCTCCTGCATTGAATATCATGTCTAAGATCTTACTATTATTAGCCCTAGATTTACCTTGGCTTTTTCCTTTGATTTCTTTGGTTACCAAGGTATCTATATGTTTAAATTCTTCATCACTTATGATTCCAAAGATAGTGTGCTATGTAGGATCTATGAGAATATTCCCAAGAAGTTTCTCAATTATTACAATTAGCTCATTATCATCTTCTAAGAGTCTTCCACATCATTGTGCCAATTACTCAAACTTTGCACCTTGTTAACCATAATTCCCAAAATTATGCTCAAGTGTCCTAAATTGATGGTTTTGAAGCCTAAGATCTATTTCCTTGCTCAAATGTTGATAATTTTGGTTATTTTGTCTTTAGAGGCTTGCCATTGGGTGATCAAGTTCTTAACCAATGCACACTACCCCTCCAATGTACTCTACCTTAGTTTCATTTTTTTGACTACCTCAAACATGTCATAAAATGACTCATTAAGAATTTTGGTCATTACCTCAAGAACTGATAGAATTACCTATGTCTATAAATTTTCCTTTTCTCTTTCTAAGTTTAAGATCCTTTGATTCATCCCCTAGAATCCAGATTTATCTTGTGTTGATTGGGACTCAATCAATATTTCCACATCCTCCTCATGAATGGTTGCCTCACCACGCTATTGGTCTCCCACAAGGGTTAATCCCATAAAGGGATCCACCTTTTGAAAAGTGAATTCCTCTATTCCAACCATGGTTGTCCTTCTTGTAACACTTTCTAATCCATATATTTTAGGGTTAAATTGGATGTTAGTGACTAGATTCTTAAACTTTGGAGGTTCTAGTACCTCCACACCTGAGCTATTAGATGCTCCCAATGCATCCATCCTTTTAATTTCTAGTCCTTAGGTGACCACAATTCTTCTTTCTTCTTTCTCTTTTAGCATAGACCTTATCCATGTCTTTATGTCATTTTGTATTTCAACATTAGTAACTCTTATTATGGCATATGACTAGGAAAGAGAGGGGATATTTTATAATTTCCCATAAATGAACCAGTCAGGAATGACTGGTCCATGAATTGGCAATTCATCACTGAAGAGATTGATTTCACTAGTGGGGTGAGTGAAAGTCAATCTTGGTTTCTTCCTTGTTCTAATGGGGACTAATTTTAGTTTTTCCTTCTTCTTTTGGTATGGTACAAGGAAAATTTATTTTCCTTTATCATTTCTAGGCTCTCCCTCTTGGACCTGGGCCTGTTCAATATGTTCCCCTTCTTTGTCTATATCATATGCCTCTGCAAGCTCCTTAATAACACCCTCAAGTATCTCTTCTAGTTATAAGCCAATCATGTCTATGTATTAAATTGGGAAAGGTGGCCTTTGGGGTGTGTAGTTTTGAAGATGATGGCCCATCCCTAGGTCTCTCTTCCAATCTTACTTCTCCTACTTTCTCCTTGCCCCTACCTTGTTCATCATATTCTTTCACAATTTTCTCCTAAGACTGTGGCTATGCTTATTCTACTTAGGGTTGTCCTTGGGCCATTCTAGATGGACCAAATAACAAGTGATACTATAAAGGATAAATTTTTCATGTCTCTCTTGAGGGCTTTCCATCCTTAGTTAGCATGTGTTCTAGCTTGATGTTGTGGCCTGGGATCCTAGCCAATACTTCATAATTCTTAGCCTTAATATATATGGTTTCATGAAGCCAAGTTGATGTACATATTCAATATTTTGGAGTTTCTTGTCCTTCAAGTGGCTAGCCACTATACCCTTAGGATCCCATATCTTAAGTTCATCAAGTTGAAAACCAAATAAATCCCTATGTCTAGCCATGGTTTCAACCTATTTCTAATCTTGAAGTATGGTCTTTCTAATGATTAGAGGGAAATGGTGGAGAAGTACTTTCTTCTTTTCTTTAGAAGTTCCATCAATGCCATGAAAAAAATAGGAAGCAATTTCTTACTTAGATAGCTTGATAAGAACATATACTAGTAACCTACAATGCTGGGACATAATCCCCTCAATTTTGATGACCATCTAGTCAAGGTAGAACCAAATGTCACCTATCATCTCTACATACTTATTGATTAGGAGATGAACCCTAGGCATATAAACTCCTAAGATGGCCTCAACTATGGCTAGATAAATGTAGTCAAAAATAAATTGCATGTGATTCCTATACTTAAAGATATTTAATTCAAAATAGTGGTGTGAAATGGTGGTTTTTCCATTTGGGGACCATTTCCTAATACCTAGGAAATTGAATGAGGCAAGAAGGGCCTATAGTAGATATGAGATCATATAAAACTACTTGGAGGTCTTCTTTTTTATGATAGTAAATAGCATGGCCAATAAATACTAATTAAATCTCCAATTGGAGGGGTATGATTTTGTTCCACCATGAAATATACATATGGGACCCAATTTTATTTACATAGGAAGTTGAAGGGGATCCAAAGGATCGGTTCTAAAAGGTCATTAATACCTTAATTCCCTCCATAAATTGGATTATTGGGATTTTGCCTTCAAAGTCCCTGAAGATATGAGGGCCTTGGTGCAGCTAGGGTGTAAGGATAATGTCCAAGTCATGGTTGCTTATCTACTCTTTGATTTTGGATAAATCCACATGGGGAAGAGGGAGCTTATAATATTTATCAAATGCAATAGGATAAATATATATTATTTCCTTGGAGTTTCCCTCCTAAATTATCTATTCATTATAAATTATATGGTCAAAAAAATATGGGAGCAAGGATACCTATATAGTGTAGTACCTTAGGATTTGCCACAACATAGTGGAGACCAACCATCTGAATAGTGACTAGGTCATAGTGTCTTTGGCTTACTATGGCAATTCTTTACTCCTTTTTTGTGATGGGTTTTAATTCCTTGATCATGAAGAAGAGTTTATACCAGTTCTTAATGTTTAGTATATTGAGGGATGCAAGGTCTAATTCAATGTCCCTAAAGATCCAACCTTTATTGTTCATTGACAAGTAGATCTCAGTCTCTTCTTTCAATTGTTATTTTTGAGTTGCCATTGTCTTTATCCCTAAAAATTAGTTATAATGATAACAAATGGTCTCTATGGAATCTCTCTTATGCTAAAAAACATAATTAAGTTCTCCTTAGAGCAAGTTGTAACCAATTGAGTCCATTTGGGTTGATTTTATGCATGTTTTAGGGTTTTGGAGATTTAATAGTATAATGTGTCTAGGCTTTCAATTATACATGCCTTCAATTTGATTTGGACCTTTTCATTTATACCTTTGCATTCTCCAGCCCATAAGATCTTGTATTTTGTCATTTTCCACTTACATGGTGCCTATGTGGTATCAATCTAGACCTTTCATGGCATTTTTCATAAATGCCTTTTAAGAACTATATGTTGGCATTTAAAAATGCCTCTTTCATTTCACTTCATTGGATTAAAATATAGGATTAGTATGAGCCATTGATTGTAATCTAGGCCCTTTCTTATGATTGGCTCTTTTTGTTGTAAACCCTAAGATCATGACACTTGGCATCTTGGCATGCCTTTTCTGTGCTCCAAATCTTATTTCAATCCTTTGTTAAATGAAAATTAGCCACACGATAAGCTCACAAGACTTTGAAAAGTCATGAACACCTTCACATCATTGGATCATCTTCCATTAATGAAACATGAACCATCAAATTATCTTATCAAATATGTTTGTAATGGACCTTCATCATGCGTCAAACTCACATTTTCTTGGCGACTTGTTAAAAAGTATACAAGGCCTTTGCATTGTTGGATCAAAATTTAGTGATGAAGCATAAACCATAAATCTATGGATATGCCCAAACATTAACTTAGCACATTACTAAGATCATGACTTAGGCTTAAGTCTCTTAGGTTAAGGTTTGTTTTATTTATTAAGCATGAAATAAACCTTAGGCTAAGGGGTTTATGCCTAAGTTTTCTAATTTATATGCAATGGGGACATGTCCTAAGTATTCTAGGCCAATGTTTACATTTTGTTTAATGACCATAGTGTAAATATTGGTCCAAAATATTTATGTCAAGGTTTTGTTGACCAATTTTAACTTTTTAATCAAATTAGGGAACCTATAGGTAAAAACCTAATTTTATATGTCTATAAGGGGTGTAATATGAGTGTCATGGGGTGTATTACATGTTATATAATGTCAAATTATGTTATATCAACCTTGGTCAGTTAGTTTTTATGTCCATTTATCATTTTAGGTCATTTTAGGGGTCTAAAAGGTGCATTTAATGAGGTGTATAGTTTTCTTTGGAAATGTGAACATTAAAAAATAAGATTTCATGACCCATGTGTCCTTATAGGTCTTAATAATTGACAAAATTAAAAGGTGGCATGTTATGCAAAAGAAAGGGTAGTTTTCTTGAAGGAAAAGAAGAGTTTGGCATTTATACGACCTCTTTGGGAAGTGTGCCACATGGTAAATGGTTAAAAAGTGCCTCTTTATCTTCCCCAAGCTTAGTTCCACATTTGGATTCATCTGAAAGTGTCATTTATTAATCAAAATTGTTCTAATCCCTTTTCATCCTTCTTGGAAAATAAAAGTGACTTGTAGGTTTTTGCTTGGCATGGATCGCTTAAGAAGTTTCAGGACAAATAATTTTGGAAGATTATTTTAAACTCATATACCTTCATTTCCATATAATAATTTTGAATAATGGTGTCATGTGCTTCATGAACCATCCTCATGAAGTTAACTATGTAAATCTATTGACTATTTCATGCACCCTATAGGTTTTGCTCCATTTTTGTCAAATCTGTATGAATAAGTTGGTGATGTTTTCTATATAAGATTTTACATTCCTCTCAAAATATATCCATTATTATTTATAATTTTCATGGTGTTTTGATAGGTCCAGTGCATCAAGATTTCAAGATAAGCATCATTTTATGTGGTGTAGTACCTTCATGCTTTGTTAATGGTTTAATAAGGTAGGTATAAGTTCACTATCATGTTATTAAGGTCGTATAAATACCCTCACATTTCACTCTTATCCTCTAAATCAACATTCCATGAATTGCACTCAATGTACACATTTACACATAGTAAACCATTAATGTGCATTTATATGTGTCCCCATGAGGAATTGCATGTGAAAATGAGTTTTAGTACTGAGTTAAGGTATTTAAATTTGTGATCAATTCATTTGGGACCTTGGATAAGGCCTAAATTGAGTACAATATCATATTTTCTTGCTGACTATCCATCTTGATTTCATTACCTGCATATACTAAAAATCAACATCTACAATGGGTGTTAACAGAGTATGAAATCACCTTTTGAAGTGTTAAATAGATGTTGAAACACATTTTGAAGTTATAGTTCCAAATAAATCTTCATGGAAGACTTATTTTCAAGGTCAAATAAGAAAGTGGAGATGCAAACCATGCTAAAGTGTCACTTGACTGTAGTCAAGCCTATTTTCCCTAAATGGGAAAAATAGAGGTCTAAAGGATTTTTATGGACCTTTTTTCAACATGTATACTAAGGGTTCCAATGAATCTTAAAGGATGAATCTTGTAAAATATAGTATAGGTAATAACTCTACAAATTATAAGGGTCAGAGGGTGAGTGGAGGATGGACATCTGAAGACATAAATTTGCCTATATAGCCACTGAAACTAGACAATGAATTCTATAGATTTGGACCTTTAAGTAGCCATTGATATTATAAGAATTAAAAAAGGCATTCCCCTCATGGATATAGTATCCTAATATATTTAATGGTAAAAAAAATGGCATGTATATCATCAGTAGAATGTTCATGCATACCTTTTTGAGCCTATGGTCACCTACAGTCTGTACATTCAGGAGAATTATGCACCTATAGCTAGCCAAGGGTGAGGTTTGTGGAGATGTGTCATGCTTGTAGACTTGAGAAATTTGAACTTGGTGAAACATGAATATCATAATTTGAGGTTAGTGTATAGATATTTTATGCTATAAATATCCTTAAATACCCTTCCATTTGACAATGAGCACCTACAACAGGCCTACAGTCAGAACATATTAGTCTAGGGTAGTGACTTTGGTTTTTATGTTCAAATGAAGTCTCAAAAAAAAGAAAAATTGTTCACACACATGGTTTGTGACATAAAATTGGATTAAAATGAATATTTCACATCAAAACTCAGGTCTAAGGAACCCATATTCACACCTATTGCAGTCTAAATAGGGTTTCTTAGTTATCTTGGTAGAAACTTTGTCTAGTGAGTTTAGAAGTGCATGTGGAATGATTGGAAAGGTGATATTATGAAATAATAAAATATAAACTTTACCCCCATGTATATTATGAGATTAATAATCCTAAAACATCCCTAAACACCTATAATAATCACTTTAAAACAAGGAATATAGTTAGCTAATTGACGAATGATAGTGAGTTGAGAAAGGGGTGATTCAAAGGATGTTTAGGTCACTTAAGTTAAACCAATCAGTCAATAAATTATAAATGATCATGAATATAGATAAAGGGGCCCTTATTAGTTTATCTCAACCAATTTGAATGTCATAATCACCTACAAGGTAATCCATTGAAGCAACACAATCAAGGTTTTGTGAACTCAGTCTTGATTGGTCAAAGTCTTGGAAAAGGATATGTGAAAGTCCTAAATGATGTTAAAAATTGAATCACATAAATTATGGTAAAAAAAATATCATACCACCCTCAGAAGTGGAGTTTTAGTAGAGATAGGTCTCAAATGATGCACATACAGTTCACTTTGGAAAAGCTCACACACAGTCCTTGTCTAACCGATCTACCTTGGAACTTGAAGCCTTTAGAGGTCAGAAAACATATTAGATGGTTAAAACATTATGTATATCACCCTTATGACTTGGATAATCTATTATAATAGTCCAATATTTTTGAGGAGGTAGGGGAGTGCCCTTAGTGTTTTCTCAGACAGAGGGCACTCCCTTATGAGCATAAACCTTGGTAATCTTGAAGATAGTGATGAAATAATAGGTTGAGACCTGTATAAGCTCTATTGGAAGATGGAGAAAGTTTTAGAACACTTATGAAAACATGATAAATAAATTAGGGAGAGTAAATACCCAATAGGGTGATCTATAATGCAAAGGTTGCAATAAGGCCTAATAGATAAGTTTTAGGCCTAAGACCAAATAGCGGATCACTTCTAATTGAAACCTCAAAATAGTAGTATAATCTATTTGGATATGAATATGGGATAATATTAGTGATTATTGAGCTTTTGAAATTCATGGAATCCTAATTGGATGGTCCAAACCATCAAGAGTTGTAGATATACTTTAAAGCCAACACTAGGTCTAGGAGCCAAAAAGAGGGTCATTGTTGCTTGTACCTTGAGAGTGATACTATAGCTTGTCAAAACATGATTTTAGGGTGAATTAAAAATTTTCTAGGATATTTGGATGAAATGGATCCATTAAAAGGTCATTTTGAGCTTCAAGGGCAACTTAGGCTTGCTTGACATACTTAGGCCTAAAGCCCAAATGAGGAGTCATTTCCATTTCTAGCATTAATTAAGAATGTCAATGGATTAGAACATGTTATTAAGGATAATATAGAAGTTTCTAAAATATATAAAGGCAAGGAAAACCATATAAAGGGAATGTGAGCTCTAAGGTGTAGTCAAGCTTAGTAGGCATGGTGAAGCCTAGTTTCAAATGGGAAGCCATTAAAACTTTTATCATGAGGTAAGATCTCCAACCTATTAGAGAATGTTTTTGGAAAAAATAAAGAGGTTTTCAAGCCTTTTCCTTGTAGTAAAAACCATAAAGGATCCAATTTTGATTAGAAAACTCACTCAGACTTGTGCAAGATGAGGAAAGAGCTCGATAGGTCAAGTTGTGATGCTCATATATTCTTGGAAGTTTTGCATGGAGACCAGAGTAGATTAGGGAATCTAGTAGGGGTATTAAACAACCAATTTTTATAATGTTTTTACAACTCCAACATCAGGGTTTTATGAAACAACCTTAAGAGGTCAAACTACTTAGAAACCCTTATTAAACCCTTGCAGAGACCAGTTTGATAAAATGGAGTTAGAGAGTTGATTTAATGGCACACTTGGACCATGAAACCTATTGGACCTTGTAAAGGACTCCCCTAAGATACTCCATATGTAAATTATCTATATGGACTTGTATGAATGGGGTGATAAACAAGGTTTTTTTTATAATTTGTTATGTTGTATAGGCTAGAGGAGAAGTTTGAAGGTGAAATCAAGTTTGGAGTGAATTTTTAGACTTGTTATAACTTGCTATGGTCTTTTAATTTCATGAAAAAGCTTCTAAGTATAAAAACTAGGTTCTTTAACTTAATTAGTCAAAAATGGCTTAACGGACAAGCTAGTGAGAAGGGTAGAAAGATTCACTTGAGCTGATTTTAAAGCTTTCATGATGTTTCTAAGGCCATGGATGGTCTTGACATGTGTCATTCTCTTCCTCCCATGTATTTACATGAAAAACTAATGTCAATTTTGAGGCCAAGTGTGTAGGGTGCATTGAAGAATAGTTTTTTGATAACATATGATGATTGTTCCTTTCAAAGTGATTCTAGATGACCAAGCCTAAAAATAATGCATGGAGAGGCATGTCTGATGTCCTTACATTTCATCTCAATCATCATACCTAGTCTTAATCAGTTATGAAGCATAAAATAGGGACAATCATGAAGGTAGTTTCTTAAACCAGAATGAGGAGTTTCTTTCCACTTTTCATGAAGTTTATGACTTAGATTGACATTTGTACTTCTTGGTATTACATGGTTAATCCAAGTGGATCTCTTCATTTGTCAAAAATTGAATTCTTCATATTTTGATCAAAGTGATTACACAACATAGAGCTCATCGAGATATTTTTGGTGCTTCTCATGAAATGTAAAATGGAGTCCAGATGCTCAAGTTATGTCCCATTGAAGTTTTGTTGTGACAAGGAAAAATAGGGTGTCATAAGTGACATGGCACCATGATAGCACATCAAGTAGACCAATCAAAAAGTGACATGTGGAAAAATTTAGAAGGGGACATTTGAGTGTTTCATGCCTTCGATCTTTGATGGTTGCGAGCAAAAGGGAAAACTATGAGGACCATAGCCAATAGAGTCTGCTTTTTGTTCGAAAGGCGACCCTACCACCATCAGAATTATAGAGCATCCATTTATCAACATGTGCCAATTTGGAAGTGGTCCACATGGTGGGCCTTTAAGCCACCACGTGGCTTGCCACCATTTATTATTATTTCCCAATTATTTTCATGGGTTTATTTAATTGTAAATTATAGTCCTATTTTAAATATATTAAATCCATTTAATATTCACAATACCAAGGTTGAGTTCAAAGGTTCCATTCCAATGTTCATGAAGAAGGGACCAAGAAGAATGAGGTGGCCTAAATCCATGTGAAACCCAACATGCTATCCACTATATAACTGTCAAATTTTCCATGATGGAGAACGTGGCTAAAGCCATGAATGGCATGGTGGAGATAAGGCTTTATTAAGCCTTCATTTTAAACTCCCATGAATAATGTGGTATTAAAATCCTTTTTATAAACTTATTGGTAAGTATGGAGGCCCATGAATAATGTGGGATTAAAAGCCTTTTTATAAAATTATTGGTAAGTATGGAGGCCCATGAATAATATGGGATTAAAAGACTTTTTATAAACTTATTGGTAAGTATGGAGGCTTAAACCATGAACCTACCATCTAAAAGTGATAAGGCCCAAATGAGTGGGCTCGATGTTTCAAACATTAAATAAAGCCGATGAAATGGTATTTGAAGCAATGAATTTTTGTGGAGACGAGGCAGACATAAGGACCTATTTTCACTCATCCTTAATTTCAAGGTACTTAAAGGCACTTCTAGACTTCAAATAAACTAGATATTTTTTCTAGACTCTCAACTAGTTCCAACTATATGTGGAGTGTCAGGATTTGAGGCTGTTCGATGTAATTTTTAATGCTAAAAAGTGAAGCCTAGATAGACTATGTATCAACTTTAATAGACTAGTTTGTAGATATCTCAAGTTTTGAGAGACTTAGATAAGGTTTCACATCTCGATGTAAAATAGGGGTTTGTCCTAGACTCTGAGATGAATCTATCCATATGTATAACTTCCTAATTTGAGTTTGTTAAATATATTTTTTAGGTCCATGAAAGTGTCTTTGATAGGAAAAATAGTCATCTTCGACATGCATAAGAAATTGGGGTTTGAACAAAACATCCAATTCGACATCAACAAGTGGCATGATGAATGGTTGACAAGTGACATGGTGAGTGGTCAAAAAGTGGCATGGAAAGATTAGACCATGTGGTGGGTCCTCAAGCCACCATGTGGTTTGCCACCAATTAATTTCTATGGTCTAAATTTATATTATTATTTCCTGAATGTAATTTCCACGTGACCCATCCATGTCACCACATACATGGAACATAACTAAATGTTACATCCAAAAATATCCACATGAAACCCACATTCTATACCACATGCACCACATACTTTTCATATAGTTTTGATGAAATGAAAAACTTACCATATACTCCATGAAATAAAATCCAATACCAATTACTTGGCATATCATGCCATAAACTTTGTAGTAATTAACTACTATGTGTCCCCCCTACAATTTCCAATGTGGGAATAAAAAATAAGTAATGATTTAATCAAGAATTAATAATTTTGAATTAATAAGTTGATAAAAGTATCCAAGGTAAATGTTAGCACATTTAGGTGTTTTTTATGGATCATATTTGGTATTAGAGCAGTTGATCAACATGATTTAAAAATGTGGTTTACTTGTGATTAATAGTTGGTTATTATTTTTACTTTCATTTTTGGAATTTGTTTTGACTTTGTGATTGAATAGGTGCAATGGGAAATTTATCAAATTGAGATAATCTTGATGATCTTGAAGCCATTAATTACCATATCTAGGAAGAAAACTCTTTCTTGAGAGCCAAGTTTTACTCCTTGGAAGAGGAGATTGTATGGTTTAAAATTGAGCCACAATCCTCAATAAAAGTGAAAGAGGATTATGTCAATGAGATGCTTATATAGATTAAGCAGTTGATGGCATTTTTTAAAGAGTTGTAGGATGAGATTCAAGTCAAAGATAATATCTTATCTCAGTTACAAAGTGAATAGAAGAAGGAAAAGTCTTCCACTTTAGATGCAGAGACCATGACAGATGAATGCACTATAATTTGTTCACCATGAAAATATTCTTATTACTCCCATTCAATTTTGGATTCAGGTAATGACATCTTTGGTTCATTTGAAAAGCATACTAGAGGAATTTGATCCAAATTATTATTTGAAATGTGATTTAATAGAAATAGCCTTGGCAACAACAACCAAGGTACTGCTATCCCAATATAGGTTTAGAATCATCCTCATTTTGTAGGATTGAGATATGCTAGTGAGAAGGTAGATGTTGGAGAGAGTTCCTCCACTCCTAAAAGAAGACAAGTTCCTAACATCCAAGATCGAAGGCCACTAGTAGAGTAGACAAATGTGTAGTTTAATAGATCAAGTAAGAGAGGTATTGAGATTACACCTCATAAGTATTACACTAAAAATACCACCAACAATAAATGTAATCTTAAATCGTATGATCCATCTAATAATTTTGGATATGATATTTAGAAGATGTTACATTCTTTTCCATGTACATTTTATAGATTGAATAACCATTGTGTCACATATTATTGGAAAAGACAAGCTTTGTTGAAGCAACTTGTAAGTGTTAAAGACCATTCTTGTCAAGGCAAAATGAGAAGTGGCAAAAGGGGACCTCATCTAAGAAGAAGAATATTTGTACTCATTGTCATATGAGTGGACATAAGATATATTATTTTTGGAAACTTCACCCATATCTCCATCCTAAAAATGGTAAGACTAAGATGTTTTACAAACCTATAAATAAAGTAATTAATGAAGTTAAATCAACCCATACAAATGTTAGTAAATCTACTAAATAAATCTCACCAACTAAACATGGAAATCTGATTAAGAGGGTTGGCAAGCAATTTATAAATTCATGCTATCATTATTAGTGGATTAACATTTCAAAGCATTTTTGGAATTTTTTTGTTTTATGTTAATAAAGGAAATTTACCATGCTTTGACATATGCATTATAGAGCTAGTGAGAATACTTCAAGATAAGTTTATCATGCAATTTTTTTCATTCTCACACTTATGTTTTGAAAAGATCTACTTTTTGAAATATTCTAATTAGTTTTATGAGTTTCCTATTAAATGGTTAAGGAATGTAGGTCATTTGATTATCTCTGGGATTGGATAGTAGTGTACAAGTTATTTGGATAAGAATCAATTTTCCTGCAATAACTATTATTTTGGGATGCATCTATTTTTGGCATGTGTATGATTAGATGCACTTATAGACCTAATGGGCAATATTTTTAATGTTAGACACTATATAATCTATGTTACTCCCATATTGTTTAGCATTTTAAGACCCATGTCGGGGCAATGAATTATGACATGGTAACAGACCATAATTGTTTAACATAGTAAGACCTATGTTTTGGGCAGTGCAATTCAACATGGTTACAACATTTAATGTTTTTTTTTTGCAATAACAAACTTTTTTTTACAATTGTATTGGTGATTGTTACAATGTTTGGTAGTTCACCACTTACATGATGTGATAGATGGGAAAATAGTTGATAAAAGTTGTGATCTTAATGACAGTCATAGGAATCAATGTAACTCATGCCTTGTGTTTAGGCCTTTACAATTTGAGTTATGATTCAACATAAATTTTACCATGTATATCATAAGCTATGATCTGGTTTTGTATTTGATGTGTTGCAGAGAATTTTAATGGACACCATGCTTTTGTGGTCCAAAAGCACTTAGTGGGGAGGTTTGATCCAAGTGGATCTCTCCATTTGTCAAAAATTGAAGTCTTCATATTCTGATCAGTCTTGAATACAGACTTATAATATGGTCCTACATAAATCATCATAGGGATTTCAACACACCATTGAAATCCCTATGATGATTTTTGTAAGACCATATTATAAATTCATATTCAATATTGATCAAAATATAAAGACTTCAATTTTTAACAAATGGAGAAATCCACCTAGATCAAACCTCCCCACTAAATGCTTTTGTACCCCGAAAGCATGGTCTCCATTAAAATTCTCTACAACACATCAAATACAAAACCAGATCAATGGTGCATACTATACCCTATAAACATGCACAAGTAACTCCTTGGATCAGCTTGACAAGTGTTTTTGTGACCCTTGGACCTCCCTGCCTCCCTCCCTCTCTCTCTCTCTCTCTCTCTCTCTCTCTCTCTCTCTCTCTCTCTCTCTCTCTCTCTCTCTCTCTCTCTCTCTCTCTCTCTCTCTCTCAAGTTCTATAAGAACTAGCCATTTTGGCCATTGTATGGATGCTCAACCTACATATGGTGAAGCCCTATTCAAGTGTATACCTTTTGATCAATAATAATACTAATGTTTACCTCCTCAATGATTTTTTTTAGTGTGTTCATTTGGAATGCCTTATTTTTCATAAGTGAAGACTATGGATTTCTTAGTATGTTATTTCATTCTTTCATCTTATTTATAGTTAGAAAACTTCTTCTTGTAAGGCATGTGAAGTGTTTTAAGAGATTTCATGGTTTGAGTGAGTTAATATTTTCATTAGTGCCCTCATAAGCATCTTATCTAATCCTCCTAGCTTTGTACGTTCATCCATAACCTCACAATATAACATTGATGTGAGAAGATGATGATTGGAGAAGTGTATTTCCAATTTGTCTTTTGATGTCAAGTGTACCACCTCCCTTATATTAGTTTGCTTTCAGTTATCCTTCTACCTTTTTACCCCTCAAGTTTAGTATTAGTTTCAATCCAAAGTGGTACATCAAGGGAGCTAGCCCTATCTAGAGATTCACCTCATTCTTTAGGCTGCCCACAAGCCTAGAGGTGATTTGATTGTGCCACTAAGATGAGAAGATTTTTGCCATCTTTTAAAAGGGTGAAAATCCAAGTGAAAATATTTTTATAAAATTTTCTTAAAAGGATCAACATAACATAATGGTATAATAACAAATAGGATTTTATTATATTGACAAAACACATTAAAACCTTTAACTAGGAGCATTTGGTCTAAATTTTATGGTATAAGGACTCTCTTTTAAGATAAGACTTAGTATAAGTCTATAGTTTAAGTTTCATGACATTTGAATAAAATGTCACGGGGACTTTAAAGTATAGACTTAGACTAGGTTTATTTTGCATATTCTTAAACCATACACCTATTTCCACATTTTTCAAGTTGAATATTTCTAGTGTTTGAACATATCTTGAGCACTTCCCTTAGCTTATAAAGCCATTTTCAATCCTTATAGCAATATTTTGGAGTATATTTTGACCTTGAGCATAATAATTCCTTATATTAAATTTGAAAATATCATAGACATCAAATATGTCCTTACGGATGTCAAATAATGATCATGCAAACATCAATTTTAAGTCAGTGAAGCTTTTAATTTTATGGGCTTAAAGTTAATGGTTGTACAAAAATCAAATACATCCTCATGGATGTCAAATAATGGTTGCATGATCATTAATTTTAAGCTCATCAAATTCTTGTGTCCCAATGTGGGAGTGCCACTTGGCACCTCTATGAGGCATCCCAAGATCTTAGATTTAATTCACTTTATCAGATCAAAATCTACGATGAAGCATTAATCATTAATCATGATCTAAGAGCTTGCTTATGATTGGTTATTTTATTAGGTAGGACCCATTTGTCTTTGATCATCAAATGCAAGGGTACTACATGTCAATCATTCATGCCTTCTATAATCCCTTGACTTTCCAACTATGCCTCACTCTATCTAATCAAGTCTTTTCAATGAAGAGAGGACTGTTGATCATGATCCGAGAGTTTGGATGTGATTGGTCCAATGGGATATATGTAGGATTTTGTCAAGATTTCTTTGCACCATTTTATCAAAGGGTTATGAGGAAGCATGATCCATCAGATCATCAAAGATGCATGTTCTTTAAGTTAAAGTTTAGGATTTCTTCACTATATTGGATCAAATGTTGGGATAAAGCACAAACTATTGGATCCTACAAGATGCAATGAAGTTAAGTTAGCACCATAGAGAAATAAAAGGCTTAGCCTAAGGTGTTAAGACTAAAGTCCTAATTATATTAATAAATACATCGAGGCCTTAGAATTAAAACCTTCGGTTAAGGTATAAACAAGGGTGCCGAGTTAAAATAAAAGTGGACTAAAGAAAATGGAACTTAGGATAAGATGTTAAGACTAAGGTCATGTTAGTATTTAACAAATACATTAGGGCATTAGGGTTAAAATCTTAGGCTATGTTATGAAACATTAAAGGGACCCTACAGAATGAAGGTTAGGAATACAAAGGAACTTTTAAAGGGGGAAAAGTAATAAATGAGACCAAGGACTTTAGACTAAGTTTTAGTTGTGTTGAAAAACATGACAAAGCTTAAAACATGAAATTTATTCTTATGTATCAAAAAGGATTTAAAAAGGGTTCCCACTAATTTGGTTTCTACCATTATTCAAATTTAAAATGAGGACCTGGGCTTGGATTTTGAAACTTAAAATTCTCAGGGACAAATTCCATATAACCTGTAATTAAAGCACTAAAAGCCATTTATTAGCATTGTTAATCTAAATTAAAGCAAAAACAAAACCATGTAATATTGATTTTAACAAAGTGGATGATCTTCAAATTCTACAAATAACCTCAACATGCTAATTTTTCATGTTCAATTTTTATGGTTTCTTTAGGGTCCCAATTTTTAAAAAAATGGGGTATGTTGGTCCCAATAAATCGTGACTCAAGGGGAAACATGGAAATATGTTAGAACTTAGAAACTCTAGTTTAAGCAAACAATTAAGTCATCCATTTCATTTGATCAATATCATCATCCAAGTTATATTATGGTTGAAACAAAACTTGCACTTGTAGAGTTAGGCTCAAATACCAAGACATAGTTAAATTGTGTGTGTGCTTTGATTCCACTTACTATTTACCATGGGGTTCAATAAACAACTTTTAGGTTTCATTTCCTTTGTCATTAACATTGACTTATAGCATGTTAAGATGTTCATTTAAAACCATGCTTTTAGCTTGGTAAAGGCTTGGGCATTGCTTTGCTACTAGCTAGACATCCATAGCCTTGATAAAGATGCATTTGGATCTACTTAAGTCCTTTTTCCACTACCATCCAAGAATTCATAGCCCCGATGGAGATTACCATAAATACATATGATTACAAATATTTTGATTTTACATTGAGTTCTTCTTTTTGTATTTTATTGAGACTTTTATGCTTTGAGCAAGGTTAGGAACTAGAATAGTAAGGTTTTAGGATTTGGTCAAGTGTTTAATCTTTGGAAAATCATATATGGATTCAACTTGTATCCTAGGAAAGGATGATAATTAAGTGATAGTCTAACTATATCATGATAGTTTGAATTTTCACCCTATAGGTGCAAGTCTTCTTAAAACTAGTTTAAAGCTAGAAAAATACTTAAGTTCCCATGAAATAGTTGACTTCTTATATTGGTCTTTACTAGTCTCTCCAAATTACAACATTATGCTTACATTTCATGACCATGATCATCAAATGCATGGGGTTCATACCTTCATTTCTATGTTTTGGGAACTTTCAAGCAAACTTCATAACTTTAAGCGCAAGAGTGTCCAAGAGAAATTATTAGAATCAAGGAATAAGGTAACAAGAAATAAATACACAATAGAAATCAAGAAATAAAGATAACAAAGGAAAATAAATAAATATATACATTATTATGCACAAACAAGGGATAGGAAGGAAAGAACTGAAAGGAAACTAGTTAGCCTACCTACTCTAAATCTAACCATCTTACAGTTTACACCATGAAGACCTCCAAAGGAGTAACATAGAAGTAGTGCTTGAGGTATTTCCCATTGGTGGGAAATGTAAACTTTGCTCCTTGTATATATTTGAGCTTGAAGGTCTTTCTCCCTAATGTTTCTACAATCTAGTATGGGACAATCCACAAGGGTGTAAATTTACCATGTTTGCCCTTAGCCTTAGATGCTTTGTCCCAAAGGAGAACCAGGTCTCCCTATCTGAACACCTTGATTTTGGACCTCTTATCAAACCATCTCTTGAATATGGTTTGATGCTTACTAAAATCATCAAAGGCTTTTTCCCTAGCATATTTCATCTGAGTTATGTCCAACAATATGGAATTGTCAAGTTCTTGGCTCTCTTTGATGTATTCCTACATAAATTTGTATGTGGGAAACTTGAGAGTGATGGTAAAAATAGGTTTTAGTCCATACACCAATAGAAATGGTAAGGCTCTTAAGGCTTGCCACTTAATTCTTATCCTATTATCCCAAAGTACAAAGTTAAGGAGCTTATGTCAAGTCCTGGGCTTGTCTGTAGTAGACTTTTTGATTTCCTTCAATAGGTTCTTGTTTGTATATTCAAAAATTCCATTCCTTTAAAGATAATGGTTGGATGAAAACTTGAGAGTGATGACATTATCATAATCTCATTTAGTCATTTATATAGATATAAATGTAGACCCATTGTCACACACTAGAGAGACTAGAGTTCTAAACCTAGTACATATGTTTTCTTCTAAGAAGTTGATCACTTCTTCAATCCTATATCATTTGGTGGTTAAAACTTCAATCCACATTGTACAATATTTGGTGGTAGTAAGGACATAATTGTGACCTTCAGATGAATTGGTTTTTATTACCCCAATAAATTCCAACCCCCATTGAAAAAAAGATTTTTAATCATGGTTGATTGTAGTGGCATTGATATCTTTGGCTCCTTGGTGCTAAATATCTGACATGAGTGACATTCCCTCACATTTTTTTGAGCATCCTTAAAAATAGTTGGCCAATAATAGATAGCTCTAAGAATTTTATGGGTTGTGTTCCTCCTAGATGGATGTCCACTACCCAACTTTTCATGAAAGGTGTTCATGATTTGAGTGGCTTTTTTCTTGTGAGACACATCTTAAATAAACCCCTTCAAAAATTCTCCTATATAATACCCCATCCTTGATTAAGTAGTGGGTTGCCTTAAAACTTAGGTCCCTTTTTTTTCCCCATGATAGACTTGTAAGACAAACACCATTAACTAGCAAATGTATGATTGAATCATACCACTCACTATCTTAAAATTTATGTTGATCCACTTACATAATACTTAGCCTAGGGTTAGTATTATCAATCATTTGGATCAAACCTTGGCACCTTACCAACTTTGTTGTTTTAATTTCCAAGTCATAATCCTAAAAAACTGACATCCACCTACTTTTACATTCTCCTAATTAATTTTGACTTAACATATGTTTGGTGGTAGGGTCAAGTAAGCTAGGATGTATCTTATTTCTAAGGATGTAATGATTGAATTTCTTAACTACCTTAACTAATGAATTTGCCTACTTATCAATTAATGAATAATTTAACTCAACATTATTAAAATTAGTGCTCATAAAAGTAATTGGGTGGTCACACCCTTTAGTTTTATGATTCAATACTACAGCCATAGTGTGGTCAGATGCAAAGGAATAGAGGTAAAAGTCCCTTGATAAATTAGGACTTATAAGGACCGGAGCTTGGCCAATGGCTTCCTGATATCATTGAATGATTTTATTTACTCTTCATTCCATGTGACCTTTGCATCCTTCTTTATCATGTCATTTAGTTGCTTGACAATATCTACAAATCCAAAAATAAACTTTCTTACAAAAATTATCTTACCAAAGAATGACTTTAGCTCTTTCTTACTATTTGGAGGTTCTATTCTAGATATGGCTTCCACTCTTTTAGGATCAGTAAAGATCCCATCTTTGGCTATAAAATGACCCAATAATTTTCCTTAAGTCACATAAAATATGATTTTCTTAGGGTTTAAAGAAATGCCATAACTTCTACATCTTTCAAAAACTTATTGCAAATACATGAAGTGATCTTCCCTATTTTTAAAAAAACTATTAGATCATCCATATAAATAATGATGCATTTACCTATCAAGCCTTAGAAGGCATGGTCCATAGCTCTTTGAAAGGTAGCTCCTACATTGATTATCTCAAAGGGCATCCTCTTGTAAGCAAAGGTTCCCCACTTTGTGGTGAAAGTTGTCTTCTTCTTATCCTCTTTATCAACTAACACTTTGTTGTAACCTAAAAAGCTATCAACAAAATACATCATAGCTAAACTTGAAACAACTTGAATAACTTAGTCTAGGGAAGCATGGGGATATTCATCTTTTTCTAATGCTTTGTTTAAGTTTTTAAAGTCAATACAAAGCCTAATCTCACCATTCTTCTTACTAATTGGCACCAAATTAGCCACCCATGTGGAATGCTTGATGGGGAAGACTATCCTAGCATCTACTAATCTTTTGACCTCTTTAAAGATCATAGGTTCTAGGATAGGGTTTATAGGCCTCTATTTTTCCTTAAATGGTTTTTAACATTCTTCAAGGGGTATAGTATGGGTAATGACCGTTGGATCAAATATCTTTAAGTCATCATAGGATCATGCTATAACATCTTTATATTGGGTAAGGAGCTCTTTGTATTTTTTTTCTCCATATTTGTGCAAGATTTTTCAACATTTACTAATTGGGGTTGATTTTGAAGGCCAAGATCAATATCATTATAATCTTTCCCCTCACCTTAAGAACCTTGAAAACCTCAACTAGTTTGTCCTGATCAAATAGTCTTTCTAAATCAATCATTCCCTTCGAGATCTTGTTGTCATTTAGCTGGATGACTTTACCACTAAATGTATCATCTATAGATGTACTTTCATCAGTCTCATCAATGATATAAGCATCAAATTCCCTAGAATTGGTCATGAAATCCAATATTTGCTAATCATCATTGAAAACGTAGAAATAGTTAACATTATCATGAACTAAAGGATAAGGGATCAATTCAATGCTAAAATTAGGGGAATCTTGGTTGGGCATGAGGTTGGCTACAACAGATGCCAATTCATTAGTAGATTAGTTTTCTCCTCTTACGATATAAATGATTCCAAAGGAATCAAATGATTCAATAAAATCCCAAACCTTGAACTTATAACTTTTTAGGTATGAGAGTTTACATTGGTATTTGCTTCTTACTTGGTTGACCACTAATTTTGAATCCTCATAAGCTAGTAGTTCTTTAACCTTTTTCTTTATAGCAAATTGTAAACCTAGAATAAGGGATTCATATTCTGCAAGATTGTTAGTATAAGGGAGTTGGAGCCTATAAGAAGCATGATACTTTTTATTAGTAGGGATAGTTAAAACAATACCAACACCTAATCCATCATTACACCTAACACCATCAAAATGCAACTTTCATAGTCCAAGAACAATGTGAGTATGCTTGTGATCACATACCTTGATAGTCTTTAGGGTAAAAACCCCTAAGTCTAAGTCAATTATACTAGCCCTCTTGTTTATAACATTGTACTTAGTTATCATATGTTTCATCCTTGGTTCTCTCTCAACCTTGATTTGATTAGGAACTCCCTTCCAAGGTATCCACATATGTGAGCAATCTGTAGACATGTAACCATTTAAAGCCTTGGTCTGTTCCTTGCTCAATAATATTCCATAAATATCAAGTATATAAATAACTTGAATATTAATGAATTGTTGCACCCTAGGCTTAAAATCTAGTTGTATGTGAACATTTAGGAGCTCCCTAACTACCCTAACTATAGATTTGCCTAACTGGGTCACAAACCTATCAGACTTAATGGGAGTTAGGCCAATTTTTTTGCATATAATTACAGGCATGATATTGGTGTATGCTCCTAAATCTAATAAGAAATCATGTAAATTCCTACCAAACATCCTAATAGTGAGCAAGAAAGGAGGAGATTCAGCCTTGGCTTTATGCACAGTCATATTGGCATGATCAACCTTGAATGGATTATTGGATCCTTTTGACAAAGATTCTAATAAAATCTCCCTTTGATCTATAATGTATGTGATTTCATGCAAAGTGATATTAACCTTTATCTTCTTTATGTCTTCAACTATGTTATATCTAGTTTTAGAAGAACTAGGAATTTCAATGCTAGGTTTAGAAGTACTCCCTTTAGGTGGCTCAAGATTATTGCTTGAAGAACTATCTAGAAGAGTTAAAAAATTATTTGGATGCATTAAGATAGTTAAGGTATACCTCTGCTCTCTATTCCTCAAGGGGTATGTTTTCTTCAAGAACTATTGAAAAGCTTAGATCTCTTCAAGGATCTCATCAGGTTCATTTTCTTCTTGAAAGGGGAAATCAAAGGTGTCCACCATGAAATCTTGATCAGATGACTTAGATATAGAGGCACCTATGCCACTTTATTTATTAGGGACCACTTCAAATGTAACCAAATCCTCTTGGAAAGCCTCAAAGGCTTTGAAAAATTATATGTAATCAATTTCACCATGCTTGGCTATGCAATGTACCCTACAATAATCAGGTAAGAAAATATCAATGAGTTTAATGCCCATGGTCTTCTTTTTAGAAGAAGGATCATTATTCCTATTATTATAAAAACTATCATTCTAAAATCTATTAGTTGGCCTATTATACCTTTGAAATGAGAAGTTTCTCCTTGAACTTTTAGTAATATTTCCAACTTGTTTTTATAATTAAAAAAAATTAGTGCTAAACTTTTAGACCATTTTAAAGATAGATTCATTCTCATTTTTAGGAGTTTCAAAATTATGTACCTAGTTGTTATTAGTAGATGGTACCAAATCCTTTTGATCATTTAGATTTAAGCCATTAGTAAGATGATTTAGGAATCCTAAATTTTGATTTGGAGATTCATGAGTCAATGACAACTGAGTTAGGTTTGGGAGCTAGTTTAATGCTGGGAGATTTTGGTTATTATTTAGGAATAAGTTCATCAAAGGCATTTGTGGGTTGATGTTTTGAATAGAATATGCCATTTTCCCTTGGGGTTGTATTTGATCATTGATGGTTACTACTTTATCATAGGCTCTAGCTAATGAAGTTATGACTAGCACAAATCTCTTCAAAAATATAGAGGTCATGGGATCTAATGAATCTTTGTAAATCTCTAGAGTTAAGACATCATCAAGCTTATAAGGGTCTCTGGTCCTGCTAAACATTTTCTAAAATCTAGCATTGAAGGACATAATAAGTTTAGTTTCATCTCTTTTAATTGTGTTGAACTGATGGTAGATAATGTAAGGACTAAAATCCTTACCAAATTGATCTATGAACACATTATTGAATCATCCCAGCTAGTGATGTAATTATTACGCAAGTTTAAGAACCATTCATCAGTAGCATCCTTAAAGTTGAAGGGGAATAACCTATAAGATACATCCTCATGCACAACATTTATCAATCTTAATGCTACTTTAAAATATTTTATATGTTCTACAATAGTTACTATACCCATTAGACTAAATGTAGGTAAATACTTTTTAGGGTTGCATGGGAGGTCATGAACCACACTTGGTACATTTATTGAGGATTCTACCAACCAATCCATATTTGGATAAAGTTTGAAAGCATAGGTACCTTAAAGAGGTGAATTTGCCAAAGATCTAGATCTCCTACATCTACCTTTGTCATGTCTAGCCTTTATGTGGACTTCAAGATCAAGTAAAGGCTCCTTGATCTTTGAGTGTGATCTTGTTCTAATCTTTGGAAATTTCAGCTTAAAATTTGAAGATCTTGCTTGAAATATGATGTACCAAGTTAACTTTTATAAAGAACAGGAGTTAGACCTACATATTGAGCTTATTTTGCAAAGGTGGTATGAAAAACTACAAAGGACATTAATCTTTGATTTAATTAGGTCAAAGATGCATTTAATTACATAAATATGGTCTACCTTTGTAATTATAAGTCTAAAATAACTCAGACCTATGAAATATATTCCCACCTTTGATCAAAGCAAGCCATCCTAACCTCATATACTATAGATTTTCAAAGCTCAAACTATATTTACCATAAACAAGTATTAATGCCCAAAGAACTTTAGTATTTCTCTAAGGAAGCACAAAGATGCCTTATAAACATAAAATATCAATGATATTTATACTTCTAAGCAAATAATTCACTCAAAAACATAAAGATATACTTATCTTAGGTCAAAACAAACTAAGATCAATAAAGATTTGAAGAATTCAAGCCCTCTTTCTAGTGCCAGTAGGAGCTTCTCTAGTTGATGCTTCTAAATGAACCAAAAGTGCTCTTAGTGTTTAAAGAACACTTCTCATTTTAGAATTTAGAAAATTTAGAGCATGATTTATAGGTTTTGACAATCTAGTTGCCTGTGATAAAAAAGCAGTAGAGAAAGATAAATGGTTCCATAATATTTATATGGTTTGGTGGTTGGGAGCCACCTTGGTCTATTCTTTATAAATTGTAGTGAGTCTATGCTAATACTTAGTGAATTTTGATCTAGACCTAACCTATAATATAATCTAAATGGATATTTATAATGAAGCTAAAACTAAAGTGATCTGGTATAAAAAAGAGTAAAGAGGAGGGCAGAGATGGAAAAAATGAGTGATTAACAATTTTAGTCTCAAACATTATGAAAAAACATCAATTATAAATGAGTATGCATCCAACCAATATATAATGCATCATATCGTAAGCTCAAATTCCACTATATATCAGGTAAACTTCAAAGGAGAATGTAAAAAGTCACAAGTAAGAACTAGTTTTACTTTAAGGATTTACTACCATAATCAAATAGCATCAACACATCTTAATACAAAACAAAATAAAGTGAAGCAAAACCTAAGATACTTCAACTAATCTAGCATATGCACAAATTAGAAACCATGTGATTAGAAAATAGAACTCAGAATTCAAAGACACCATTCAAATTCAAGACGTCTACTAGTAATTAAGAGGAAAAGCTATATTAGCAATTGACATATCAAACATGGACAATACTTACAAAATTACATGATTATATTAACTGCTTCAAGTGTACAAAATTTTCTTAAAATTCTCTCACTTTTACAAATGGTAATACATGCATTTATATAAAGATTGGGTAGTATATCAGTCAATTAAAAAATACAGATATACAAAGATAAGGATAGCTATCCTTATAAGTTCTAAAATACATGTGATTTTCCTAATCAAACTAACCTAGATGCAAATATGCTAACAAAATAGCATATTCCTTTACAATGGAATATTCTATTTCAAAAGTTACAAAAATCTATAAAATAGAATATTCCTTAATTTTCTAGTGGGGCCTCTGATTATTGTTGATGGAGGATGCTCATGGATTTAACATATTACTCATCAACTAGATCTAGATCCATAACAAGCTTCATGATACACTCCTCCTCTTGATCTACCAAGTCATCAAGTTCCCTATCATTCCTAGCCATGGCTTTCTTAATGCTCCTAGATTCATTTATCCTTTCTCCTGCTTTGAATATCATGTCTAGGATCTTACTATTATCATCCCTAGCTTTGCCTTGGATTTTTATTTTGATTTCTTAGGCTACCAAGGTAGCCCTATGTTTAAATTCTACATCACTTATGATTCTAAGGACAATGGACTATGTAGGATCTATGAGCATGGTCCCAAGAAGTTGATTAATTCTCACAATTATCTCCTTATCATCTTCCAAGAGGTTTTACACATCATTGTGCCAAGCACTCAAACTTTGCATCTTATCAACAACAATTCCTAGAATTATGCTCAAGTGTCCTAAACTAATGGTTTTGAATCTTGAGATCTATTTCCTTGCTTGAATGTTGAGAAGTTAGGCTAGTTTGTCCTTCAAGACTTGTCATTGGGTGACTAGGCTTTTGGCCAATGCGCACTACCCCTCTAATGCACTTTGCCTCAGTTTCATAGTTTTGATTACCTCAAACATGTCATAAAATGACTCATCAAGAATTTTGGTCATTTCCTTAAATACTGATAGAATTACCTATGTCTGTAAGTTTTCCTTTTCTCTTTCCAATTTTAAGATCCTCTACTTCATCCCCTAGACTCCATCCTTGGCCTATGTTGATTGGGCCTTAATCAAGATTTCCACATCCTCCTCATGAATGGCTACCTCACCAAGCTACTAGCCTCCCATAGGGGTCAATCCCATAAAGGGATCCACCTTTTCTAATTTGAATTCCTTTTATCCAACCATAACTATCCTTGTTGTAACCCTTTCCAATCTAGTTTTTTTAAGGTTGAATTGAATGGTAGCTAGTACATTATTAAACTTAGGAGATTTTGGGACCTCCACACTTGATCTAATAGATACTCTCAGGGCATCCATCCTTTTAATTTATAGTCCTTGGGTGACCACAATTATTATTTCTTCTTGATCTTTCACCATAGCCCTTATGCATGACTTTATTTCATCTTGTATTTCAACATCAACAACTCCTGTCATAGCCCATGAATGGGAAATAAAGGGGATATTTTGTAATTTATTATAAATGAACTAGTCAGGAATGACTGGTCCATGAATTGGGAATTCATCACTAAAGAGATTAATTTCACTAGTGGGGTGAGTGAAGTCAATATTGGTTTCTTCTTTGGTCCAATGCGGACGCTAGTTATGCCTTAATCTTCTGTTAAGATGGCAAATGGAAAAGTTATTTTCTTATATCATCTCTAGGCTCTCCCTCTTAGACTTGGGACTCTTCAAGATGCTCCCCTTATCTATCTATATCATATGCTTTTGCAAGCTCTTTGAGAGTACCCTCAAATGTCTCTTCAAGTTCCAAGGAAATCATGTCTATGTATTGAATTGGGGAAGGTGGGCTTTATGGTAGTGTTTAAGATGAGGTCCCCTCCACAAGTCTCTCCTCTAATCTTACTTCTACTTTTTCTTTGCCCTTACCTTGTTCATCCTGTTCTTGAATAATTTGATCTTGAGGTTGTGATTGTGGTTGTTCTATTTGGTGTTGTTCTTGGGCCATCCAAAATGGACCAGGTAATAAGTGATATTATAAAGGATGCATTTTCCATGTCTCTCCTAAGTGATTTCCATATTTCATTACCTTATGTTCTAGCTTGATTTTGTGGCCTTGGATCCTATCTAATACTTCTTCATAATTCTTAGCCTTAATATATTATGTGTCATGCACACCAAGTTGATGTACATATTTAGGCTTTGGGAGTTTCTTGTCCTTCAAGTGGCTGGCCACTATACCCTTAGGATCCTATTGACCAATTTTTCCCACAGGCAAAATTTTAGTCACCTTCTTCACTTGCTTTATAAGGCCAGTTGATTTTGGGTTGTAAGGTCCATCTTCAAGGTTCAACAGTTTCATTTCAAGCATTGGCTTGGCCTAATTCATCAGTGGGAAAGTTTAGTGAGTTCAATTTCAAAGGGGCACATTTCCCCAACACTTGGTTCATCCATCACCAAAATTTCAATGCTTTGGTTCAATGAAAAGTTCAATTGAATGGTTCAAAGGCAGGTTCGACCTCCTTACCTCAGGTGCAATTTCTTACATCAATAGTTCTGGCAGGCCTGGTGGGACACAGTTTGATGATGAAGTAAAGTTTTAGGATTGATGTTGGTCTTGTTAAAGTAGATCATTTCATTTTCCAGCATTTGGTGACTCTGAGTTAATCAGCTGGATAAGTAGCCTGGTGCCATCAGGAATCATTTCTTGTATGTATACTTCTTTTGCAAAAAATCATGGGTTTTATTTTCCTTCATATAATTTGGATCAGACTCAAATTATTCAGAGAATCCTCTCAAGCAGCTCTCCTAGTTACACTACAATGAAAATGGAGGTGGCCTTGGAATTGGAAATTAATAGGCTAGAAGAGCAGTATAGATATCAGCATGAGCTGATGTATGAAGAGGAGCACTTGTTTAGGCAAGTGCAGGCCATACAATCCATGAAGGAAGAGGTGCCAAAATGGAGAAATCCATCTTTTCAAGGCAGCCAGCCTTGCACACCCCTTCTTATCCTGAAGAAAACCCCCTTTTTTACACCAAATCTATTTTATCATATTGCACTTTCTCACTCCAGTGCATTAAATACATCTACTCCCAATCCAGTGCACCTAGCTTTCCAACACCAGAGGGTATCAGAACAACCTCCCATGGAAATGAACCTCCTAAATTCCTTAGATTGTGAATTTTCCATTAGGGAAAATGCCACAAACCAACACATCTCACTCAAAGCTGATCCTACTCAACAAGATGATGTTGGTCACCTCCAAGAGAGACTCTTCCAAGAAAACCTAGCTGGACAAATTGAAGACGTAGAGGTTAGGATAAAGCTACTTCTTGGAAAAGTGATGAAATTTTTAGACCTTATGGAGGAGGCTCAGGACCTTATGGAAAACCAAGTTGCTACCTATTTGCAAGGGCAGAATTTTAATTCAGAGATCTTGAACTGGGGAAGAATAGTTTAATCATGGGACAACAAGGAAAAAGAGAAGCAAGTTTTTTATCAAAACATTGAAGAAGCTGAAGCTGCATCTACTTATGATGATGATAGTAGCCTCCTGGAAAAGCTTTTCCAAGAAGATCTGGCCAGAATAATAACAAAGTTGGAATCCAAAGAGAAATTCCTCAGCCAATGTGTGGTGGATGGTTTAGGCCAAACAGCACATTCCATGCCTGAACACACCCCACCTACAAATTTCCAAGAGAGTTATCAAGTCGTGCCTGATATTGATGAAGTGTTGATCAAGTGGAGAGAGGAGAATCATTCTATTCTAACTCAAGGACTGTTTCCTCTTCCACGTGTTTTCTCCACTTCACCCCTTCTTAAGGAAGAACCTATTTTGCAAGAGGTAGGTGAGGAGCAAAAGATCCAATCTGCAATCCTTCAAGAATCTGTTATGAGCAACAACGAAGAAGAAATCATCATTGATGATCCTTGTGAAGACCTTATCAGCAATGGAGAAGATGCAGGTCTTACATATATGCGGACTTTCCAGCAATATGAGGAGGAACAAATGCATGGTAAGTTTTCTTCTCCTTTATTTAATGAACTTCCATGCTGTTTTGATGATGAGGTTGACTACATTGAAGAGCCTGAGTTAGAGGAGGATTAGGAGGATACTTTTGAACATTTAGAGGTCCTACTTTTTGAGGAAAGAGAGAGGTCGGTCTTCCAGGAGGAATGCTTTGAAGAAGAGAGTTTTAAACAGAGAGGTGATGTTCTATGGGATGAGCAATCATTTTGTGAGTCCATTTTAGACATCACCACATTCACCCTTCTTCAAGAAGGCCAAGAGGAAGCAGAGGATGAGTCTAACATATTTTTTAATGAGGCAGAAGAAAACAAATTAGACCATGATACGTTGTAAAAGAATTGTGCATATCAAGGGGCTTATGGCGATGAGTCAGCAGCCATTGATTTCTTGGTGAGGAGAACCAATATAAAGGACCAACATTTAACAAGCCTCTAGGGACAATCAGAATACATATATGTTAGAGGCATGTTCAATTTTGATCCACTCATATTCCAGTCAACTCAGGTGACAGGTAAAAAGAGCAAGTCACCATTTCTCTTTTCCATTCAGCTACTTGCCTGGCACCATAAGTCTTCTTACTAGGGAGGGGACTTAATAAGTTTTCCATTTGACCCAAGAGGGAATCAAAAAATGCTTGGTTAGCTGTACATAATAGTTTGTTTTAGTTTCTTCTACTTTCCCTAAGTGCAGTTTGCATAGTTAGTTGTTTTTTAGTCTTGCATGTGTTTTCCCTTTGCGTGTGGGGGTGAAAGCTTTAGGTGTGATTCTAGGATCTCGAGGGCTGTTGTGAACTCTCTTCAAAGTTACCATCCAACTCTGCACCCAATGGATATTCAAAGGCAATTGGGTCCTAAGCATAGCAGGCACGCTTCCCCTGTGAGTCACCAATTTGTTGACCAATTTTGCCCACAAACAAAATTTTAGTCACCTTCTTCACTTGCTTTGTAAGGCCAGTTGATTTCGGGTTGTAAGGTCCATCTTTAGGGTTTGACAGTTTCATTTCAAGCATTGGCTCAACCTAATTCATTAGTGGGCAAGTTTAGTGAGTTCAATTTCAAAAGGGCACATTTCCCCAACACTTGGTTCATCCATCACCAAAATTTCAATGCTTCGGTTCAATGGAAAGTTCAACTGAATGATTTAAAGGTAGGAGTTTGACCTCCTTACCCCGGGTGCAATTTCTTGCATCAATAGATCCTACATCTTTAGTTTAGCAAGTTGATAACTAAATGAATCCTTATGTCTAGCCATGGTTTCAACCTATTTACAGTCTTGAAGTATGGTCTTTCCAATGATCAGAGGGAAGGGGTGGAGAAGTCCTTTCTTATTTTCTTTACAAGTGCCATCAATGCCATGTAGCAATTGAGAATTAATTTCTTGCTCAAACAGCTTGATAAGAACATATAAGGGTAACTTGCAAGGTTGAGACATGATCCCCTCAATTATAATGACCATGTATTCAAGGCAATATCGATGTCACCTATCATATATATGTACTTCTTGATTAGGGGGTGAACCCTAGAAATAGAAACTCTTATGATGGCCTCAACTATGGTTGGATAAATGAAGTCACAAATAAAATACATGTGATTCCTAAACTTAAATATATGTAATTTAGAATATTGGTGTGAAATGGTGGTTTTGCCATTTAGGGACCAATTCCTAATACCCAAGAAATTAATTGAGGTAAGTAGGGTGATCATTAGATATGACATCATATAAAACTTCTTAGAGGTCTTCCTTTTTATGGTAGTGAATTTCTTGGTGAAGAATATACTGATTAAATCTCTAATTAGAGGGGTGAGCTTATATTATACCATGAAATGTACTTATGGAACCCAAATTTTATTTACATATGTGGTTAAGGGGAGTCCAAAGGCTCGGTTCAACAGGGTCATTATAATTTTAATCCCCTCCCTAAATTGGATTATTGGGATTTTTCCTTCAAAGTCCCTAAAGATATGAGGGCATTTGTGTAACCAAGGTCTAAGGACAGAGTTTAGGTCATGGTTACTTGTCCACTCTTTGATTTTGGATAAATCCACATGGGGAAGAGGGAGCTTATAATATTTCTAAAATGCAACAAGAGAAATATATGTTATTTCCTTAGAGTTTCCCTCCTAAATGTTCCATTCATTATCAATTTTATAGTCAACAAAGATGGGAACAAGGATGTCTATATAGTGTAGTACCTTAAGCTTTATTGTAGCATAGTGGAGGCTAGCCATCTGAACAATGACTAGGTCATATTGTCTTTGGCGTACTATAGTAATTCTTTTTTCCTCTTTTGTGATGGGTTTCAATTCCTCAATCATGAAGAAGAGTTAAAACTAGTTCCTAATGCCTAAGATATTTAAGGCTGCAAGGTTTAATTTAGTGTCCCTAATGATCCAACCTTCATTATTAATTGATAAGTAGAGCTCTATCTCTTCCTTCAATTATTATCTACGAGCTGCCATTGTCTCTGTTCTTGTAAATTATTTATACTGGTATCAAATAGTCTTTGTGAAATCTCTCTTTCTCTTAGAAACATAATTAAGTTCTCCTTAGATCAAGTTGTAACCAATTGAGTTTTTTTGGGTCATTTTATGTAGGTTTTAAGGTTTTGGATCTATAATGGTGGAATATATCTAGGTTTTGGCTTAGATGTCCCTTAGATTTGATTAAGACTTTTGATTTTATGCCTTTGCATTTTTGAGCCCACAATATCTTGTATTTTGTCCTTTTCTTCTTGCATGGTGCCTATTTGTCATTGATATAGGTCTTTCATGACATTTTTTGTAAATGCCTTTTGAGAACTAGCCAATAGTATTTTAAAATGCCTCTTTCATTTTACTTCATTAGATCAAAATCAAAGATTAGTGTGAGCCATTGGTTACAATCTAAGCCCTTACCTATGATTGGCTCTTTCTATTACAAACCCTATAGGCATGACACTTGACATCCTTGCATTCCTTTTTCATGATCCAAATCTTATGTCAGTCCTTTGCTGAATGAGAATTGTCCATGCAGTGATCTTGTAGGCCTTTGAAAAGTCATGACCACCTTCACACCATTGGATCATATTCTGATGATGAAGTGTGAACCATTGGATTATCCTATCAAATCTATCTCAAATGGGCCTTCACCACACATTGAACTCATGGGTTCTCGAGGCCTCATTAAAAATTTTATGGGAGCCTTCACATCATCAAATTAAAATCTAACAATGAAGCATACACTGTAAATGTATAGAGATGCCCAAATATTAATTTATAACATTATTAACACTATGAATTAGGCTTAAGTCTCTTAATCTAAGGTTTATTTTACTTATTAAGCATGAAATAAACCTTTGGCTAAGGGGTTTATACCTAAGTTTTTTGATTTATATGCAAGGGGGCCATGGTCTAAGTATTATAGGCCAATGTTTACACCGTGTTTAATTAACACAGTGTAAATATTGGTCTAAATTATTTATGCCAAGGTTTATAAAATATGATCAAAAGGATCAATATGACATAATGGTATAATAAAAAATAAGATTTTATTGTATTGACAAAACACATTAAAACATTTAGCTAGGGGCATTTGGTATAAATTTTATGATATAAGGACTCTCTTTTAAGATAAGACTTACTATAAGTCTATATTTTAAGGTTCATGATGTTTAAATAAAATTGCATGGGGAACTTAAAGTATAGACTTAGAATATATTTATTTTGTATATACTTAGACCATAATACCACTTCCACATTTTAAAATTGAATATTTCTAGTGTTTCCGCATCTCTTGAGCACTTCCCTTAGCTTGTAAAGCCATTTTTGAGCTTTCTAGCATGATTTTGGAGCATATTTTACGCTTAAGCAAATAATTCCTTAGATTCAGTTTTATGGTCTCATAGATATCAAATATGTCCTTGTAGACATCAAATAACAATCACATGAACATCAATTTTAAGCTATTGAAAGCTTTCAATTTTATGGGCATAAAGTTGATGATCATACGGATGTCAAATACATCTTCATAGATATCAAATGACAGTTACATGAGAGTTAATTTTTCGCTCATCAAATTCATGTGGCCCAATGTGGGAATGCCACTTGACACCTCTATGGGGCCTCTTAAGATCTTGGATTTAATTCACTCCATCAAATCAAAATCTTTGACGAAGCATCATCCATTGATTGCAATCCAAGAGCTTGCTTGTGATTAGTTATTTTATTGGGTGGGACTCATTTGTCTTTGATCTTCAAATGTAAGGGTGTCGTGTATCGATCATTTGAGCCTTCCATAATCCCTTGAATTTTTAACTATGCCTTACTCCATCTGATTGAGTCTTCATGATGAAGTGAGGACCATTGATCGTGATTTGAGAGTTTTAATGTGATTCGTCCAATGGGCTATATGCAATATTATATCAGGCCTTCCTCGTTCCATTCAATCAAAAGTCTATGAGGAAGTGTAAACTATTGGATCATCAAAGATGCATGTTCTTTAAGTCAAAGCTTTGCTTTCTTCACTTCATTAAATCAAATACCATGATAAATTATAGGCTATTGGATCCTACAATATGTAAGGAAGTTAAGTTAGGACCATAGAAATATAAAAGGCTTAGGCTAAGGTGTTAATATTGAGGCCCTAATTATATTAAAAATATGTCAAGGCCTTAGAATTAAAACATTAGGCTAAGGTATAAATAAGGGGGTTGAGTTAACATAAAAGTGGACTTGAGATAATAGAAATTAGGCTAAGACCTTAAGGCTAAGGTGCCATTAGTATTTAATAAATACATTAGGGCCTTAGGGTTAAAATATTAGGCTATGTTATAAAACATTAAAAGGACCCTTTAGAGTGAAGTTTAGGCATACAAAAGAACTTTTAAAGGGAGAAAAGTAATAAATGGGACCAAGGACTTTACACTAAGTTTAGTTATGTTAAAAAACATGATAAAGCTTAAAACATTATCTTTATTCTTAGGTCTCAAAATGGATTTAAAAAGGTTTCCCACCAATTTAGTTTCTATCATTATTCAAATTTAACTTGAGGTCCTGGGCCAGGGTTTTGAAACATGAAATTCTCAAGGACAAATGCCATGGAACCTATAACTAGAGAAATAAAATCCATTTATTAGAGATCTTAGTAAAAATTAAATAAAAATCAAAACCATGTAAGCCTTATTTTAACAAAGTGGATGATCTTCAAATTCTACAAATGACCTCAACATGCTAAATTTTCATGTTCAAACTTCAGGGTCTCTTTAGGGTCCCAATTTTAAAAAGATGGGGGTATGTTAGTCCTAACACACATTAGACTTACATAACACCAAACAATTCAATGGTGAAACCTTTGTCTCCTTACAAAGATGGCAGGCATTGGCAAGCCATTTATTATGGTCATTTCTCAAAACTAAACTTATGGACATATTCATGAATAATATGAACTCATAATTGGGACATATTTTGTTACTCTTTTACCCGAGGTCATTTGATGAAATTATTAAAAATGGATCCCAAATTGAACACACATTAATAAATAAAAGTTTTATAAAGATATATAAACTGAGAGCAATCCCTCAAAACAAACTAAAAAACCAAAGTTGTTTGCCAAGAATAAAAACATTGTTGGTGATGGTGTGACTGACGTCAACCAAATCTAAAACCCACTTAGACAACACCAATTCCAAACATAACCCATCAACACCCAATTCCAAACACAACCAAATAAAAATCAAAATTTTAGGATATATCAAGATATATACCCAAAACATGATCAAGGAAAATGTAAGAAAAAATAAGAAGAAACCAAAATAGCTACTATTAACAAAGTCAATCACACTTTGGACTCCATAGTTAATTTTATTGATTATGCATGTAATTATGTTGATCTCATTACTTTATAATCCCAATATTATGTTATTACCACAAGACATGCAAAAATTACCATTCCTAGTGCATCATCATCCAATGTTGAATGGAAGTACAACATTATCGATAATCTTTAGAAGACACCCACTAACATTCCCATCCTAGACCTTCTCAAGACATCATGTATAAATTCTTCCAAAAACCCTTATCTACTAAAGATTCAAATGTGTCTAAGTTTGAAATTAAGCAAATGGAGATATACCAAGATTGTATTCCTAATCATAATCAAAATCTTTCACTAATAAACATGGATAAAGAACCCATAATTGGCCAACAACATATCTTTCATTCATTACTTAAGATTCCCCATTTTCAAAAAAATATTTTTACTAAATTTGTCATTTCCAAATGCTCAATGAAAAAGGAACTTGTGGATAATGTAATTTAACAGGACCTCCTTGTGGCCACATCGAAACCAAGATAAAATTTATTATCCAAGTATGATTTTCAATATGTTTTTACATTAAAAACAAGTTCAAAATAAACATCAACATTCACCTTGTTCTCAACAACAACCAAATCAATCGATCAATTTGAAAATATTAGTTACCCTTTTATGATTATAGAGGAATATTCATTTAGAATCAATGCAGGTTTTATTGCTAGCCTCTATGAGGATTGTGTAGTATGTTATCCTTCCATGAGTACTACTCTTCCTTTTCCCATCCAATATCCTAACATCATATTTCCTACACATGTCGATTAGGACTCAAAGAAACACACATCATTAGACTTGTTCTATGGTACCATATTAGGTATAACATCTATAAATATCCAAGAAGACATCCAATTTAGGCTCCCTAGTGAAACCTTATTTGAATCTCTAGGGGGTAATTAAAATTTAAAAATACCCTATTGGTATAAACCTCTTCAAGAGACCAATAAATGAACAAATCAATTCTTCATTTATTAATGAAAATAATAAAAGCATCAGTGAAATAGGAGATAAACACTATGGAATGATAGTTTGATTATAATCCAAGAATGAATCTTAACTCCTATCTTGCATACTTATTATGATAATGTAGAAGCATGACACTATAACAAGTTAGATTATGGTTATGAGATCACATCTGATGCACATCATATAAAATTTGAAAATTTTGGATTTTCCAAGGAATTAATAATTGTCAATACAAACTTATCTTATTTTGAATTTTTTATTATTTGGTACTTACCTAGTAGTGGTTGGGTAAGAGATATTGGTTTTTATACATATGGTGAACTAATTAGTCCTTGGTATTTGGTAATATTTAATAGTATTACTTATAACCCTTATAGGGAAAGGGTTCCTAATTCCATGATGATCAGAAAAACTGTTAGAAAGTTAAATTTAGAGTTTAACTTTACTATTAGGCATATTAGTGTGGGTATATTTGATAGCTGTGTTTTACCAAAATTACCGTATAACTCTGCCAAATAAATTTATAAATAGATGAATTTATTCAACTAGGATTTCTTGATAAGAAATAATACTCAAGATGGTTCTCTAGTAACTTTTGGTGGGCCCAACAACCTCATCCTAGTCAAGTACTATTCAAATTAAATGATAGAACTAAATTTGAGATTGAAGAAGAAGTCCAATATAAATGAAATATATTATCTAAAATTGGCATTGGATAAAAATAAAAAAAATTATGCATCTCATGACTTTCCATTGGGTTTAGATGCCAATAAATCTAAAAAAATATAATATCAAAAAAAATATATAAAATTAATTATTGTATACAAGTACCTTGACACTTGGGGGCATTCCATTCATAATTACATTTCACATTGCCCTCATTACATTGCATTTCCATCATTTAAATTTTTTCTTACATATTAGATATCATGTTTGGTGATTATTTAGTTGTCATTTTACATAACACAAACTTTTAAAAGGTAGCTTACCATATCATTTCACTTTTTATATCACCCTATAATCCCATGGAAAACATTCTCAAATTTAGCATTACATTGGTTTTTTCCTTAGTTATTATGATCAGAGTACATTTCTTTTCCCTACATCTTCTTTCAAGACCTAGAAAATACTAGCCCACAGCCTAGAATAGAATCTTGTCCATGATAGAGTTTCCTCTTACAGTTCCCTCTATGTAGAAAACATTAGCATTCTAAAAAAATGGAAACTTTACTCACCTATATTGGTCTTAAATGTTGATCTCTTGCATCTTACTAGTTACAAGGGACCAAGATTTGAGAGTAAATCCTTCCAAATAAACAAACACCCTTATCTAAAGCTTATGCAAGATCAAATTCAAATTCCACATCTCTTGCCCTTTTCTAATATTTGGTGTTGATCTCTTGTGTCTCACTAGTTTAATGGGATTAGAATTAGGGACAAATTCCCTTACTCACCTATGTATAGCCTTTGATGATGAGACCATGCCTTTTCCTAGTCACATGAGACTACATGGAAGGGGTCACAAAGAAATGTATTAAATATTAAATAAAAAGGTGTCAAGATAAAAATTGACTCAAACAACTTATTTATATGTCTATGCTAAAAATGGTAACTTTACCTCATTTATCAATTTTGTCAGGGATAGTTCTCTCTAGATTCATTCAATAAAGTTTGTATTTTGTGAGTTTAGCAATAAGTAAATTTTCCCCTTTTCTCATAAAAATTAGGTCACCTTCTTTTTCCCTATGAAATTTTTATTTTTGGTTTTAATCTTCACCATTTCATACTTATCCTATTCCTCCTTTCATTCTTTTGCTGAAATTGAAAGTCATATATTGTGTAAACAAAATAAGTAGGTCATCACATACAAAACAAGTGTTAGTGCATTCACAAAGCTTAGTGCATATCTATCATGTTACATAATTTACATATATTAACAATCCAAAAAATAAAAAAACATCAACAAAAAAAAATCAAAATCAAAATCAAAATAATAAAAAAAACAAAATAAATAACTAAATAAATAAATAATGAGAAAAGGAGAAAAGAGAAAAATAATTCATCCTAAAAACTGATTTAGTGGCACTTTGAGCAAGTGCCATGGTGAAAACCAAATTTATTGCACCATGCATTTTATAATTACCTCTCTCTTTCACCCTTTCATATCCAATCCATGTTATGATTAATAATCATTAATCCATGTCCATAATTAACTTCTTTGTTTATGTTTGCACATCAATCATCCACAATCATTTATTACTCTTTCTACTCAATCTCCCAGACCTGTCAATTGGGACTAACAACATCATAATATCCATCCTTTGTCCACCAATCCATTGCTCACTCACTCACTCAATTAGTCATTAAATTAGTCAACTCATCCAAGATCATATATTTTCAATGGAATATATCATTCCCCCATCTACTCCTATGAACCCTGATTTATGGGGCACCTCTAAGTGTGCATCTTATCTTGGGAGATATCATTCCCAATCCACTCCTTACATATATCCTGGATTGGTGAAATTCAATCTATCATATCAACTAATCACAATGTCTAATAACTATCTTAAATGGGTTAATAACATCCATGAGTCAATTTTACCCTTCATCCATCAACCCATTTTCTCATCACTTCCTTTATGTGTTGAGCTACTTTGTCCTGATGTCCACCGACCATGTAGGTTATTCTTGAGGGAAGCTCAACCACTAAAAACTAATTACCATCCCCATTCTTCATATTTTATTCTCACTAATTTCCATTATTAATGGTGCCCTCTTGTTTAGGGCATCCTATATCAGGGAAGCTCTAAATTTTTCTTAGCGTCCTTATTTTTTAACATTATCTAATACTTATTTATTCCCCCCCTTTCTAGGAGAACTACATGTGGTCTACATTTTATCCTCATTATCATGGGTGTTCACACCATTTTCAATGGTGAAAATGTTTAGACTATGTAGACAAAACTTAGGGGCATGGGTCCCCTGAGATCATTTTGACCACTATCTCCATCAACTCCATTCATCCAAACTATTATTTCACTTGATCTCATTTATATTTGAAACTGCATGGTTATCTCTAGGCATCCTCACCTATCATTCAAAGTTTTTATAAATGTTGGATTCAAAGTTGTTTTATCCTATGTTTTGTTGTGATTATTCTTAACTTATCTTCACTGAAGTTTTTTACTCTTGATTGTCTTGTCATGTGTCTTGTCATTTAATTATTTTATAATACACTCATCATTTGTGTTTGTATAAAACTTTCTTTTTTCTTTTTATTTGCATTCATCTTTTTTCCACTTATTTGTTTTTATTTCTTTTAAACATTTTTTGAGTCAAGATTCTTCTGTGTATTATAATATAGTGTGATTGTGATTTTTCCATATCATAATGCACTATATTTTGAATAAATTACAATATTTTTAGTCCTTATACATCAAACTATTAAGTGTGAAGTCACTATTCACATATCACTATCCACTAGTACTATTCATAGTGATGTAGCATGATGAGGTGGCATTCAAGTGATGTAGTTGTTGTTGATATGGAATGGCCCATGTAGGATTCCACATGTGATGGGAATGGGTTTCCCCACTCTACTAAGAGACAAGGATTTTCTCTTTATTAAATCACATACTTTCATTTTTGAAGGCAAATGACAAAGGGGTGCCACACTTAGTAGGTATATTGATTTGGCATGTGAAGTCCTTATGAATAATTCAAAAGGTGATTAGAATATTATGAAGGCATATGTGTGCAGATGGGATAGTGGGGCATCAAGTCACTATTCCTAATTGAAGTGGGGGATAATTTGGAAAATAAATTCCCACTCATTTTAGAGGCACATGGAAATTCAAGAGGCATCATGAAGATGCCATCCAATTTTGACCTTTGCACATGGGTCAAGCATGCCAACATTGATCCCTTTAGGCCCACATAAATATGGGGTGTAATTATTTCTCTTTATTCATTAATTCTTAATTTTTCCCTCTCGTGTGTGTGTGTGTGTGTGTGTGTGTGTGTGTGTGTGTGTGTGTGTGTGTGTGTGTGTTTATATATTATATCCTTTGGTAATTGTAAGAGTGTAAGAGAGAAAATAAAATGAAGATTTTATGAATTATGTTGCATTATTAGAGAGTGGTGAAGAGGTGTGAAGACTTAGTGAAGTCTTATTGCAAGCTTGATTGAAATCTTGAGTCTGTGAAGAAGGGAGATAAAAAGATATTTTAAAGAGGTGTCCTCTATTTTTAACTATTGAAATTATAAGTTGGATAATTTCTCCATGGGTGTATCTAAATTGATGAACCACATTATATTTGTGTCTTCTTTTGTGCATGGTTTTCTTATGTTTTTTTAGTCAATTTATTGATGTTCTATAACTTCTCTCATGTTGTAATTCATAAGGATATAATTATGCATATATATATCCTAAAATAAACGTATATATTCATCATGCTTATTTCATATAATTGGTGACTACTATTTTTTGCTAAATTAAAACTTATTTTGCTTAACTCTTACTCACCTATTCATGTTGGAATTCTAAAACAAGGCATAAACAAACACAAGGCAATTGTCTAACCATCCATAAAATATCCATCATGCCATCAATTTACACTTTCTAATTTATCCTCTCTATATCTCTTATCCCATCCCATTCCAATATTTCCCCTCCAACCCATCATTTTCATATTTTACAACACTTTTTCTTCACACTTTTTGGCTCTAATTAATTGAAATGTTATCAATCTTTATCAACTGCTTGCAACTATCAATTCTATAAAATATTCCTATCAAATTATAAAATATATATTTTTTGTTTTCAATCATGTAGCTTATTGGGATGTATCATTCCCTCTTATGCTCATGTGACCCCTGAGCCTTGAGCACCATCTAAGCATTTAGATTCTGAACAAGAAATATTATTTTTCTTATTTATTCTCTGGGTTATATTTAGGGGCAAATAATTTTACACCAAGTTTAATATTGAAAGTATGATATGAATTTATAGTGTTTCAATTTATTAATGACCTTCAAGATCACCACTTTATCATTTTTACTCCTACATCATTTTGAGTGTTCATCCACTTTACCACATGAACACTCGAGGGAGAATCATCATGGGTCCCTCATTTTATTTTAATCATTATCTTATTCTTCTATCCATATTCTTACACCTATCAGTAATAAATGATAAAATCATAACATCCATTATTTCTTTGTCTATTTTTCCCCACATTTTTAGTGACTTTTTCATTCTTTAAAAAGTCATTACTTTGATAATGTCTCACAATAAATTTTTAAAGAGGGGGAAAATGTAGACACTTAAAATTGGACACTTTGTGTTGATTTTAACCTTATTTTTACTAAATACCTAATCATCTATAATCATATCTAATCACTCTTAATTTTTCTTAATCACTATTCACACTATTCAATATTCAGTGTTTATTATCCCTAAATTCATCCAAAATTAATTAACTACTTTTTCTCTAATTAAAAAGTCTATGGATTTTGGAAATTCATAATTTTCATAAATCTAAAAGATCAAAATTATCCTCACATGCCCTAAGGATCCACTTGTCTCCCACCATTCTAATTTAATAATCCTATTGTCTTCCATGATCCATTTTAATAATCCACTTTTATTCTTATTGAATTATGTGATCTAATTTAATAATCCACTATTATTCCCATTATCTTCCATGATCTAATTTAGTAATCCATATTTTTTCCTATTATATTCCATGATACAATTTAATAATCTACCTTTATTCCTATTATCTTTCATGATTTGATTTAATAATCCACCTTTATTTCCATTATCTTACATGATCTAATTTTATCCAATTTAATAATCCACCTTACAACAACTTACTCATTTTATATCATATCTTCCTCCCAAATAAATTTTATATTCATTTGTGAGTCTCGCATGTTCTCCACTCTAATTTTTAATTAAAAATTCTCATTATGCATTAAAAATTACATTTTATTCTCATCCCTTGATCTTAATCTCAATATTTATGGCTCACATCCATTTCCAAATTCTATTAATTAGAGGTTCTTCCTCTAATTTATTGAATCTTAATCATTACAAAGTTATTCTGTAGCATATCTCAAGAACTTATTCATTACAATGTCATTTTGCTAGCATATCTCAAAATATTCTTCATTACATGTTTATCATGCTGAGATTATAAGAGTTTACATACTACAACGCTGCCCATTTTACTTTATATTGGAAGAGTGAGCAACCACAATTCAAAGAGAGTAAATCAAATTCACATCACAATGAATAAAGCTTCCTTTTGTGCTAATGTATAATTTTTTTTTGTTTCTTTCATTTGTATCTCTATTATAGGTTGAGTTAGTCTAGATTAAGATTTCATTTTATTTATTAGCTTATTTGTATTTCTTGATTTTCTTAATACACACACACACACACACACACACACACACACACACACACATGCACACAAAATTAATTTTTGATATGACATTATCTTCAATTTTTCACCTTGTATCTCGTATAGTCTCAAAAAAATTGATTATATTTTATGATTAAAAATATTTAATATGGTCATATTGCCATCAAACTAAACTTGACATAAATATATGTAAAACATTTTATAAAAAAATAATAAATTGAAATTTACATTAATGTAATATGATATGGATTCCCTTGATATGTCTAGGATTTTGTACATTTAAAACAAGAGTTATGTTATAGGTATAGTACCCATCTTTTGAAAGTAGGGAATTTGGAGTGAAACATGTATGCAGTTGTGAATGCTATGTTGGGGATCAACCAAAAAGATTGATTACCTTTGTGTATGCAACTAAACACATAATTAAACTAGAATAATAACTAGAAATCAGAAATAGCAAAGAATAAGAGATACAAGAAACCACCCAAAAACTTGTATTAAACTCTTCCAAAAGGAAATACAATTGAAGAAAATCACACTTTCTTCTCACACCTCTCAGATGTACAGATCTCTTTCCCTCAAGAGTTCTCTCTCAATTATAACCAACTCCAACACTTGGATTGATTCACATATACATGTATGTTCTACTATAAACTATGAAGATCTAACCCTATTATATAATACTAGGATTCATGAGCATGCATTCTCCATCATTAGATATACCTCTTAATCAAAGGTTCAAAATAGTCCTGCCAAAAATAGAAATGCGAACTCAATACCAATAGTTAAACTAATCATGCAAACACTTCATTCATCCATAAAAATAGACATTCTAGACGCACAGGTGACCGACGTCAGTTCCTATTTGCCTGTACATGACCGATGTCAGCTGATATATAATCGACATCGGCAGCCTCTGGTTCATTCTTGACCATTATCGGTGACTGTAAACTCCAACAACTTCTACATACACTCATTTGGTTAAGCTTTTAGCTCCATAACTTAATAATCTCCCACTTGGAGATAAATAGTTGCATCTGTACTTGTACAACAACATCTTCTAGCTTCTCCATCTTCAAACTCAATCTTGAAGACCAAAAAAAGTTGAATGAAGATTCAACTTCTCCTTTGTTACCAGCTTTTTTAACATATCAGTAGGGTTCTTATCTGTATGGATCTTTTCCAGCTTCAACTCGCCATCCTCCAATACCTGTCTAATGAAGTGGTACCTAAGCTGTATATGTTTGGTTCTTGAATGAAAGGCTGAATTCTTTGCCAAATGAATTGCACTCTGACTATCACTGTATAATCTACAACTCTTTTGCTCCTTTTCCAACTCTTCCATGAACCGTGTCATCCATATAATCTCTTTGCTAGCCTCTATGATTGCAATGTATTCTACCTTTGTAGTAGACAAGGCAACAACCTTCTGCAACTTTGAAATCTAGTTAACTGCCATTTCACCAATAGTGAACACATATCCTGTGGTGCTTCTCCTGCCATCCAAGTCACCTACCATATCTGAATCTACATATCCATGTAGAGAAGTGTTTGACCCTCCATAGCATAAATGCCTACTACTGGTCCCTCTCAGATATCTAAAAATCCATCGAACTACTTTCTAGTGTTCCTTCCATAGATTGGATATAAACTTACTGACAACTCCCACTACTTGGGCTATATCAAGCCTAGTACATACCATTACATACATTAAGCTCCCAACTGTGGAAGCATATGGAACTCTACTCATGTACTCTACCTCATCATGTGAATTAGGACACTGATCTCTACTCAACTTAAAGTGTCCAACCATAGGTGTACTTATCAGTTTTACATCCTACATATTGAACCTCTCCAACACCTTGTTCACATAATCCTCTTGAGACAAAATCAACCTGTGATTTTTCCTATCTCTCTTAATACTCATGCCAAGGATTTTCTTTGCTGCTCCCAAATCTTTCATGGCAAATGTGTGAGCTAACTTTACCTTAAGCTCAGAAATATCCTGCATGTGTGAACTTGCAACAAGCATATCATCTACATACAGCAACAAGATAATATATCTACCATTATCCAATCTCTTAAAATAAACACAATGGTCAAATTGACATCTACAAAAGCCATGCTTTGTCATGAACCTGTCAAATCTCAAATACCATTGTCTAGGAGCTTGCTTAAGACCATACAAGCTTTTCTTCAACTTGCACACAAGCTTCTCCTTACCTTTGACCTCAAAACCTTTCGACTGATCCATATATATTTCTTCATCTAAATCTCCATGATGAAACATTGTCTTAACATCAAGCTACTCAAGATGCAAATCCTCAATAGCAACTAAAGACAATATAGTCTGAATAGAAGTCATTTTAACTATAGGAGAAAAAATTTCACCAAAGTCAATACCTGGTTTCCATGTAAATCCCTTTACTACCAACCTGGCTTTATGTCTCATCTGTCCATTCTCACCTTCCTTTAGCCTGTAAACCCATCTATTTTTCAGTGTCTTCTTTCCAGCTGGCAACTCAACCAAATCCCACATTTGGTTCTCATTCAAGGAATCAATTTCCTCATTCATGCCAAGCTCCCACTATTTTTGGGATTCTACCTGTACTACCTCATCAAAACTTTTTGGTTCTCCACCATCAGTGAGCAATAAATAGAATAATGAAGGGGAATATCGAAGTGGAGGTTTACTTACCCTTTCTGACCTCCTTATGGGCATTTGAGACTCATCCATAACTTGTTGTTTGCCCAAATTCTCTGTTAGTGACTGATCTCAGTCATCTCTAGGTCTGTACCTGACCAATGTCAGTTTCACCCGACTGACATCATTTTCTATCTGGCCAACATTGGTCCCTGTATGGCTGACGTTAGTTTCTATATGGCCAACATCAGTTCCTGAGTGACTGACATCAGTGTCTGTGTTTTCTTATCTGTGATTATTCTTTCCTACGAGCTCATTTTAGATCATCTCCTCATCCAAATTAACATTGCTCTGCTCAGTATTATTCAGCTTCTTGAGCTGATCACTGTACATCACTTTCTCACTGAAAACAACATCATGGCTTTTAATAATTTTGTTAGTTCCTAGATTCCAAAATTGGAATCCAAAATTTTCAAAGCCGTAACCAATAAAAGTGCACCGCATAGATTTAACATCCATCTTCTTTCTATTTTCCTTATCAACGTGCACAAAAGCTTCAGAACCAAAAAATCTAAGAAATGAAAGATCTACCTTTTTACCTGTCCACGGCTCTTCTAGAATTCCACCATCCAGAGCAGTAGAGGGTCCTCTGTTAAACAGGTAAATTGTAGTATCTATAGCTTCTGCCCAAAACTGTAATGGCAAACCAGCATGCAACCTCATACTCCGTGCATGCTCCAATATTGTTCTGTTCATCCTTTTAGCAACTCTATTTTGCTGAGGTGTCCTTGGAACCATCCTTTGCCTACGTATTCCATTCATAGAATAGTAACTATTAAACTTATAGCTGAAGTACTCACCACCATTGTTAGATCTAAGGCACTTCAATCTCATGCCTATTTCATTCTCAACTAAAGCTTTCCACTTCTTAAATGTGTCAAAAACATCAGATTTATTCCTTATACAATAAACCCATACCTTTCTTGTAGCATCATCAATGAAAGAAACATAATACTGTGATCCTCCAATAGAAGCTACCTAAGATGGTCCCCACACGTCTATGTGAACAAGCTCCAACTCGTGCTTCTTCTTTGTTGACCCAGTCTTGAGAAAACTCACTCTCTTCTATTTCCCAAAAATATAGTGCTCACAAAAATCTAGATCTATGCATTTCAAATCTGAAAGCTTATCTTTTGACTTAAGAATAGTCATTCCCTTCTCACTCATGTGGCCAAGCCTATAGTGCCACAACTTTGCATCTACATCTGAGGTAGATAATACATAAGGAGAATTATCAGTAATACAATTACATAAATAGAGAGTACCTACTCTCTTACCTTTGGCTAATATAAGTGTACCCTTGGTAACCTTCCAAGATTTAGCTGTGAGAGTTACTGTGCAACCCTCATCTCCTAATTTTCTTGCAGAAATTAGATTCCTCTTCAGGATGGGTACATGCATGACATCTTTCAACACCCATGTGTTTCCATTCTACAATTTCAGCTGCACTTTTCCTTTGCCAACAATTTTACAAGGCTCATCATCCCCTAAATAAACTATTCCAAAATCTCCATGGACATAGTCACTGAAATATTCTCTATTTGTGGTTACATGGAAAGAGGCACCAGAATCTAAAACCCAAGATTCTATTTTATTATGCAAAGAGAATATAAGAGCATCTTGTGCAACAATACCTACAACCTTTGCTTCTTCTTTACCTTCTTGCTGATTTTCTTCTTTAGCTTTTGACCAGCAATCTTTCCTTGCATGCCCTATCTTTCCAAAATTCTAGCAGGTTATCTTCCTGCCATTTTTAGATTTGGATCTACCTCTCATCTTTGACTTAGACCTTGATCTCCCTTGCTTGCTCTTCTCTTTTTTCCTTCCCCTACTTTCAAAACTTAAAGCATTCCCTGATGTTTCCTCTATGCTTTTCCTATGAATTTTTTCATTCAAGATTACACTAACAACATCAATTACTTTTAATATATTTGAAGTAGATGCAGTATTACTAACTACCATTACCAAGCTATGCTAGCTTTTAGGTAAAGAGCATAAGATTAATAGAGCCTTAATTTCATCATTAAAAACTATTTTGACTGAATTTAATTGATTTACAATTCCATGGAAATCATTTGGATGATTAGATACAGATCCACCTTCCTGCATTTGCAAATTAAATAATTGCTTCATAGGATATACCTTATTTGAAGCTGAGGGTTTTTCATATAAATTTGCTAAAGTGTCCATTAACTCTACCGTTTGCTTTACCTGTGATAAATTGGATATCACAGAAGATGCCAGACTCAATCTTATAGATATTAGATCCTTTCTATCAAGGACATTCCATTCTTCATCTTCCATATATGTGGGCTTCTTTGAAATCCCACCTAATGGTAAGTATAGATCTTTTTGATATAGATAATCTTCTATCTGCATCCTCCATAATTGATAATTCTTGCCGTTGAACTTCTCTATTCTTAGTTTACTTTCTTCTGCCATTGCTATACTCCCACTCAATTAGAACCCCTGTGAGTGACCTGTAATCAAAACACACTAAACAGATCTGAAACCACTTGTTAGTGAACCTGTTCTCTGATACCACTTGTTGGAGATCAACCAACAATATTGATTACCTTTGTGTAAGCAATTAAACATGGAATTAAACTAGAATAATAAGTAACTAGAAATCAGAAATAGCAAAGAATAAGAGATACAAGAAACCACCTAAAAACATGTATTAAACTCTTCCAGAAGTAAATACAATTGAAGAAAATCACACTTTCTTCTCACACCTCTCAGATGTATAGATCTCTTTCCCTCAAGAGTTCTCTCTCAACTACAACCAACTCCAACACTTGAATTGATTCACATATACATGTATGTTCTACTATAAACTATGAAGATATAACCCTATTATATAATACTAGGATTCATGAGCATGCATTCTCCACCGTTAGATATACCTCTTAATCAAAGGTTCAAAACAATCCTACCAAAAATAGAAATGCGGACTCAATACCAACAGTTAAACTAATCATGCAAACACTTCGTTCATCCATGAAAATAGACATTATAGATGCACAGGTGACTGACGTCATTGCTTGTTTGCCTGTACATGACCAACGTCAGCTGATATATAACTAACGTCGGCAACCTCTGGTTCATTCCTGACCATCGTCAGTGACTGTAAACTCTAGCAACTTCTTCATACACTCATTTGGTTAAGCTTTTAGCTCCACAACTTAACATGCTACATGCCCTCAATTATGTTGCATTTACTATCACATGCCCAAATAAAATTTGGGTGTCTATTTATGATGTTGTTTGCACACTTGGGAATGTTTGAAGTCACATATGCAAAACCAAAATTTATTATACCAAATTAAAGATAACAAATGTATTTGACTGGGAATTAAGTAAATACAAGTTTATTTAAAATAAAATTATCATTGACACAAATAAAAATTTTGCAAAGCATTTTTTGTTATTGTATGAGTTTTTTCTAAGTACATTGTTTATTTGTAAATATAATTGCTTTTTTTGATGGGATCTACTAAAATTAAATCCTAATATGGAAAAACTAATTACATTCTATGATTTATTATAAATTTTTTAAAAATAATATTTTATGAAGATCCGAAATCAATAGTTTATTGTAATTAAAAATTTATCTATAAATTTATTGAAACTATTGATATCATTTTCAAAATGCATTATCTTTTGGTAAAACAACATTATGTAAAGTGAAGGAGTGTAAATTAATAGTTTTAGTTCATCATGATCTAAATGCATGACCATTGTCACCATCTCATTTTTTTTTACACAAACTATTATGAAACAATAATGCTATGTTTATTTTATTAATCTTGTAATGTGTGTGTGTGTACATGTGTATATAAACACACACACAAACATGTATGTATGTATACACACACATGTACATACAAATATACACATACATACATATATATGGGTAAGTGCACAAAGTTGAGGGACAATTCCATGGATGTACACACACACACACACACACACACACACACACACACACACACACACATGTATAAAACATATGTACATACAAATATACACACACATGCATATATATGGGTAAGTGGACAAAGTTGAGGGACAATTCCATGGGCATTTTTGGTAACGTAATCATGTTAATAAATAACATGATCACGTTATTTAATTAATGTGATCATGATATTTAAATTATAGATCGATAATTACTGATCCACAATGTGATCATGTTATTAAATAACATGATTGTGTTAATAATGTGATCACATTATTATTGTTTTCAATAATGTAATCACACTAATAACATGATCATGTCACCTATGTAACAAAAATAAAATAAAAAATCAAACCTAAATGTAAAATTCCTCATTTCACATTTGACTTTCCTTTTCTAACCTTGTAATCTTCAATCGTATTTTGGGTGAGAGAGACTAAATTTTTTGATAATTCATCCTAGGAAGTTTCTAATCAATTATGCTTCTACTTAGAAGAGGTAAGTTCTAAAAATCTACACTTGTTGACACTAAATTTTAGTAATTTTTAATAATTTCCATTATTTAACCCTAATTTTTAGTAATTTTTAGTAATTTCTAGTAGTAATTTATTTATTTTGAACAACCCATCCTGCTAACCCTCATATTATTCTGCATAACCCCTAAACCCTCTATATAACCCTCTTATTACTCCTCTTAACCCTCCACCTACCTTCTTGTTCCTCTTATCCCTCCACCTAAACCTCCTACAGTTCCCCAAATTCCCCCAGGCAGTCAGGAGAGTCTAATTGATAACATTATGGGAAATAAAATTGAAATTAAATAATTAATTGGGATAATCAGGGATCCCACTTCCACCAACACCCACTGCACCCATCTAGTCAATTCCATAGAGACATTATTAGGTCAAATTGACTCTATAACGAGTCGAGTTGATAAATGGGCTTCATTCAAGATAATTTTAGGGATTATTATGATAAAAATTTGTCATCACTTGAGGTCAAGATTAAATAAATATCAAAATCCTCCATTTGATCTTTATTCATTGACCCACTACTAATACACCATTTCTGTTAATTGTTAAACATTTTACAATTCATCACTACCAACATAATTTAATTATAATGAATTTTGGGGACCGATGGTGGATGGTGTTTGATTGTCCATCATGTAACAACCACAAGGTCCTATTGTATTTTTTGAGGAAAATATACTGTGAGTTTGTATTCAACAAGATTCTTAACTATTTTGATTATAGTGAGTTTTAAGGTCAAGGGAAAGGCTCTACATATGATTGACTTGATGTACATTGTGCACCTAATCAACCTACATGGATTAGTATCCAAAATCTACTTAAGATTGAGATCCCCTCTATAGTTTAATAGGTCATGAAGATCAACACTATTCATGCTCTTATTTTACTCACTGATACACTCGTTTAGTATATAAGTAGTCTCTCACACACTAATGCTAGAGATATGCCATCTAGTGTGCATACTCGACCCCACCCTTGTAGTTCTTGTGGAGCTATATGCACTGAACCTTCTAATGATGATGGTGTTAGTGGTTGAGAGGGCTTGGATAATATTCTTATGAGTGATAAGTTTTTGTCATGCACATTTAGTGTGTAGACATCAACCACTACACAGATACAGGTATATTTTATATAAATGTCATGTTAAATTTAAGTTATATTTACAAATTTAATTTATCCAATAATTAATTTACATAGAAATTGAATAATATATATGTCATTTTTTATGTCCCATGAGGTGATGGTGCCTTCATCATCACAATTAACATTTAGAACATTTGATTTGATGTAGTCATTGTTTATATTTTTGAATCTAGTTGCTAGCCCGTCTACTACTACATTTTCTATGTTAGGATGACACCTTTTACTTATATAGAGGTAAAATTTTGAGTTAGTATTATTCTCTATGTAAATTTAGTCTATGTATATTTGCCTTGTAAGTTTAGTTTAAATTTATCTATCAAGGATTTTTATGCATAGGTTATAACAAGCTTCCCTGATATGTATGGAAACACACACTCACCTCTACCAAATACCCAACTTTGATCTTTTCTTTTCCTTCTTTGTCTTATGTCTTCAACTTCTTTATCTCTTTGATCACTTTACATTTACTAGGTATTTCTTGTTCACTCTTACCTACTCAATGGCTCTTACACCTCCTTGTATTCACTTAATCCTCCTTCTCTACTTGAATTAATTTTACTAATAAACTACTTATGTAATATTTCCTTTAACATCAACCTCATCCTGGTTCATACTCTATTTTCATGTTCTCTCTCTTTATCCTTGCTCTATTATTTACAATCTTATTATGTGTTTTCATAGGTCTGCATACTACTTTGAATTTGTCCTTCCATAATACTCATAATACCATCTACCTACTCAATTACATCTCATTTTATGCATCTAATCATTCCACATAAGACCCAAGCATCAACTCTTCACTTAACTCTTCTTTCCTCTTTGACACCTTCCTTCTACTATCCCTTTTTTGAGGCAAACCTCCTTGTTCTAAGTAAACTAAAAATCTCCCAATCAAACCAAAAAAACATTCATATACCCCTTTACATCACATAGCTCCACACAAACTTTCATAATTTAACTCTCTTTGGAAAACACCTAACTCAACACCCCTCAAGATTAATTAGGTCTCTTAGACATAAGTTAAGGATATTGATTGTGAAACTGTATCATATAGACTCAAGTGAACTTTAAACCTTCAAAATACTCTTCTTCCTATATAAATACACCTGTCCATAAATTCTAATGACTTTTCATCATTTAAATAACTTGTTATATCATTTTCTAGTTTCAAACCCTAACTTGTGTTGTCTCAGTCTTGCACCTACTTGAGAGGATAGTAAATGAGATATAATGACCTTTTAACCCTTATAAAATATCCTAAGGATTGAAATGGATATAATCTTATCCTAAACATATTATAAAACTATTACTTTTCATTTATCAATACTAAATCACTCCCAACATGTAGTTTTACAAAAAACATTATACCCCTCCAACATGACAATGTCAAAAAATAGGATAATAAACCTTAAGACACTTTACCTACATTTGATAGAAATTGAAATAATCACACACATGGAAAAAAAATATCCCAAAACATTCAAAATAACTTAAATCTTTAACTCTATTTCCAAGAAGTCCATATGGTCTTTTTTTATGACTATGCAAACTCATAATTGTTACTAATTGGGTTGTATTTAGTCTTCCAATGTATTTTGAATTTTCTCAATAGTATTGAGAATTTCATTGTGTTTAAATTCATTTAATATAGATCCTCTATCCCTTAATAATATTTCAATCATTTATAATGACACTTTAAATTAACTATGGTCTCCTTTTTCTGACTGTGCATGAAGACAAAGTATTGAAACTTGGGTTTCACCACTTTACACCTGTAGACTACTGACTTGAATCTTCTCTGACTAGAGATACAAAATCCACAAGATTGATCATAAAATTATAGAAACTTATTTAAATTTTAATCTATCTAAATAATCTTTACAAGTAAGGAAAAAGTTCCTTATATGTATCTTATTCCTTTTCTCTCCCTAACTCTACCTTCTCAAAGTGCTACTATTCTTTCCACCTCCTACTCTTCCACTCACACTTCCTACTTGTATTACAATTTTTATATTACCTCCAACATGAAAAATAATTACTATTCTTGGGAATTGCATGTTACATGGTAGTTACACTTTCATGATTCCTAGTTTATATTATCTTTTCATGATATGTACGTTAAAATAAAATGTCCCATATATCTTGGTTTACATTGAGAAAAACTTTCCATATATATCTTTGATACTTCATATAAAAGTAAGTGAGACCTTGTTTACATAGATATTTTATGGATCAAGTAGACACTCTTTCATCACTGTGAGACAAGATAGACATAGGCATTACTACTACAATATCATCTACATAGGTGGTGATAGAGGAATATATTGACTTGTAATTTTGAATTGTAAAAATATAATTGTTTTAATAGTTTTACTACATACTTGGGGAAAATATAACTTATGTGAATGTATTATGTATGCAAGGTTGTATTATGGCATCTGATAGTCCTAGTCAGATGATTATTAGGGTAAATTCTCATATTTTTTTCCTTATTTTATATGCATATTCAAACAACTAAGCCTACCACTAATTTGTTAGAGCATAAAAAATATATTGAGTAGGACATGAGATTGTAGTAAGTGCATGTTTAAATAATATTTTTATTTTAGTTTAAAATTAATTTATTAACAATTTTTTGAATGTATTTTATGTTAATTTTGCAATAATACTTATATTTGAATAGATTCATTTGCAAGTGAGCTATGAACATAGGACCCACAGTCAGATCTTGGAGCAATACAAGGCAATTAAAAAGGTCTCCATCTACTAGCAGGGCATCCCAAGGAAAGTCTTCTTTAAGTTAGGCAAAGAGAGAGAGGCTATTTGATGAATAGTATGTCTTACATGAAACATGATTTTTTTATGCCTATATGGACATTTATGCATTTTTGGAATTGTATATGCATATATGACATTAAACCAACATTAGATATTATGTTGGTAGATGTTATGTTTTGTATGCCTATCATGGAAATCTCTGCATTATTGACATTATACACATGTGCCTATATTTTATGCCTATCATGGAAATCTATCTAATTTATATTTAGTTTTAATTTAAAATGTTATTTTATAGTGTTATTTTGATATTCCAAACTATTAGCTATTGTATATCCTATTTAATGTTCTACACAAATGAGTATTAAAAAATTATTCTTATCAATGCTATAAATCGCAGATTTCCCATATTTTTTAAATTAAACTTTTAATTTGATTGTGTGTAGTGGAAATGACTAATGACACTCTTATCTATTTTGCATTTGTCATCACCCATTTAAATCTTTTAAATTGATCATTAACATAATTTGATTACACTTAAAACCCATACCCAATCATTTTCAAACTTGTATAATTAAAAGACATAAAATCATTCATAAATACCTACAAATTTCTCACTCGGATAACTATACTTATAAGTTACCCGATCTTTCACCTTTACCTAGATCTAATGTTTTTTAACTAGATTTTTTTGAAACTAGGCCTATGGATTGTATGTCTTATATGTTTTATATGATTATAGTTCCTTTATGTTTTACCTCACCTCTCAGATAATCTCTATCAATACCTCTTCTGCACTCAACTCCTTTTGGTGACCATGTACATGGTCTACTTCGTCATCTTTGCAACTTTATCTTTGTTAAACTTGCAAGATGAACTTATGCTTGAATTTGACTATAATGTTTTTAGTTTGATAAAATGAAACCCTACTGAATTGAAACATAATATTCACTCATGAGACAATTATCCATCTTTGGCCAAAACCCTTTATCATCCCTTAATACCACCTAATGCATAGTTTTCTCTTCTATGTTTAATAAGGCTATGAAAGTCCTATTCATATTCTCTAATATCATGGATAACTCCAACCTCACTTATCCACTCTTGTTTTCAAATCGATTCAAAATCCACTCTCAAATAATCTTCTTTTAAACTCTTCAATTACTCATTAGGTCTGCTCTTAACTAGTCACCAATCTCTTAAATATACTCTCTTTATTTTGAACAATCTTCTTTAAGACACTTTGGATAGGTCTTAGGAAGCTCAAGGATTTATGTAGGTGTCAAAACTTACAATACCAACCATGTGTAGGTATAAAAACATACAATACCAACCTAAGATTCTCTTAGCTTCAACAATATATAATTTTCTATTGATAGTGCCAACCACATGAAGGTGGAAGCTTATTTGGCACCATTAACCTAAAAAAAATTTAGTAAGTAATTAAAAATGAAATTCATATGTAATACCTAGAAAATAAAAAATATATTTGGTAAAATTTATTACATCTAAATTTTAAAAGTTAACATACCTACATATTTCAATCTAACAAACCACTAGGATTTGCTCTAATCTTGACTGTATCAAGAATAACTTTCTAACTCCTGAACTTTCCATAGTTTATTATTTAATGGCCTCCCATGATATTTTTGTAGTTGAATGTTTGTTTTAAGAATATAATTTGAATAATACAATATATTCGTGTACATTTAAAACTCTTCAAACAACCATTGATCTCAATATTTTATAGGATATCATCAAAACCATGTTCCAGTGACTATCACTGACCTAGTGGGATAGTTAATGTTTTCTCCATATATAACTAGGGATTTCAATTTTTTATTTCTCTCTACACATTGACACAAGTATTAGTCATTGCCCTCTTCATTATCCTCATTTTTAATAACTAAAAAAATGCCCTGTATCACAAAAAACCATTTTTAGTGACAATATGAAGATATATAATGAGAATAAATTGTAAATAATGAAAATATTCTACCTCGATGCACTAGATCAAATACACGGTCAAATTCATCTAATGATGTCATATTTGTAAGTTGCAATTCTATTGGATCCTGATATGTGTTGATTGGATTTAGAGGTTTAGAACTCCAATCATCCACTCACTCTTGGGACTCACATTAATTCTAAATAGATTCCTTGCATGAAAAAGAAAAACATGCCAAGTATTTTGTATGAATAGTCTAAGAACTTGCATTTGAGCTATGAAATGAGTGGAAGTCACTTGAACCTATTAGAGTCATATAATCCTCATACTTTGCCAAGTGTTCTTCTTCCATTAATTAGAAATGTCTAAGAATAATAGAATTTGGATGAGCACCATGACACATGTTCTCATTACACCATTCAAACATGATTTTTGCATTTGTCAAATAAGCAACCTCTTCAAATTTAAACTCCTTTTAAATAGATATTTTTACACATGCTACAACATTATCATGCTTCCTTTTACCATGGTCAGTTTCAGTGAAACTTTAAATGTGTTCAACACTAGTGGTAATGTACATCTTGCTCAACTAATGAAACATCCATGTATTTTTGAATTGTGACATGTAATTGTCTAACCAAATTTAATGTTGATTTAAATTAATGTTCCTCTAATTCAACTATTCATATAACGTATGAAAACAACTTTGTACATAATCTAAACAATGTGATCAGTCATTGATGATATAAAAATAGTACTCTCTTAATATTTTCCATTGTTAGGTGCATGCATGAATTCTATATGCATGAATATTGCAACTTGTGATGAGTTGTAATACTATTATTAAACTTCCATTTTGGTTTTGAAGGTGTAATTTTCAGCAAAGCAAACTACCAAAACAATCAGACCAAGTGGGAATGCATCCTTGCTTATCTTGAAATGTTCATCCAACCATCTAGCCCTGTGCGTGTGCTTTGCATACTCATAAAAAAAATTATCCTTAAATTTGTCAACAATTTTAGAAATAAATATATTTTTTGTAACAAGATCACACATTTTAGATTCTTTTCCATCTTTTACTTGATAAGTTAGTGATTTATATTTGCTTAAACTAGCTAATTCCTATCCAATTGCACTTTTAATCTCCTCATGGATTAATTTTTTTAATTTAGGTAATCCACCTCAAATACTACAATTTTCATTTAAACATGACTTATCATAAAATAATTATCCTTCTAGTCTTTTACAAAAGATAGTTGGAATAAATTCTCTAGCTGATTTTGGTAAAAATTCAATTCCACACTACTAAAAAATGTTGTTAGTATACAAAGTAAAAGTAATATGGTGAAAAACATCATAGTGCATTAAAAATTCAACATGTTTCCTATAACAATAATTAGTTTGTGTGTGATTTATTTTTACATAAAAAGGTTTGGCCATCTCAAAATATCTTTGACAAATAGAAATGTGTGGATGTTTTTCCAAAAATTTAGAGTATAATTGTGTTTAATTCATATACAATAAATATTTCAATTTTTATTCATAGTTATGAGAACCAACTCTTCTTTTCACTATGTCTCTTGCATTAGGCAAAACTCTTGTATTGTCTTTCCAAGATTGAGCAATTAACTCTTTGAGAGAATTGGCTATAGCCTTGTCCTTTCATGGAAATCTACTAGATAATGCCCAAAGATCATTGATATTAGGTTCATTAAGTCTTTCACATATTTTAATTAATTTTATTAATGTTTTTATATTTATATTAAATGTTCAGCTTGTTTTAGAAACCATTCATTTTTTCCTTGTTTGGTCACTTACTCCATAAGTTGTAAGTATACTTCGAGCAACATTAAAATCTTGGGTGCATGATTTTGGGCCTATATTATGATATGCATCATGTAGATTTTCAACAATTTCATTGTTTTCATCATCCACACTAGATGTTCTTAGTCCTAATGTGTACATTATAGGTCTCATCTTAATCAATTTTATCAATGAAATAAATAATTGGCATATTTAGCTATCATAGTCCAAATTATGAAATAAAATATCTCAAATTTATTGAGCCAATCTTCTTGAATGACAATAATACATTTTGTTATGCATTGGTTCTAAAATATTTCCATCAACTTCAATTAATCACTTGCCTATTCTACATACAATTCTTGGAGGTGTTGTTAATGGTGGAATTTGTTGAGAGGGTGTTTAAAAATCATTACTACTTTCATTGTTTAGAGGTGGGATGGCATTTTATTCATTGTTTATTTCTTCTTTATATGTTTCCATGAATTTTTATTGATGGTTAATTTCATCATTATTTTTTTCCATCAAATTTTATTCATTCATGGGGGGTGAAGCATCGTACATAGACTCATCATCAACAAAATAAAAAACTTGAAACTTTGAATGTAAAATTGTAACATTATCTAATTCATTATTGTCAATTTCATTATTATTCATTTCATTATGGTTAATTTCATCATTATTCAATTTATTATTGTCAATTTCATCAATTTTTAATTCATTTTTATCAATTAGCTCATTATCTATGACATTTGGTTCATCAAGATTAGGGTTTGTACCTTGTCTACCATGAAGTTTTTACATTTGTATCTTAATTTTATCTTTCAAATCTTCTAATTCATATGGTGTTTTTTTCTTCAACATCTTACTCTTCCTTGAGGATGATCCATTACCCATCAAGGATAATTGATAGCTTTTCAAAGGTGGGGTTAAAAGTACATAGGTACCATAGGTCCCATAGAAGTACACAGAGAATGTTTATGGGGATATAATTCTTGATTTGGGTTTAAAATAGATGTTGAAAATTAAGCTTAGTCTATAATAATAATAACATGATCATCTTATATAACACAATCATGTTATTAAATAACATGATCACAGTATTCAATAACGTGATAGTGTTATTAAATAATATGATCTCATTATTCTTGACACTAGGTTTTGCTTCAACATGCATATTGAGAAGTGAGTTTTGTGTATATTAAGAATAACATGATCATTTTATGTAATAACATGATCACATTATTTTTAATAATCGATTGGGGTTAAACATAGACATTGAGAAATGAGTTTTTAAATTAAGAATAACATGATCACATTATTAAACAACATGATCATGTTATACTTAATATAGATTAGGGATTAAGGCATTAGTGCATAGGGTTTAGGGATTGGGGATTATAATTTATGTTTTAGGGTTTAGGGATTAGGGATTAGGTCATGTAGGGTTTAGTTTTAAGGGTGTATATAAGGTCTAATCACTTTATGCCATGTGAAACTAATTTTTACTACAAAGGATGTTAATTGGGACTAAATCAATTGGTAAATATGAAAAGTTTATGGTTTATAATTTTGGGTATAGTGTTTATAGTTATGGTTTAGGGATTAGGTTTAGGGTATATAAGGTCAATCAAGAAGATCATTCTTAGTCTAAATGATGTTAAGTTTAGCTAAAATGATTGGTTCAGGGTTTAAAGAGTTTATATTTATGGTTTAGAGTTTAGGGATTAGGAACTTTAAGGTTTAGGGATTATGGTTTAGGTTTTAGGGTATATAAGGTACAATCATGAAGGTGATTAGGGAAAATTAGAGCTGATCATCCCCCAAATCACATTTTATAGTCATCTAATTAGGATGAAGGGGCTCAAAATATCCCCAATTTATTTCAGATACACAGCTAGATTGGTACTCCAAAGGATAAGTTTTTGATATATGTTTAAAAAATGTATTTTATGACATCTCATAATAAAATCAATTGTATTGTAAGGAATGTATGCTTGTGGCATGTAGTGGGAATTATCTCATAGGGATTACAATTTATGTTTTATGGATTATGGATTAGGCCACAAGGTTTACGTTTAAGGACCTGTATATAATGTTTAATCACTCTATGACATGTGAACCTAATTATTACAACAAAGGATGTTAATTCATCTGAAATTAATTTGTAAATAGTGAGATTTTATGGTTTACAATTTAGGGTATAATGTTTAAAGTTTATGGTTTAGGGATTAGGTTTTAATGTATATATGGTTTAGGGTACATAAGGTCAATCGTAAACATAATCGAAGATAATTTGAATCACTTGGACCCATTTGTGAATATAGAATGTGTTTTTGGGTTGTCATTATATCCCATGTCATCATGTAGATTGAGTGAATTAGTCAAATGGGACAATTAGTCATGTGATTTAGGCCAAATTGAGCCTTGTGAACTTAATTCTTATTCAAAATGATGTTAATTTAGGCTAAAATGATTGGTTCAAGGTTTGAAGAGTTTATATTAATGGTTTAGACTTTAGGTATTAAGGCTTAGGGTATATCTTTTGGGGTATATAAGGTATATAATGATGGTTATTGGGGAAAATTTGAGCTTTTTGAACCTAGATATTTGAGTAAAAAATGTGATTTTGGGCTCAATTAGCCCCCACATCATCAAAGATTGAGCCAATTAAGTAAATTTTGGTAATGAGTGATGCAAATTTGACCAAGTAAATCCCTATGAACCTAATTCTTATTATATATAAAGGATGTTAATATGAGCTAAAATTTATTGATTTATGGTCTAAAATTTAAAGGGTTTATGGTTTAGGGCTTATGGCTTAGGGTTTAAGGTAAATGGTATAGGGTTTAGGGGTTAAGTTAAATGGTACATGGTTTAGGGTTTAAGATATCAGATATAGGGTCCAATCACTAAGGTAATTGAAGAAAATTTGATCTACTTATTCACATATTTATGACAATTACCTTCATTTTTGCATTTATGATAAAAGTAGGGTCAGTTAAGCCATACAATTTGCATACATGTTATACAATTGATTTAGCCATAAATTTGGTTTAGGGGCTCAATTTTGCCAAAAAAGTGCACCTAATTACACAATTTTATTAACTGGATCAATTCATGATAGAATCAAACTTAATTTTTCCCCAAATAATATCTTTCTCTTGAAGGGGTTCAAATTAGCCTCAAATGCCTCCTAGATTAAATGAATCAAATCTTTGGTTAATCATATATGACATGACATTAGGGTTAATTTCACTCCAAATCACATTGAATATACAATTTAAAATATGTTCATGTGGCTCATTTTGACCCTAATTACCTCCACAATTGAACTAATCAACATTTGCATTCATTAATTGATGACTTAAAGTTTATTGAGATCAAAACCACATTCTATACATTTAAAACTTACCCATAAATAAATTAAGTTTCTTTGCTTCAATCTAGCTAATTAAATTGGATCTAGTCAACCCATAAATCACATTTTATGTTCATGTAATTAGGTTTAAAGGGCTCAAAATATCCCTAATTTACTTCATATCCACTACATTGGCACTCCAAAGACTAAGTTTTGGCCATAGGTTTAAAAAATGCATTCTATGAAATCTCATGATAAAATAAGCTATATCATAAAATGTATAATGAGTTACACCTTAAAACCAAGTAATTATAGGTGGTCAAGTCAACATATTAAAATGCCTATAATGTTTTTGAAGTCTAATGTGATAACATGACACCTTAATTCACTATCCAAGGTTAGGGACCTTTCCTATATCACATGAAATAACATCACTATTAGGGAGCTAAAGAACATATAAGGTCATATATAAAATTTGAGGTAAAGAGAAAATTGGGTTTTTGGGTGTTATGAATATATAACTTGATCATGTTATTAACATGGTCACATTATTAAGTAATGTGATCATATTATTAATGTGGTCAATAACATGATCACTTAATATCATGATCACATTGTTAATGTGATCATGCTATTTAAATTTTAATTTAAATCCCATGCCTTTTCTCTTAGGAATGTCTCAGATTTCCAAGCCTAAGGCTTGGAACTATCAATCTACAATTGAGCCTAAGAGTTATGATAAAAAATAGTAAATTTCAACTTTGATCACCAAATACACTACAAATTTCAATGTGAAAATTCAAAAAATTAATACCATCATGACAAACACTCTCTCCTCTTTATAAAAATATGATTTTTAAATTTCTTTTTATAATTTAACGTTTTAAACTATGTTGATTTCTAACTATATATTTTTTATGCCACTACATGCCACAAACATACATGCCTATAAATGTTCATGTTCATGTAATTTGTCTTTCATTGATCCAAGTGAAGAATAAGTTATATAGTCACAAACTAGGCCTAATCCTATAAACATTCCAAAAAAAAAAATTGAGGTAGTTAAGTGCTCCACACAGATGACTATCTATTTTTTGTTAGTTTTAAAGACCTATTTACTTGCAAAATTCATAAAAAAAAGTATTAATTGAAAAAATATAAAAAAAGATAGGTCACAAACTAGAAGATCTTATATAAATTTCCCCCCAAAAGGTTTCAAAGAATATTAAATGCTACTTAAAAAATGGTATGCCACACGATTGTCTATCTACTTTATTTTCTTTATAAAAAAAGAGTTCCTCTTCAAATTTTAGATGTTTGACCTAGTTATACTTAACCATTTTTAATAAAAATTGGTGTTTTGGAAACTAGACTCAAAATTATAACCTTCATGTTATTACACCATTTCCATATTTAGAGTGTAGATATCTCAAATTATATATATAACATATTTTTGAAATTTCAATAAAATCATGTCCATGAGTAGGCCACTTTTTTTCCCCCAACTTTGTGTATTTACCCATATCTATGTATGTACACACACACACACACACACACACACACACACACACACACACACACACACACACACACACACACACACACACACACACACACACACACACACACAATGGATCAAAATCCACATTTGATATTTTGGAGAAGTTCATCTTTGGCTTCAGGTTCACTCGGCAGTTGATGGTTCCTTGGCACCCTCCAATGGCTCCCCTTTTTAGCATGTTATTTTCTCAGGGCCCTTTCTCAAAGAAATTCTTAAGTAGCAGCCTTCATCCAATTATTCCACATGGCATCTTAACACTCATCCAATTTAATGAAGCTCTCATTTCAACTTGGTGAAGTGCCAGCTCGACATGTGGATGCCTTGCACTCTTCAAAGCCTTTTACTATTATGTTAAACCTCCACACAACACCATTGGTCAATAGGATGATGGGTAAGCCCACATAGTAGTTTTTAAAATAATATAGCATCTTCTCAACACATGACACCTTCACGCTTAGCCTCACTAAAGGAATCTCTAGTCTCTTCAGAGAAGCATGAGCTCAACATATGGTGCCCCTATACTTATATAGGATTGGATTTGATCTATCAGACTTTGAAGCCATGTCATTGGTTAAGGGAAATAAAATGGGACCCACCATGATATTACAATGGAGAAGAGATTATCCCTTTTAAGTGGTTCCACTTTACTCTTCCTAAGCATAGTGGTCATAATAAAATAGTGTAGTCCTACCATAATCGGGATCCAATTGATACCTACACTCATGAACTCGAGACCCTATTTCAATTACAATGACATCATCATGAGTGTGAGTACTATAATTTCTTGGTGTCATCTTCATGAGAGATTTTATCACTTATATATTCTAGGCTCGTTCCTTTTATAAGGAAAATAAAGGATGATCTTTGATCGACTATTTTTTAGCTTTTTATACACAGTTGTATGGTAATAAACTAAGAATAATAATAGTTGGGATTTTTTATATTCTAAAACTTTAATAAGTGCACCTAAAAAGTGTGTTTTGATACTTTGTATGTGCCTTTATGGCCTTCTATATTTTATTATCCATCTATAATGAAGACGATGTGGTGTTTTGTGTTATTTTGAGTTGGAAATTATCTTTGTTCACTATTTCTTTTCTTCTGCTTCTATAAAGTGAATTTATGTTTGTGTTGTATATATTAATTCATGCTTTATTCTCCTTTATGATCCATAATGTTTAAGTATTGTTACTATTTTATAAAAATATAGGTTAATTCTTGAAATCTTTTAGCACATTGCCCTAGTTAGTATTATTTTATTTTTATTTACTTTCATTTCTCTCTATTCATTTTCATCCTTAAATTAAAAGAAGATCTAACTTTTAAAATCTCATAGGTTACTTTATAGACTACATTTAGTCCCAAATTCGTAAAACTTCTCATAGGAGGCTGTTAAACCTGAGGTGAGAGTTTTAGGCATCAACAATTATTTCTTTTTTGGCTTGCTTATGGGATAAATTTACTAGTATGATTAACTAGTGGCATGAGTTAATGAGCCATAAGCCCATAACAAGATAAAAGATTATGAATAATTTGAGTCTACTAATTCCACCTAAGGGGGATCCCACTCACCAAAGAGCCTTAGGGTCTAATGTTTCATAACAACAACAATAGATAATGGCACATCTAGGCCCATCAAGGAAATTTATTTCATGGGATAGTGGTAACCTGCTTATCCCTCTGATGCCCCCAAATATATGGGATCCCATCCTTGTGAATTATTTGAAGGTGCTCCCCAAGTTTTTGGTATAATATTTCAAGATAGTAATTGAACATATCCAACTTGTGGCAATTGTGTGCATTTTTCACTACGTCAACATGCATAACATAGCCTTAAGGCACTAAAAACTTCTTTCAAAGGGCGGGCTCTTGATTGGTATCAATATTTGCTAGCCAACTTAATCAAAACCTTGGATGACTTGGGAGATAAATTATTTAAATGATTGAATGATAAGGTGGATTGATCATCAATCGTACATTAACTAATAAACATCAAAAGAGCCTCACAAGAAGCCATGGTTGATTTTAACACCAGGTTCAGAAAAATATGGCAAAATATCTTGTTGGCAGCTCGACCACCTATGGGCATGGCTATTATTTTTTACCTCAAATCCCTCAATTTATAAATTATGGCAATGATCTAATAATTTGAAGGCAAGAGGCTATTGGACACATATGAAATCATAATAAGGGTCACTTTGGGTCTTATGGTAGCTTTGGGGATTTTGACTAATCTCTTTTTTGAGGGAGTGTAATAGTTTGATTATACTTTCAAGGCTCTATATATAGGGATCTGATGTGTTTAAGGGTCAAGAGGCTATTGGACACATATGAAATCATAATAAGGGTCAAGAGGCTATTGGACAACTCAGCCTCTACCCTTGACCTATCCAAGATGGATTGAGGCAATGTAGAACAAGGCAAAGGACCTTGAGGTCCCACCTTTAAGGTCATATAATGTGATAGAGTAGCTAAAGAAGGTTTTGGCCAATGTTTCTTTTTAGGATGTTTTATCCATCCCCAAACAAAAATATTTTTTGAAAGAAGCCCTAGAGGAATGAGAAAGGCCCATGCAAGGGAAGCCAAATGTAGAACCTGAAAAAATAAAGGGAAAAAGGTAACATAAATGCAAAACCCTAGATACCCTCTACATTCATAAATACCAAGGAAGGGGTAAGTAAAACAAAACCTACCCCATTTTATTTGACATTGATTATAGGGAAGAAATTGCTGTATAATTCCATGATTGATTTGGGCATGATCACAACAATAATGACCAAATAGATAGTTGATACACTATAATTGAATTATGAACCCTTAAACTAAGGGGTGATATAGCTAGGTGGGAAAAGGGTTCAAACCCTAGGGATCGTCCAAGATCTCCCCCTTGCATTTTACTCCTATCTTAACATAACTGTATCACAAGACATTCTAGTGATATACATCCTGCCTATTTTTGGGTTATGTTTGTCAAAAGATTTCACCACCAAAATTGGTAGATACTTATCATTACACTGGTCTCATTTGATCTTGAGAACCAAGTATGGTTAAAATTTCAAAGTGTTGTCTGAACCACTTCACCTAGAGCACATAGTGGATGAAGTGATGATAAACTTTGAAGCAACATACACCTCCTTCTCAAGAATGAAGATGCACTATGTAGAAATGCTCAAAAGAGAGAAAGTGGCAGATAATAAGAGCCCTAAAGAAGAGGCCCTTGTCAATGAGTTCATCAAAAGTGATCCATTCAAAAAAATTGATGCCATAAGCCTTGCAACATATGTGATTCATGGTAAGGACTAGGCCATTCCAAAAGTCTTAAAGAATGAAGGAGATCAGAATGGAAGGCTTAGGAATGAGTCTGAACTCTAAACTCTACATTTCAATTGTATGAAGTACAAGCTGACTCTAGAGATAACATCCAACTAACATCTCCTTCTAAAAAAGATACCCTTAAGGCCTTATAATTTTAGTTTTCTTGTATGAATAATGAGGTTAAATTCAAGGCTCTAGTCCATGGTCTCAACCTCATCAAGCAAATGAGCATTAGACAACTGAAGGTAATCGATGATTCTAAATTACTAGTGAGGTAGGTAAGAGGGGTATTGCTCATAAATAACATGCATATGAGGTCTTACCACCATTGCATATGGGATCTAATTGAAGCTTTTAAATCCTTCAACATTCATATCATCTTGAGAATCAAAAATGTGGAGGCCAAAAAGATGGAAACAATAGGCTCCTAATTTGACCTAGTAATGGACTTGTTTACCAATGAATAAATAGTACAAGTAATCATCAAGCTCACTATCTCAGATAATGACCAAAACTAGTAGGTTTTTGAAGTAATACTCAAATTGTGATGTTTCTCTAGCAATAATGCAAGTTCACGAAACAACTATAGCTAAAAATTAAAGATGCCTATAGAGATCAAATTATACAATTGATGATCAATAAGTTGCCAAAGGGCCTCATCACCCCAGAAAATATTTTTGACTCTGATGATGTAAGGAATAAAAAATGCAAGTTTGTCATGGATAAGGGTGATTACTGCAAACTTGATGTCAAAGGTGGGAGGAAGCTAAAAATTGTAAAAGAGGTTCCCAAAAAGGACAAGGAGTGGTTAGTCTCTTTCTATGACAAGTATAAAGGAGTCATTTCATGGACATATAATGACTTGAAGAAATACGACTCTAGGATTATTCAACCCACCATAGATTTGGTGAAAGGGTCAAGTTAGTTCAATAGAAACAAAGGTTGGTAAACTTGAAGATTGAGTCCTTGATGGTCCAAGAGCTCATGAAACTAATTGAATCAAAGATTATATGCCTAATGAAGCATTCAAATTGGGTATCCAACCTAGTTCCCATGTGGAAGAAGAGTGGATAAATCTAACTATGTATGAATTTTTGGGACCTAAATAAGGCATCCCTGAAGGACCATTACCCACTTCCCTCTATAGATTAGATCCTCTAGATGGTAGTAGGAGTAGAGATGTTTTCTCTACTAGATAGATTCTCTAGTTACAACCAAGTATATGTAAATGAAGAATACCAACATAAGACCACCTTCACTATGAAGTGGGGAACTTTCCCATATATGAAGATGTATTTCAGCATTTCCAATGCTGGTGTAACATTCTAGTGAAAGATGAATGTAGCCTTCAAGGGGATATTAACAAGATCATACTCATCTACCTAGATGATCTAACTATGTTTTCTAAGAAGGAGGATCACTTTGACCATCTAAAGGTCTTCTAAAGATGTCAAGAATTTAGGGTATCTCTAAACCCCAAAAAGTTTTTCTATAAATTTATGTACGGTAAAATGCTCATGCATGTGGTGTCTAAATAAGGGATCAATATTGATCTAGAAAGAATATGATCCATTAGGGACTTGGCTTTGTTAGTAAATAAAAAGGAGGTCAAATCTTTCCTTGAAAAGATTAATTTCATTAGCAGGTTCATATCATATTTTACAAGATTGGTTAGGTCAATCACCCTAATGATAAAGAAAGACTAGACCTTAAAATGGATACCCAAAGGAAGAGAAACATTCTATGAGATCAAAGACACCATATTCAAAACACCTATATTGGTCAACCTTGACTTTTCCAAGGACTTAATTATGTACATCTATAGAGGTGAATGCAACCTAACCACTGTACTAACTCAAAAGGAAGAAGAAAGAAGGAATGAACTCCTAATTGTTTCTTACTCAAGGACACTACACAGATACAAGGTTAAATACAACTTCATTGAGAAACAAGCCTTTGCCATTATCAAGGGCCTTAGGAAGTTCAGACACCTCATGGAAAACAACAAGGTAATCATGTACATAACATACTCTAGTGTCTATGAGTATATCATGAAATGAGAAATTATAGATAAAATGGCCAACTAGAACACCAAGATCCTAGAGTATGATATAGAGGTCAAGCCAATAAAGGTAATCAGAGGAATAAAAATTTGTGAGTATTTAGCTCAATGCATAGATATCTCAACAGAGGAACATGACATGCTGAAAATAACCCTATTAAAATAATTTGAAGTTAATGGATCCTGGGTGATCGATCATACCCTGTTAGTGTAGCTCTTTTTCCCATTGGGTTTTGCCTATACGTTCATATGGATTCTATGTTATTTAAACTTCTTTATGTTATTTATAAAGGGTCCATAGAATAATTATATTTTAATGTAATTATTTAATTAGGAAAATTAGGGGATTCCTCATATTTCCATAATTTTATCTATATGTACCCCGCTTTTCCTTTTTGGAAGGTTGATTTGTTAATACAAACATTTTTCTTTTTCTTAGAATCACTTGTTTTTGGCACCGTCTCTAATAGAATTGACATTGTCGTTTGAACACTATTTATATATCTTGGTTGAATATTTTATGGTATCATAGATTTATTAATAACCTCATGCATTAGACTCCCTGGTAAGATCCTCCTGCATTCACCATTGTTGATTTTTATTTTGTCTTGGCCACCATTTTTTACCTTAAAGGTATTTTATTAATCTACCTTGAAACTTGTGTCAAAATGCCTTTGATGAAAAATATGTTTGCATATATTTTCTAGGTTTTTCGAGATATAAAATGGGTTGATTTTATATTTTTGATAAATTTCATGTATTTTCTTAGAAATTAATTTATTTCATCTAGTCAGACATTTACACAGACGAAGTAATCAAGACTGTAAACCCTGATTTACTCTCCATAGACCAAATTGGGTTCTCAGAGGGCCATTACTTTATTCTAGATAAAATCAAGTTTTTAAAGTGATACAACCTACTTGTAAGACTCATTCAAGATTTTGACATTAATTTACTTCAAATTCATGAAGCTAAGTAAAGTAGTTCAAAAAACCCAAATTACATTGGAAGAAGTAATCAGGTTTCTCAATGCTGACAACTGGGAAGTAATCAGGATTCTCAACCCCAACAACTTGATCATAGACTAAATCAAGTATTTGACATTACTTTACTTCCAACTTATGAAGTTAAGTAAAGTAGTCTAAGAAACCCAAAATACACTATATGAAGTAATTAGGTTTCTCCAAGGCAACTACTAGGAAGTAATCGAGCTTTCAACTTCAACTACTTATAAGTAATCAAGCTTTAGTAGGGTCATTACTAATCCTTGGTAGTATTAAAGCAAGTTAAAAACCCTGATTTACTCTCCATAGACCAATTTGGGTTTTGGAGGTAGTTTTACTTCATTAAAAGCTTGAAGTAAAACAGTTGGAAGAACTCGATCAACACCACAAGACTGAATCAGGTTTTCAAAAGAGTCTTGCTTCTCCAAGAGCTTGAAGTAAAGTAGTTTCAAGAACCCAAATTAAAGCAACTTCAAAACCCTGAGTGATGTTTAGGAGGGAATCAAATTTCAATTGAAAGGTAATGAAGAAATAGAGTTAGGAAAAAAAATTCCATTTTTGGAAAGGGTCCAGGAATATGTGGGAGTAAGAGCTTATAAGTGCTATATCTTTCAATCTTTAGCTCTTTTTTGGGTGCCATTTTTTTTGAAAGTACATATTTTCTTATTCTCTACACATTGGTAACATTTTTTTAATAATTTTATAACATTAATTTTTCACATGGTGTAATAGCTTAAAAATCTCTTTAAAACTTTATACCTTTCCTCTTAGATGTATTATTAGCTATGCCTAACATCCCTCTCATACTTTATCACACTGGTTATTCATAGATATATTCTTGGTTTTGCTTGATGTCCAAGATTGATCATGTGTGCATTGTAACTTTAAGGGGGGATTCTTGATAGTTCAGGGGGTACTTGTACTATGTGCTTTCTATTATTTGCTTTCATTTCAATTTTGTAAATGTCTCATTATAATATGCACTAATGGATCTAAACATTGAACCACTCACACCATTTAAGTATCTCGAATGGAAGTCTAAAATGTAGCTCACCTTGAGAGGTAAAAGACTCTATCAGATCACTATGGGTGAGGAAACTAAGCCATCTACAGATGAAAAAAAGGTTACATGGTACAAAAGATGTGATGAGGCCTATGGGTTCTTATGCATGTCAATATCTCTTGACCTTCTATTTGATGTTGAATCTGAAAAAACTTCCAATGAAGTCTAGACCATTCTAGACAAGCTTTTTAAAGTGCAAGACATCATGAGGGGTCATGAACTAGAGAATGAGCTCATCACATTGAGCCCAGGTGACTATGAAACCCTAAAAGAATTATTTACAAATTTTAAATCACTAAGACTATAGTTGAAACAATGTGGTATTGATAAAATATATGACGAATTTATTCTACTATGCTTGTAAAACTGGGTCATGACTATTCAGTTTTTGTCTCTACATTTCATGCTACCAAACATACACTTGGATCCACTTAGAAAATGCAATCATTTAATGATTTTATTTCTGATCTAAATGGAGAGAAAGATAAGTTGGTTCAAATGGCTACACTGAAGTCTTTAAAATCACATGCCTTGATTGTCAATCAAGACAAGAAGCCTTCTAACAGTGGCAAATAGGAGAAGAAATAGTCTAAACCTGATCATGAGCACAAGAAAAATAAAAAATCAGATGCTAAGCCAAAGACATCACCAAATGATTCCTCCTCAAGAGGTAAACCTAAGAAGGATAAAATCAAATTCAATTTTTTCAAGAAACTTGGACATGATGAATCTCAGTGCATGAAAAAGAAGATTGACACCTTGACTAAGATGCTTGAGAAGAACAACATCAGTGTTCTTGAATCCTCATCTTAGAACATGTTTACACAAGATTTTGCAAAGGCAAAAGACAAAAAAAATGGTAAAAACAAGAGTAAGGCCCTTTTTGTAGTAGCTTCTCAGCCTTTGACTTAGGTTATTGACTCGACTACTTCCTATCACATGGCCTCCTTAAAGGATCTATTTTCAAAAATAGAGACATGTTATGTGCCTTCAATTCTCATGGATTATGAAGATTCAGTAGAATTCAATTGTAAAGGATTAGTTGAAGCAAGTGATGGGACCTTTATTGATATTTTGTGTGTTCCTTCACTATCCACCAATCTTTTATCAGTGTATTAAATCACTCACATAGGTATAGATAAGCAAGTTGAGTTCACACCTAGTTTAGTGGTCATCAAAGAGCTACATAGTGACACCATAGTGGCTTATGGGAAGGTAAGTCATGAGTCTAGGCTATATACCTTCTCACATTTTTCCCTAGATCATCCCTTAGATGCACTACTTATTCATGCAGATGGAGTAAGCAAACCATGGCATGAACGATTTGGCCATTTAAACTACCATTACTTAGAACAACTCAGTCATCAAGACATAGTTTCAAGGTTACCTAAAGTCAAATTCTCAGATGGCCTATTCAATGGATGCATTCTTGGTAAGCATCTAGAAGAGAAATATGACAAAGGCAAAGCAAGGAGAGATGAAGAGAAGCTAAAGATAGTCCACAGTGACTTAGCAGGTCTATTTCCAAAACCTTCATTCAACAGGACAAGATACATGCTTACATTCATCGATGACTTTTTGAGGTACACCTAGATGTTTTTTCTCAAAGAAAAGTCTAAGGTATTTGATCACTTTAAGGACTTTAAGGCACTTGTGCATAAGTAGTCATAATGTTCCATTAAAATCTTAAGGATTGAAAATGAAAAGGAGTATGTCAACAATAGGTTTGAGTAGTTTTACACATCAGAGGGGATTCAGATGCAACACATAATTCCACATAGTCCTCAATAGAATGGTGTGGCCAAATGTAAGAACTATACCTTGAAGGAAATGGTAAATTATATGCTTCAATCAAAGTTTCTTGCTACTTAGTATTGTGCTGAAGCAATCATTTATGTGTGTGTTACATTCAAAACTAAGTTCCACATAAAGCCTTGAAGGGAATGACTCCTTTTGAAGCTTGGAATGGTCACAAGCCTGTTGTAGGTCACTTTTGAGTGTTTGGATCACTAGAAATGGCCTATGTTCCCAAGAAGAAATGCAAGGCAATAGACCCTTAGAGTCAATCTTGCATCTTTGTGAGGTATGTAGAGGGTGTTAAGGGATATTGGCTTCTCCATCCTAAAACTCATGAATTATTCATTGAAAGGAGTGCCAAATTTTATGAGGGCCCACTTGAACATAATCTTGGCACTACAGACTCTTCAAAAGTCTCATTGAGCATTGATTTCACTTCTAACATTGACATAGATCCACCTCAAGATCCTCCTGATGATGAATATGACTCTTCTTCTTCAAGTTCAAGTGATGAGAGCAGTGATGAGGATTCTCCTCCTCCATCTCACACTCCCACTAAAAATTATTAGGACTCACCTCTTGATTCTCCAATCTCATACAATTTTAGTCCCACTTGGGCTAAATAGACACTTCAAAGTGTTAGGAAATGGGTTGGAAATCTATTAAATACAAGGTGGACACATTAATAGTTTTAGGGGACTTCACATGCCTACTTGGCCATTACCTCCAATCCACAAATCTTTCACGAGGCATCTTGCATTCTAGAATGGGATTTTTCTATGCAAGAAGAGTACAATTCCCTAATCAGGAATAAAGAATGGGACTTGGCCCCTCTTCCCAAAAGAAGAAAATTGGTCCATTATAAATGGGTTTATCAGACCAAGTATGGTACATATGGGTCAATTGATAAATATAAAGATCATCTAGTTACAAAGGGGTTTTTTTAGGTTCCTAGCATAGACTACACTGAGATATTTTCTCTTATAGCCAAGATGATGTCTATAGGACTCACTCTAGCCATCATAGTTGCACATCAGTGGGATGTTCACCAAATGGATGTAAAGAGTAATTTTATACATGGTGACATCAAATAAGATATATATATATATATATATATATATATATATATATATATATAGATATATATATATATATATATATATATATATATATATATATATATATATATATATATATATATATATGGAGCAACCACAAGGATTATGGAAGATAGTTCCTTAGTATACAGACTCAATAAATCTATCTACAGACTCAAACATGCCCCTAGGGCATGGTATGCCAAGATGGACTCCTTTCTCCTCACAGTCAGGTTTACTAGATGCCACTCATATCCAAATGTCTAGATCATATGAAAGGATGATTCTTTATTGATCTTAGTTCTCTATGTGGATGACTTACTAATTATAAAGAGCTCACAATCATCCATCTTAGTAGTGAAAACTACACTTTTAGATAGATTTTTAATGATAGACATGGAATTACTACACTACTTTCTTAGGATTGAAATCATTTAGTCAGATTCTAAGATAAATTTATCATAATCCAAGTATTCTATAGATTTGATTACAAGTTTTAACATGGCTGATTATAAGCCAACTCCTACTCCCTTCTTGTCTAGTGTAAAGCTTGAGGCTGATTGTCCTACACCACTTGTTGATGCAACTCTGTATCAACAATTTTTGGGTAGTCTTATCTATCTCACACACACTAGACCTAGCATATCTTATATAGTTGGGTTGGTCTCCCAATTTATGTAGGAGCCAAATGAGTTACATTGTAAATTAGTAAAGTGGATTCTTCACTAAATTTTGGGTTCACATAACTATGGGATACACTATGAAGAAGGAATAGAGGTTGATTTGATTGGATACATAGATTCAGATTGGGTGAGAGATATTTAGAGTTGAAAGTCCACTTCAGGATATAGTTTATCATTTGATTCGGGTCTAATAAGCCAGTCAAGCAAGAAGCAACATGAAATTGATTTATCATCTATAGAGGCATAATACAGATGGGCTATTAATGCCACCACTGAGGTAATCTATCTTCAAGGGATTCTCACTGAGTTTGGTATCTAGTTTAATAAGACAATAATTATCTACTATGATAACTAAAGCACTATCCAAATTTTTAAGAATTTGGTTCTCCATCAAAGGACCAAGTACATAGAGATTCACATGCACTTCATAATAGATCTTATCAACAAACAAGTCATTGATCTTTAGTACAATTCAACATCAAAGGAAATTGTAGATATTCTGACCAAGACCTTCATAGAGAGTAAATTTGTTCATCTATGAGCTCTCATTAGGGATAGGGTTGTTCCACCTTCTTCTTCCTCCTATGGAGGTTCATCACTATGTACTTGGTGCCTCATCAGGGTTTCAATGTCAAGACCTAATTCTCATCTCACCTAAGCTACACTTAAAGGGGGGTGTTAGTGTAGTGATTTTTCCCATTGAGTTTTGCCTACATAGTTGTATGGCCATTATATGTTATTTAAGATTCCTTAGATTAGCTATAAAGGGTCCATAGAATAATTATATTTTTATGTAATTATTTAATTAGGAAAATTAGGGTCTTCCCCATGTTTCCCTAATTTTCTCTATATGTACCCCACTTTTCATTTCTGGAAGGTTGATTGGTTAATGTAAACATTTTTTCTTTTCTCAGAATTGCTTGTTTTTGGAGTTGTCTCTACAAGAATCGACATTGTTACTTGAATGTTATTCAAAGATCATAGTTGAATCTTTCATATCTATTTCATACAAACCAACCAATATCCTGATGGTCTCCCATGTATCAAATTCATTTTTATAGACTACAATGGCCTAGTTATACATGAGTCCAAGGGGTTATTTTTGAGAAGAAATTTGATGGAGATATCCTTTGATGTTTGGATAAAACCCAAGTGGAAAATATCCTCCAAGACATGCACTTAACTCCAATAAGAAACCACTTCTCATCTAGGATCACCATGATAAAAATCATATGCATAGGGTATTACTATCCAACCATGTTCACTGACTACCATCAAGAAGTTAAAAAGTGCCAGAAGGCCAGTTCTTTGTGAGAAAAAAGAAAAAGTATGCCATGTCTCTCAACCCAATTGTGATTGATGAGCCCTTTACATAGTGGGGCCTAGACTTCATCAGAATGTTCAATCCCATCTCTAGTGTTGGTCATAAATAGATATTAATGGCCCTCGACTAATTCACCTAGTGGATTGAAGTAATCATGTTGAGATAAGCGACCAAAAATTTGATTCTTGGATTCTTAGAAGAGCTTGTGGAAAGGTTCAACCCACCTAAAATAATAATTTATGTCAATGTAAAAAATCCTTCTTTAGGTCTAAAATTGCTAAATTTGCACTTTGAAATGGTATATTCCTAAGGGATTCATCCAATTACTACTCACAAGGGAATGGGTTAGTAGAGTCTATAAAAAAAAATATGTTCAAATTGATCAAAAGGATGTGTAATGATAAGTAGATGGAGTGGAACTTACACATGAAAATGGACCTATGGGTAGAACACATCACCCCCAAACAAATTCTAAAGACTTCCCCATATGAACTTGTATATAGGAAAGAATTGATTATGCCTATATCATCAGAAATCCCTACATTATAAGTTTTGAAGGTTATTGAAATCAAATAAAATGGAGCAATGGAAGTTTGATTGGCCAAATTACTTAACCTCTAGAAAGCAAAGGAGTAGGCAAGTGATGTGAAGATCATCTAGCAGCAAGTGGTTAAATGATGGTTCGATAAAAGTTCATCAAACTAGGGGTTTAAGCTTGGAGATTTAGTTTTAAAATATGATTAGTGGGTCATGGATCAAAGATAGCATGAAAAGTTTGATTATCTTTGGAGAGGACACTTTCACATCATTAGTGATAGGTAGGCAAATGATTTTGAGCTAGAAGATGAAAAAGGTAATGTATTAGAGATCCTCATAAATGAGATTAACCTAAAGCATTATAGCTAACTCACCTACCTCCCCAACTTGTACATAATTAATTTTTTCCCCTTCCCTTTTCTTTGTTTCTTTTCCATTTTTTATTTTCCCCTTTTCTTTGTTTCCTCTTTGTTATTGTTTCCTTTCTCAAATAAGTGCCGATGGCAAAAGTGGTTGGTCTAGTCATCACACGTCACCTCCTAAATCCTCCCAAATATTAAAAAAATGTTCTCTAAAGATGGTTATCTACCTACCTCACCTGTCATTAATGTTAGATGTTCCATTATGCATGACTTCCCATAACAATCATTGCAAATCTCTTGAGAGTAGCTCCTCAAACATGTGTGCCACCCTTATCATTTATGAGGATACTAATTTTTGAATTTTCCATGATGAGTATGCCTAGTGACACTGTTATATAAATACCCCCACCTCATTCAAGCCAAACACTTGACATTTTAAGATTTTGAGAGCTTCAACCAATTAAGAAGAATAGAAAAGAGTTGAGACTATAGTTGCAAGTAGTGAAGTAGAAAACTATTAATCTAAATTTTTAGCAAAAATAGTAAGTGATTTTGGAGAGAATTTATCAACAATGGAGGCTTCTATGTCTTCATCGGGAAGTGAGAATCACCCTTTGAAATAGAGAACCCAAGGGTCAAGTACCAGGGGAGACCTTACCCCCAAGCATGTTGTGATCAAGGCCTATGCTTCAGCCTCTACTCAAGTGAAAGAGAAAGTGCCAAATACAAAGAAGGAACCCAAGGGACCCTGTAAAGACCAGACATTGGTGATTGAATTTATAGATGAAATATTTGAGCCAAAGTTAGCCAAAAACCCCAAGATTTTAAGGGAGGGAACCCACACCCAAATGATCGATAGGTTCACCAAGAAGGAATATCAATGATTTGATTACAGGATATGGAAGTCCATATTGGAATAATACATGGTTCTTTATGTGCACTCATTCCCAAAAATCATCACCTTGTATGTAGAAAGATATGATGCTAGCACTAGCGTGATTGCTATAAATGCCAATTTAAGGGTAAAAATTGATGTAGAAAACATCCAAGAGATGCTCTATCTCTCATACAATCCCAAGGCTATTATCTACAACATACAAATCCCCTAGAGTGTCTGGAGCTCCCAATTCTAGGAAATGGTGTGCTTCATTGGCATTATCCTCAAGAGAGAGGTCATAGAGATGCATCCTCTACCCATGCCCCTAACAACCTTTACCATGTAGTACTTAAAGGAGACTCTAATCATACTATATTTCATCTTAGGGATGGATGCCAATGTAAATATCTATGACTTTCAATCAGGGGCACTCTTCCTCATGACCTTGGTAGAGAAGGGACGTGTTCAAAATGGAATTTATTGAAGATATCATCACCACCATGAGGGATGATCTAGATAATTTTTTTAATAATGGCTATAGTTTTGTACCCATCCATCCTCCTACATATCATTTTATACCAACACTCTCAGTACTTCTCTTCATACCTAAATCTTAGCACCTTCAACATAGAAGTCTTCCCCAACATGGTGGGCCCAATCATCATATGTAATCATGTCCTATCTATCATCAAGGAATACTATGAGTTTTTATACCTATTTATGGCTCTAGTTCTTATTGACCTTAGTCGATGGGCCATTACCTTGAGGATGATGGATTGGTAGTGAGATTAGCTTACAAGTAGTAAGGTCCTAGTTAACTAGTTCTAGAAAGCCCACTTGTCATTCATCTGAGTACATGGGTTTCAAAGAGAGCCTTTTCAACTTCTCTATTTACTAATGGATAAGACTTTGGCCCTGGAGTTGGCTCACTAGCTCGATGTGGTGGACTTCATCTATGGGGCAAGGAAGAAAAAGAAAGGTGCATATAATGTCCTTTTTATGCAAGATGGTATCATAGTGTTAAAAAGGCACCAAGGATGCCTACTCATGGCCAAGTTAATAGAGTTTGGACTTTATTTGATAAATGATAGATGGAACTATGACCCAACCAAGTACATAGCTTCTTTAAAGATGGCCAGTGATCCCAAGCACCAAACTAGGCCTTACCTATAGTAGAAGAGGTCACCCACTGAGGACATTCCTCAAAATTATGTGGACTTGGCTTAGATCTCACTAGACACCCTCAAAAAATTAGAGTCTTTCTATGATAAGGTCCAAGCATATGACTTGACCAAAAATTTATCAAAGGGGATGAAGAAAAAGGTCACCCAGTTTGATTGGAGTGAGGAAAAAATAGTAGCCTTCACTAAATACAGGTGTGGAACTAACAAGACACACTTTGGTTTGGATGATGAAGATATAAATAAAACCTTTAAAAAGATCTAGGATGATTTTCATCTAGAGGAGGGTGATAAGAAAGAAGAATCCACTCCTAAAATTATGATAAGAAAAGGAGGAGAAGAGGAAGAAGATACTCCTAGGGAGGAGACAAGGGACATGCCTCCATGAAAGGAAGCAATAGTGGAGGTCCAAAATCCTTCAGCATGGCCACTGCCCATGTTATCATACCCCATGACCTGGTAGTAATAAAAATCTCCTTTTGGACACCTCATAGCTAGGACATCTCATCTCAAGTGGATTGAGGCACCCATTTCTAGCCCTCTAATGACACCCTTATAGAAGAAAATACACTTCTCAGATCCTCTTCTCTCTACCACCACCTCTTTTTTCACTTCCCCATCTTCCTCCATAGTCTCAATCATGGTTAAAATACTCTTGACTAGATAACCAAGTACTACCTTGGCCTCACTTTCTTCTTCTTCTACCTAGTCTACCACTAACCTCTCCTAACTTTCTTTTATGATACTAATCTCGTCCTGCATGCCTTTTTTCACCCCTACATTTATCATCCACCTTGTCCTCCCTCATAACAAAATCATAATTAACCCACCCTATAGGCTCCCACTTTTCTCCCCTTCCACCCTCACCATTCATTTACTTGCCTCCATAGGAGTAGGATACACTAATTTATATTAGCAAGTCACTATTTCATTCACATTACTGTAGCAAATCCCCTTCATAAAGGAAATCACTCAATCACCAGATTAGTACCAAAAATTGGTAGACACAACAAGGGTAGCTTGAGAAGCTTGAATATAATGAAAGAGGGAAAAGTAAGTCAGGGCCTCTATTGAGACTCACATGTGGTAATTTTATGACCCTATATAACAATCCCTCATGATTGCTCATTTGACCCCCTAAGTGGTAAAACCCTAAGGACAGATGTAGTTGAGGGACTACATCATACAAGTTATTAACCTCAACCTTAGTCAAGCTAAACCCACTAACATGGTTGAGCTCATAGAAGATATGTAAAATTTCATGACCATGGACTCTCTCAAGGTGGCCAAATAACTAGAGAAGACCAAGTTGGAGCTTGCAAAAGTGAAGGCTATGGCCGACCACCTTAGTGTTGAGGCTAAGGCTAAATATGTAGAGATCAGCAAGGCAAATATAAACCTACAGAGCTACATCTAAAATGAAACATTCTAAATATAATCCAACTTATGGATAGCCACTGAAACCAAGTTACATGAGAAGGATACCAAGCTAGCGTAGATCTACTAGATGATCTTTGATTTTGATTGGTCATTTTGCTAGTTGTAGTATAAGATGTACTAGGAATCCTTGATGAAGGACTAAGAGATTGATAAGTTAAAAAATGACCTTATTTCTCACCCATAGGTCATCAAAATCCTTCCCATGATCTAGTATCTATACAAATCCTACTAGGAGAGGATCAAGGTAATAATTGCTAAACTAAATCTAGTGCTCACTTTTATCATAGAAGCATATAGATTGAGATCTTACGTGAGTGCATCTATTTACCTAATGATCACCTTCATATCCCTCAAGGTCTCATATTCATAGAGCCTAGTCTAGATTATCTACAATGCTTTAGAGGAAATGCTATAGGCAATAAGGGTGGCCATTTACAGGTAGGTGACAACCAAGATCAATGAATTTATTAGCTGAAGCAAGGAAATAAATAAATGTAAGGCATTCCTTTATGCCTTGGAACAATTTCTCTGAGATAGCTGAGGACACTTCAAGTAGTTAGTCCAATTGGGACTCCCTTCCACTTTTTCAACAAACATTAGCATCTTTCCACAAGACCAAATCAAGGTAATTCTAGAGTAGAAGAAGAATGATCAAACCATATTCATAGCTATCGATCAGTCACCTGATGTCTCTGACATGGAGAAGATTTTGAAACCACTTGCCTAACTAGAGTTCTAAATACTAGAAGTTATTCAAGGCATTGGAGCATCTCCTTCAAGGAGATGATAGATTTGGACAGAGCCTTTGAGGCTCTCAATAAAAAGACTTAGCTTAAGGAGGAAGAATGGGATCCCTTAAAAATTTGTAGATTTTTTGCACCTTCTTCCCATTTTTACTCTGACTAGTTAGAGTACTGGAGTTTCAGATTCTTGCATCCACAGATAGATGCCCCTATGAGTCACTAGGAACTATGGATCAAAATCCACATTTGTTATTTTGGAGCAGTTTATCTTTGGCTTCAAGCTCTCTTAGTAGTTGATAGTTCCTTGGTGCCCTCTGATGGTTCTCCTTTTCAACCCATTATTTTCTTAGGTCCCCTTCTCAAAAATATTCCTAAGTACTAGCCTCTATACACTCCTTCTATGTGGTATCCTAATGCTCATCTATCTCAATGAAGCTCTTTTTCACTTTGGTGGAGTGCCAACTTGACACATGATGGACCTATGCTCTTCAAAGCCTTTTCCTTTTAGGTTAGACCTTAAAATAGTGCCATTGGTCAATAATATGATGGGCGAGCCCATGGAGTAGTTTTTAAAAGAATAGAAAGTCTACTTGGCATGTGCCTCCTTCACACTTAGCCTCACCAAAGGAATCTCTAGTCTCTCCAGAGAAGTGCAAGAGTGACATGTGGTGCCCCCATACTTATCTAGGATCAATTTTGATTTATCATACTTTGAAGTTATATCATTGGTCAAGGGAAATAAAAGGGGACCCATCGTGCTATTATAATGGAGAAGAGACAAGCCCTTCTATGTGGCATCACTTCTCTCCTCCTAAGCATAGTGGTCATAATATCTTACCATATCTGAGATCTGATTGATAACTGCAATCATGAACTCAAGACCTTCTTTCAGATACAATGGCATCATGATGAATGTGGGTGCTAGAATATCCATGTGTCATCCCTATGAGAGGATTTTTCACCTCTATATTCTAGGCTCATTATTTTTATAAATAAGATGAAGGATGATATTATATCAGCTATCTTTTAGATTTTTGTACAAAGTCATATGGTAATAGACTAAGAATAGTTATAATTAGGATTTTTTCTATTCTACAACCTTGACAGGTGCACCTCATAGGTGTGATTAGATGCTTTGTATGTGCTTTTGTGGCCTTCTATATTTTGTTCTCCATCTATAATGAAGAGTATGTGGTGTTCTGTGTTATTTTGAGTGGAAAATTGTCTATGTTCACTATTTCTTTTCTTTTGATTCTATAGTGTGAATCTCTACTTGCATTGTATATCTTAATTCATGTTGTATGCTCCTTTATGATCTATAATGTTTAAGGATTTATGCTACTTTATTTATATATAGGTTAATGATTCAAAAAATTTGGTGAATTTCCCTAGTTAGTATTATTTTACTATTATTTGCTATCATTTTTCTCTATTCCTTTTCATCCCTAAATTTAATGAAGAGCCAGCTTCTAAAATCCTAGACGTTACTTTATAGATTGCATTTGGTCCCACATCTGTAAAGCTTCCCATAGGAGGTTGTTAAACTTGACGTGAGATTTTTAGGTGTCAACACATACATGTGTGTGTGTGTGTGTACACACACATTCCAATCAAATTTAGTATAGTCATATTATTTTAGTTTTGTGAGATATTGTATCATATTTTATACATTGTTATATAATATTAATTTTTTATTAATATGTTATTATATTATTAATGTATTATATTATTGTTGTAATATTATGTTATATGTTATGAATATGTTATTATTTTAATAGTTTTTTTAAAAAATGACACTGATGATTATAATAGCTAAGGACATGAGGCCATGTAATAATTTTACAAACAAGTAAATATAAGAAGAAAGGGTAAATAGTTAAATATAATAGTTTGTCCAATTAAATATATTTAACTAAAAAAATAGTAAAATAGTGATTGATTACTTTACATACAAAATCTTTGTTGAAGACAAAGAATTATCAGCGCCTTTTTTAATGGTTATTGAAAGGTTCCCTTTGTGGATAGAACACATGTAGAGCCTATTGAGCCTATTAGATCGAGAGCGTGTTGTTTTAAATGTTATCTCTAATAATGTTATTTTTTCATTGTTTCATCAAAGTAATGCGGCATGTGCTCATAGTCTAGAATATGAAGAACTGATCATATTATTATAAGATGCTATATTATGTATTGTTATATTATATTATGAGTTGTTATATGATATTAATATATTATTATCTTAATATTGTATTATATTTTTATTGTAATATATTAATGTATATATGATATGTTTAATATTAATCATTTAATAACAATATTATACTAAATTGACATAATATAATATGTATTAATATATATAGTATATTGTATTGTAATATATTAATATTAAATTATATTATATTATTGTGATTCATATATACTATTAATAATAATAATATTGAAATATAATCATTTGGTATTATTATATAAATAAAGGTATGAAGTATAATGGTAATATAAATTGTCATCATATTGTAATTAATAACATAATATATAATTATAATACTGGTAAATAATCTTGCCTAGGGAGGCAAAAAATTTAGGAGACCAATGCCTTAGGGCATATTTGAGGGGAATTTTTTTTACCTAGCATTTATTTAAAATTTTCATTAATGATTTTTGTGAGAATAATCAAAGGTGGCACCTTGAGAAGACTATAGAGCAAGTGGGGCACCTTTTTGGCTAGTAGTATGTCAAAGGAGAAAATGTGCCATGAAAAGGATAAAGTAGGTTAAAATATTAACACATTCCTCTTGAACCTAGATTAGTTGGCAATGGGGAGTATCAAGAGGGAAAGAGCATGCTAAAATGGTAGAGCTTATGCAAAGGATAATTTTAGTTTTTCTATAATATGGAAATGATTCTCTTTAAGTTCTTTGTAAAAGTACGAAGGGAAAAAATTGATGTCAAAGGTAAAGGTGTATGTATTTTTTAAGCATTATTAGCCATTGGTGCTTGATTTTTTAATAGATAAGATAATTAATATTATGAATAAGAACACTCTTTATGGAGGTTTTTTATACAGAAGTGATAAATGACCCTATGTGGGTCAGGAACGTGGTCTCCTCTTATGGTTTAAATTCTATGGATTTAATTTATGATGGAGGACAAATTGTCACTATCAATGACTACTAAGATGATTTATTTTGATTTATTTATTCAGTTGTCCAACATGATGAATGTCTTTGAATTTATCAAAACCTAGGTGTTTTGGTGTGCAGGTTGAAGCATTTTCAACCTATCCTAGAACATATGATCTCCTGCATCTTGATGGCATTTTTATTGTAGAAAGTGAAAGGTAGGTCTTATTTTATGAAATGAATGAAATTTTATATCAATGCCCACAATAGACCCTAAATGGTTATTACCTCTTAATAATATTGTTGTTTAATGAACATCAAGATTGTGATATGGTTTAGTCTCTTATCACATTTGAAATTGATTTTTTGTGGTCGATCTTGAACATCGATTTTTGAGGAGAAATACCAACATCAATACCATTACTGGCCAATAGACAACAAATCTCATATGAGTTAAATCCTACTCTTGGGATATTTTTTTGAGATTTTATTGTAGGCATGGTGATAGACATATGTACCCCTCTACAACAACATGGAACACAAGATTAGTTTTCTATTTTTTTAGTAATGAAATAAACAATCTCTGGTGCAATGAAATAGTTATTCATTGTGTTCCTATTTTTACCATTTACAAGCCAAGTAATAACAATATCAATATGAATTTTTGCTATTATATATTATTCAAATTAATAACAATAAAAATATATATTCAATAAAACAATTGGTGTAGGTACACAAATAACTTAATTCACAATATTTAAATAAGCTTACAATATAAATAACATGATCAAAAGAAAATAACACGTTTACATGAGAATGAAGAATAATGATTTCACAAATGCATAGTTTTGAAAGGATTTCCACTATATGCCGATTTTTATCAATTATCTAGCAACATTTCATGAATTTTATGAAGATAATTGTCTACAATATTATTTCAGTGGCATAGATTGAATTTTAAAATGAAACTTTATTATAAATTTAAATAATTTAAAAAATGTGGATGTTCCATGGAACATGCTTTAGTGAACTATAATCTAAATAAAAATAGAATCATTTGATTGGTCACAGGCCATACATATTATTTACCAGTTAAAAATAATTGGTAAAAATTATAATTTATTTATAGCATTATGTAAAAATTGGAATATCCATTACATTTATAGAAAATTAATAGCTTTTAATTGGCAGTCAATGAAGGTCCAAAAAAATAATTATTGCAGGCCAAAACAATAGTACTTAGGCCTAAAATATTAATAATTATATTCTTCTTACTTCAAATAACTGGTGGGATTATTCCTTATCAAATAAAATATCAACTCATATGAAGAATCAAATCTTGATTATTATTTTATTTTCCTTTTTAAAGTTAAGCAAGCTTACGTATATGAGGAGAGAACACCTATAGTGGTCACTTTTTGATACTATTCATATTATTTTAGACTAAGGATGGATAATTTTTTTATGAGTGATAGAAGCTATGACAATTGGCTTTTTCATAAAGAGAATGATTTGTGTATAAATATTTTAATAAGAAATTTGGTCTTTATAATTTTATATATTATATCATATTGGTTTTTTTTTAGAAAGAGAATGATTTGTGTATAAATATTTTTATAGGAAATTTTCTTTATAATTTTATATTCTATTCTATTTAATTTTCATTTTATTAATCCGTAATGAGAGCGGAATTTTTTTCAAAATTAAATCCTTGGCTCGATCTCCAATAAATAGTTCTCTACAATGGCTCCATGGATCTTTGGCTTCAACTTGGGACTTTGGGTTTAAATTTCATGAGTCTTTTTTAAAGAATGAATATTTTAAAGACCTGAATAATATTTGTCCCAAAAATAACTCTAGTAATGTGGAATCTATGATCAATTATGTTGATGGAGGTATGGATGGCCTACAAAGAGGATTTATCTTCCCTTCCAAATTTGAATTATCAATTGGTATTAGTCAGGTAAATATTTTTCCTTGAGTGTAGTCTCCTCAACCTTTTGTTGAACCACAATCTAATAGTGGGTGTCATCATGGAAATTGATTTGTCACTGATAAATAATTTGTAGCCATCATTTTAAGACCTCATGTTGGTGACTCAACAACTATTTCTCCTAATATTTAGATCTAGTTTTAGCTTCAACTCAACCCATAGAGCCTATGACTAAACATAATGATTTTGATCCCATATATGTAGCTAATTTTGGTAAACCTGGAGCCTCATATGGTGATTTATTGACCCAACATCACATGCCTTATTCATAGACAAGGGTCAAGGCCCTTACTCAACATAGTGTTGGTTATTTTCAAGAACCAGTTTAAACTGAGGATGGCTCTATGATTCATTAGGTTTATGCTAAAAGTATAATTGTTTCAAACCCTTTTCATGTGTGAAATGATTTATATAAATCCCATATCCCCTTAGGTTCCTCTTCTAGGACCCTTTATCTTGTTGATGCTTCTCAGTTGTCAGTGCTCCACCCCATCTTTTTATAAGTGATGTGACTATTCAGTTCTTTGAGGATATCCCTGACTTGCTTCTTCTTGACTCTTCTATCCAAGAGATGGAAGTTGATATTGGTTTAAAATATATATTTAGAAAGTGTGTGGGTAAGTTTATTTCAAATTTTTACCTCTTGTTTGGCTTATGATGTCTTTAATTTCATTTTAGTGCCCTCTTTCACCCTACTTAGTTCTAGCTTGTTTTTTGTCAAGTTCTAGAGCTCCTCTAATAGATATTTTATTTTTAACTCAGGGCCTTTGTTTTTTAATAACTTCAACTTATTTTGTTGCCCATGGTTTCCATTCTTTGATATAAATAAGTCCTAGGTTTTAGCTACTCCACTATGGATTAGGTTGTATAACCTTCCACTAGTTTTAAAGAATGAGAAGTTCATTAAGATGTTGGTGAACAAAGTCATCTCTTTTGTGAGTATTTATGTCTCCTACTAGAATCTCAAATTAATCATAATTTTTGCCATCATCAACCTCTCCAAACTACTCTTCCATTTTATAAACTTGCTTTACTTGTGTAGCTTGTGGACGTAGTTCCTTAACTATGAAGGACTCCCCTTCTTTTATTTCCATTACAATCTTATTGGTCATTGAATCAATGGGTGTCCTTCCAATCCCTATTTTTTTCAGTCCTTTCAAGTTTGGAAGAAGAAAATTGGGACTCCCAATCAAGTATTCATGTGGCATAATTACAATAATTTATATCTTCCTCATTTTTATAAGGAGGTTATTATGGAGGACTATTCATAGGAGGTGTCTTCACCCATTCCATAGTTGACTCAACTATAGGTGCCTTCATCCTCCCCGTTTAGGCCCAATCTTTCTATAATTATAGAAGACACTTCTAAAAGTATTGGTTGTTGTTTGGAAGTGGAGTGGTTAAAATAAAATGTTATGAATTTATCTATCCCACCTCTCTTGCCCTCCCCTTTATCACCTATTTTTTCACTTCCCACTAAGCCCATTGACCCTTCCTCCCCTTTTCAATTTTTTCCCCTCTTGCTTCCCACTCCCCCTTTAGTGTCGTTACCCCTCTCTCATACTATTATCCCTTCATCTAAGTGTACTAAGAAACTTGAAGTTGATGTAGTTTCCATCTCAAAAAGGAAAGGTAGATGCTCTGAGGCAAAAGGTTGAGGTCAGAGGCAAAATAATTGGTGAGAGAGGGATCCTAATGGACAATGAATGATATTCTATCAATGTGTGAGAGAAGATATGCCCTAGCCTATAGTTGAGGTTGTGTCACCCTAGTTTGGTCTCCTTTCTATTAGCTTATGGTATTGTTTTTTCTTTTTTTTTGGACTTCTACATGTCAAATTGGATGAAGTCTCACCAAAGTATACTATTTTCTCTTTTGGCTTTGTTACTTTAATTGGTAGAGGTTTGGTGACCTATTGCTTTGCCTTATCTATCCTTAGAAGTGTGATGTTATCCTTGTGGGAGGAGTTTTTTTATTTTTGGTGGGTTTTTTTATTTCTTTGTTAATTTTTCATCTTTGAGTCAAGGACTAGGCCCCCTTTTGTGTTGTAGAGCTGGCTCACAACTTCAGTCAAAAGCATTTACCCTATCTAATTATATATATAATATTTTATAATGTATATTATATAAAATTGAATTAAAAAAGATAAAAGAATTATATAAATTTATAAGTGATAAAATAAAGTCAATTTTTAGAGTTATGTTTATGTAATCAATTGAAAAGATACACTCTTATATAATAGTTTTATTGATAAGTGATAAAATAAATAAACATTGCATGTCTTATTGATTAATTTTAATTAATTGTGTATAAATATTTTTATAAAATATTTTGAATTTATAGATTTATATAATAGACTTTTCAATACATATTATATAAATTTAATTTGAAAATACAAAATAATCATATAAGTTGAGAAATTTCGGAATAAAGTTAGTTGTTATTGTCATTATTTTTTATTAACGATTTAGGTCAAAGAAAACCAATATTATAAGTTCTTTATTTTGTGATTTTTAAGAATTATATTGATTTTAAATTACATTTCATACTTAGTAATTTGTTTTTCACATATACAAGTTGTAATTTGTTATGAAACTCAATGAGAGTAATTGAAATGATAGAGATAATTTAAAATTTTAGTTTTATACAATGTAAAAGGTAGATAGACATATTGTATCACATGACATGTATTTTATTTCTTTATTTTTTGACATTATACATTCATGTTTAATATGTATACAAATATTTCCCATATCTAATATATAATTGAATAAATATATTAACATGAATTTTACACACACACAAAAAAGATTAAAGTTATTAAGTGAACTTACCTAGTCACAAATCAAAATATGTACTCTTAATTATTGTAAGATATAAAGTATTCAGAGAAACTATTTTAATTTTCAATCTTGTGTTGTATAAAAGTATAATTTCAGGTTTATTATAGTATTTTACCTATATATAAGATCATACTTGTAGTAAGAAATGAAATTTCGTGCACATAGGGAGACAGTGTTGATTTTCATGTATATAAATGTTATTGAATTGTCAAAAATGAATATAAACAAATAAATGAGTAAAATATATTGTAAGATAAAGAATAGGAATAATTACAACTCCATGCATGGACAAATAAATTGATATATAAATAGAAAACAAGTATTTGTAATTACATAAATAATATAAATATTTCAAATTTAGTAAAATTCCATTCCATTGAAATTAGAGTTATATATATCAAGTTTTTTTTTTTGATTTTTTGACAATATAAATTCATGTTTAAATACATACAAATACTTTCCATATCTAATATATAATTTAATAAATTTATTAATGTGAATTTTCCAAAAAAAAATCAAGGTTATTGAATGAACTTACCTAGACATAACAAAATGTGTCCTTCATTATTAGAAGATATAAAGTATTTGAAAAAACTATTTTAATTTACAATCCTTTTTTGTATACTTCCTTTTAGTATTTTCCCTATGTAATATCAAATTTATAGGGGGAGATGATATGTGGTACACATAGGGAGACAATGTCGATTTTCATGTATATAAATATTATTAAATTGTTGCACAAACAATAATTAATGGAAAAAAATAGAGTACAATATATTGTAAGCTAAATATTATAAATAATAACTAATCCATGTGTGCACAAACAAATTGGCATATAAATAAGAATCAAGTATTTGTAATTATACAAATAATATAAATATTTCATATTTAGGAAAATTTCAATCCATTGAAATCAAAATTATATATTCCTAGTAATACACAACCTTTTTTAAATCTTGATGTCAATTAGGATAGAAAAGATCTCATACTTAAGAACAACTCAATGTTAGTAAGCTAAAAAGTAAGAGTTGGTTGAGTACATGCAAATAGAAAAGATCTACAATAACACACCAAATAGGTTACTCCACTAGAGTAGAATCAAGTAATATTTGGAAAATCAAAGATGGTTTCACTTTGACTGGTTATAAATAGAAAAATTAAAAAATAGAACTAATAAAACAAACATTATAAGTAAAAGAATAAATATAACATGTATTCAATAAATAAAAATGAACAAAACTACCTAGTTATTCTATTATAAGCTATGCATGTTTTTCACATTCCATTATTTATTATTTCCAAGAAATGGTACATAATATTCAAATGTCATAAAATTTTCATTTAACATTATACGATGGATTTGAAACTCAATAATAAACATATGTATGAAAATTATAGTAATATAAACTAACACAAACTCTCTTAGAAACCCTTCAAAAGCATTAACCATTACTAATCCATATTTTATATTTGTAATGGGTATTTCATGAATTTCATGTCTTCATCTATTAAATAATATTTTACATACCACTAAGATCATCCTAACAAGATAAATCACTTATATGATTTGTTTCTTTTCAAATACTATCATCATAGTGTTGTAATGAGGGATGTGGGAAAGAACATTTATTTTTCAAGTATATGTTGCCATTTGATTGATGAAAAGGAAAAGTTCATCAAGATGGGATCTATTAATTCAAGGCAAAAAGATAGTATATTCTACCATTTGATTGATGAAGATGAAATTATCATCAAGATGGACTCTATTAATTCAAGGTAAAATATAAGTGCACTAAAGGAGATGAGAAAAATAGTTTCAACATAGAAGAAATAATAATCAAGATGTGGACAAGTGTGATTCTTATGAGTGTAAAAATATTATTTTAAGGTTGAGAAGAACCAATTAGTTATTAAGTGTACTTACTTGGGAGTAGTAGGACACGTTAATCTAGCTCTTACTGGAATAATATGTGGGATCTTGGGAAGGAGATCAAGGATCTCAAGGAACATTAAATAATGACAATTGAAAAAAAATAAGAGTATTTTTATTTTTTCATAGAAATAATCATTTCAAACACATCATATTTTGAGATCAAGTTTATCATGGATCTAAGATGTGTCCATTATATGGTTAATGATGATAATTTATTTTGGTTTCTTGGTAAAGTAGATGATGAGATTTTTCATTTGGTATGTGGTTCAACTCTTATTATTATTATTATTATTATTATTATTATTATTATTATTATTATTATTATTATTATTATTATTATTATTATTATTATTATTAGTGTTAATATTTTTTTGATTGATTGAATGAGGGTTAGTGTGCCCTCAATTTGGGACAAAAACATGAGCCTAAATATATAGTTATGTCATTAAATGTGTTTTGGATACCATATTTATTAGGGAACAACTTGATGTGATTCAACCTTGTGACCCAATAAGACATTATACATTTTACCTTTCTAAAGTATCATTGAACCACAACCTTCAATTATTGGTAATGATAATGTTACATTCCAATAGATCACATGATAAGAGATGTGTATTATGTAACAAATTTGAATATAATTTTGTTTTTTTTATACACTAACGCTAAATAAAAGAAGTAGATTTTTTATTGATGTTTTTTGTTTAAAATATCAGTAATAAATTTTAGGTAGTTAGGGGAGAGGTCTTAGTAGTGGAAACCCCTAAGTTTGAAGGCTCACACTAATGCCTAGGTTCCACATATGAATGTAAAAGATAACTCATGTTTGAAAGTTTAACATTATTTAATTTATACATATATATATATATATATATATTGACATTTTTAAATAGAGGGAAAGTCAAATTTTGAATTAATTTAAAATAATAAATTTGAACACATACAAAACAACTTGTTGTTCAATACTTAAATATGGGGTAAATATATTATACATTAGTACACTAATTATTGATATGTTATGATGTAATTAGTTATTGTGAAATAAATGTTGGAAAAGTAGTATATAATACTATGAAAATGTTTATTGGTACTAAGTTATAGTGTTTATTTTTATATCCCTTTTATTTTACAAAGGAAAATTCTTGCGTGTGTACTGAATTTAGAAATGCTACAATGTATCTTGGGAGTAGTGATTAAATTTGAAGGGTTAGTATAAATTTCAATGTGATAAGTATATATTCGACCAACCCTTCCATGATGAAAAATTATATAAATATTTACACTTAACATGACAAAAATATATCAAATAAACACTTCATAAAATCAAGAACAATTTTTTAAATGTGTGGTTAATTTTGAGCATATAATAACCTGGGTCAATGTAACCTTGCTCTAATAAATTACAAGATACATTATACATTAAGGCCAAACTCTATCAAACAAGTTTTTTTATTTATCTTTAGTCCTTAAAAAGAAATGAGCATATCATAATTTAATAAATGAAATATAAATAATAAATATAAATAAAATCCTTGGTTGCACCATCTGTCTTGTTTTATAAACTCTTAGATCATGTGTAGGTGAGTGTAACTGCGGTAACATAAGTAAGTTTTTTTCCAGTAGATATTCAAAATAGAGTTTCCATGCTTTATGTTTTTCTTTAGATTAAAAATAATAAACCTCAATAATAATAACATAGATAAATTTAAAAATGTGTCGACAAGATAAAAATAAAACATTAATTCAATAAATTAACCTCTTCTAAATTGTGTTAATGCAATGAGATGATAAATCAAGGGGGTTGGTCTACTTGAATGAGGAAATTAAGTATTATTGGAATATTTTAAGGACATTAAAACCAATCCATGAATTCAATATTATCTAAACATTATCTTGTGCATAGTGTTTTGTCTGAGTTTTGACATGCATACAACAAACTATTTTTACATTCCTCTCCATTCTAAAAATGTGTGCTAGTTTAAGGGTGTCCATGATTGCATAATAAAAATGTATTGGATGTTGATATTTGTGTAGAGACTTTCTCATAGACATGTATGTAAAATTCAATCATTTTGAGGACACAAGCAAAGTGTTTAACAAAATGTCTCAAAGAAATCTAGTGTCATGGATTGCAATGATTGTAGGGTTTACACATAATGGTCATGGTAAAAAATATTTGGAATTTTTTTGTCAAATAAAACTTGTGTACATGATGTTGAAGTATGTTACAATCATGAGTCTTCTTTCGGATCCATTATTTCCTCTTCTTACATTTTTTTTTAATTTGAGCCCATCTCTACAAAACATACACTTGTAGACTACATTAATCAACTTAATTGTTTCCATTCTTAAAGTCAATGTTATTATTTGAGGTTGTAGTGTCACAAGAAAAGAGAAGAATAAAATGTTTAAGTATTTAATGTATGTTTTCTAATGAGAGGATTCATAAATCACAACATGCAACAATTTTTTAATTAACTCTCAAACACTTATCCATCAGATTAGGATGTAAATTGAGATTGGAATTTTGGGTATGTAATATAGTTTTTGGGATTCAAACCTTGATAGGTGTTAAAATATTTTTTTGACTCCCTACGTAACTACCCAGCTAGCTCCAGAACTTGATAATTGTAGGAATTACATACAACCATTTAAATTTGAAGTTTGGAGCCTTCTTAAATTATTTTGGGGGGAAATCCATGTGGTAGGTGACAAATGTATACAATAGTCAGTTGAAGACAAGAACATAATGTTTAGAAAATACATACTCAACATAGCAACATAGACGAGCATAGTAACAAAAGTAAGAAAAGAACAAGGGAAATATTCACAATAATAGCCTATAAGAAAAAGAAGGCTAATTACATGTATCAGAGTAGGGAAAGAATAGAGAAAAAGAGTTAAGGAAGAGAAAATAGTCTATATCAAGTAAGATAATGCATCATAAAGATCATTAAACATAGTAGGAGTCATAAGGAATTAGAAACAAAAGATAGAGTAGCAGCTATTAGAGAAGCATGTTGTAATAACAAGCAAAAAATAGGGTAGTTTATAAGATTTATTTTGTAACAATAGTTTTTATATGATTTAGTTTATGTAATAAAAGAGTTAAATCATTTTCATAGATATAAATATGTAATTTGATAGCCATACTCTACCCTCCCTTGTTTCATATTTCATCTTTTATTTTTATTGCATGCTACCCACCTAGGTCTGCATATACATTTTTCATATTTTTCTCCCTGTAATAGCCATTATAGCTGTAAGTTTTTCAAACAACTAGTACCATAACACCCAAGTTGTGAGTCTATTTAGACACGGTGATAGGTAGTTTGAGTTCATGGCGTAAGCCCCACATGTTTGATGTGAAAAACTATGATGTGTGGATCATCAAATGACAACTATATTCAACTCTCAAGAGCTATGAGAGTTGGTTAAAGTTTGGTATAATGAGGTTGTAGACATGGAAACATTTAATTCATTAACTCAATCATAAATGAATGTGTTGAATGGGAATAGGAGAAAGGATGCCAAGCCATTCAACTACATATAAATGGCATTAGTTGATGCAATATTTCCTAGGATAACAACAAATGTCCATTCCAAACAAGCATGGGACATTTTGAAACATACATATCAATGGAGTGACAAAGTGAAGATTATCAAGTTGTAGATCTTAAGAAGGGAATTTGAGACCCTAAAAATGAAGGAGAACGAGTCTATCAATGACATCTTCACAAGTATAATGAACATTGTCAATCAAATGAAGACATGTGGTGAAACCATTAAAGATTGTATGATCATTGAGAAGGTGTTGAGGAACTTTTAATTAGATTTGACCCTATAGTGGATTCTATACAAGATTCAAATGATTTGAATCAAATGACATTGGATGAGCTAATAAGTTCCTTGTAGAACCATGAACAAAGGTTGAATAGGTCAACCACCTCCTCCCATGAGCAAGCATTCAAGACCAATGTGAATGTGAAAGAAAGGGGGAAAGGATCAAACAATATAGGTAGAGGAAAAAATTTTAACCACCAATAATATGGAAGGAATATCCATCAAGAACCACATGGAAGAAGAAGAAGAGGAGGAGCTATTGAGTGTGGATCCCTTTGGGGCTATCACATGACCATGATGGTATGTTTTGGGGCTTAGAGAGGTCCAAGGATGTGGGGAGAGAATTTTGCATTTACTCCTCATGTGGGTGAATATTATTAAATGCATATTTAATAATTTTCATGTTGACTTCCATGTTTATTGGAACTGTGATTGATTTCCTTATTTTATAGGGAATTAATTATTTATTAAATAATTTCCATATGAGTAGAACTATTAAATGATCTATTTAATAATTTCTATGATGCATTATAGAAGAAGATTATTGAATGTTATATTTAATAATTTACTTGATATATTATGCAAGTGGGGTGGGCTTTCTTGTTACTTGGAGTTGGTTATTATCTCTTTACATTGGAAGTTGTGCCCTTTGAAGGAGAATGCCATGTTTCTACTTAGTGGGGCTTATAGATAAGCATTATTAGGTGGAGATGGAACGATCCTTTGTGGATGAGGCTATTTTTGATAAGGATAACATGTATCTAATTTATTTAGTGAGTTTTATCCTCATTTGTGAAAAGGCTTTGGAGATATGATAGATAAAACAAGATATGATATGTGAGATATTTTTATAGGGTGTGGTATAGCATATTTTGGATGTTTTTTTAATATAGGTACAAGTATGGTAGAGCATTTTTGGATTATTGTTGATAGGTTTTAGATGTTGGATCAACAATTCAGAGAATTCATTTGTGAATTCTAGAGGAGTTATTCTATCTCTGTGAGAGGTCTTTGTAATCTTGTTTTATTAAAGATTTTATTAAGAAATTTATTAGTGGATGGAGTCCACATTGGGTGAACCATGGTTTAACTATGTTATGTATTATTGATGGTTTTGTTCTCTTCGTTTATGCTTTCATTTAAAATGTGATTGAAAGAATTCTTTCCACAAAATTAAATATGATTTTCACCCATTTAAAATATGGTTTTGTGATTTTATGGTGGATTAAATCTAGTTTATATTCATTTGATGCCTAACAAATAGTATCAGAGCTTTGGTGGTGTTACATTTGAAGTGGTAAAACATAGGAAAGGTTATTATCTTAAGTGGGAGCTATGGGATAAGAAATTAGATTCAGAGTTGAGAAATTTGATGGTAAGAATTTTTACTTGTGGAAAATGCTGATGGAAGATTACTTGTATCAAAATGAACTTCAACTCCCCTTGGAGGGGAAATGATAAAAACCTATAGCTATGATTGATGAAAGTTGGACATTATTTGATAGGAAGGCATTGGGAGCCATACAAATATACCTTGCATCTTCTGTTGCATTCAACATTACAGATCAGATAACTACAAAGGATCTCATGGATAAACTTGGAAAGTTATATGAGAAACCCTAAGCTTCTAATAAAATTTTTCTTATTAAAATATTGTTTAAAATGAAAATATCTGAGTTAGAGATTTGTTAATTTTATGTTCCTTACCAAATAGTTGGGGTAGTTTGGTTATGGATGTGAGTAATGCAGTCCCTACCAAGGGAAGCTTGAATTTTGAAGATGTTGTAAGTGTGATTCTTAGTGAGGAGATGTGAAGGAAAAACACTGGTGAATCATCTTCAGGTGATGCTTTGTCTATTGATACTAGAGGGAGGCAAAAGGACAAAATCAAAGGAAATAATGGAAATTCAAAAGGTAAATCTAAATTGAGATCTAAAGCTAAAATGATATGCTAACATTGTGGGAAGAGTGGACACTCAAAGAAGGATTGTTGGTCACTTCAGGATAAGAAGGAAAATAAGGAGGAAATGAATGAGGTAAATGTGACATCAGGTAAATCAAGTCAAGATGCCTTAATTATTGCTATTGATAATTTTTTGAGTCTTGGGTATTAGATTCAGGGGCTTTTTTTCATGCCACCCCACATAGGCATTATTTTTTTGATTATGTTCAAGAGAATATAGGACATGTATATTGTGGTGATGATGAACTATGTGAGATAGTAGGGAAGGGTTCTATTTAGTTGAAAATGTAGAATGGGAACATGTGATTACGTAAAGATGTTATGCATGTGCCTATATTGAGATGAAATTTGGTTTTAGTGGGGTAATTGGGTAGTGAAGGATGTTTAGTTATGTTTACTATAGATTCTTGGAAATTTACCAAAGGATATCTTGTGGTTTTAAGAGGTAAGAAAGTTGGTACTTTATATTTGACTAGTAGTGTTGATTATTTTTATTTAATTATTGTAGATGGAGATGTAACTATGTGGCACTACAAGCTCAGTCATATGAGCCATAAGGGCATGGAGATATTAAAATATAAGTTTCTTAGATTGAAAGATCTAGATATAGACTTCTATGAGAATTGTGTGTATGAAAAACAAAGGTGGGTTAAGTTCGTGAAAGTTAGACCCACAAAGAAAGAACACAAGTTAGAGTTGGTACATTTAGATGTATGGGGACTAGCTCAGGTATATTCTATTGGTTTTTCCAATTATTATGTCACTTTTATTAATGATTCAACTAGGAAAGTTTGGGTTTATTGTATTAAAAATAAATATGATGTATTTGACATTTTTAAGAAGTGGAAAGCCTTGGTTGACAATGAAATGGATCTCAAATTGAAATGTGTTAGATCAGATATTTGAGGTGAGTTTTATAGTAATTATTTCTTTGATTATTGTTCTAAAAATGGAATCCATAGGCAAAAAGTGGTTCCAAGAACTCCATAATAGAATGGGGTATCTGAAAAGATGAATAGAACAATAATGGAACGTGTTATGAGCATGAGGTTACATGCAGGGTTGATTTTATAATTTTGGGTAGAAACAATTAGCATGATAGTTTACCTAATTAATAGAGGACCTTTTATGCCTTTGGATGGAGGCATTCCTAAACAAGCTTGGTCTAGTAAGAATGTTGATTATTCTTTTCTTAGAGTCTTTGGATGTGAAGCTTTTACCCTCATCAATAAATAGAATAGGACCAAGTTAGAGGTTAAATCAAAGAAATACACCTTTTTTGGATATGGTGAGGATGAGTTTGGTTTCCATTTATGGAGTATTAAAGATAAGAACATATTTCAGTCTAGAGATGTAGTCTTTAATGAAAAGGTCATGTATAAGGATCAGTTGTAGGAATAGGAACATAAAGAGTACATAGTATTGGATGAGATTGCAGATGGCAAAATATCTAATGAATCAGTGTAAGAATAATCTACATAAGGACCCCAAACTCTTATGGTAAGAAGATCTTCTAGGGTAAAAAAATCACGTGAACATTTTTCTCCTTTTTTGAATTATTTGTTACTCACTAACAATGGATAAATAGAGTGTTATAAAGAAGCAATGAAAGTAGATGCCAGGATGAAATGGGAAAAAGCCATGGATGAGGAGCATACATCTCTCATGGAGAACCAAACATGGGATTTGGTAAGGCTACCCAAGGGCAAGAGTGCATTGCCAAACAAATGGATCTTCAGAATAAAATAAGATGATCAAGGGATAAAAAGGTATAAGGTCATGATGGTGTTCAAGGGGTTTGTAAGAAAATTAGGTATTGATTTTGATGATATTTTCTCTCCTATTGTAAAAATGACTTTTATTAGGATTGTTCTTGGTTTAGTTGTAGTTAAGAATTTGCATTTAGAATAGTTAGATGTGAAAATTGTTTTTCTTCATGGTGGTTTGGATGAAGAGTTATATATGAAGTAGCCACAAGGATATGAGGTCAAAGGGAAGGAGAACTATATGTGAAGATTAAAGAAGAATTTGTAAGGCCTAAAACAATCTCCACAATAATGGTATAAGAAATTTGATTGTTTTATGTTTGATTGTGTAATTTTGACCATTGCATGTACATCAAATTTTTTGATGATGATTTCTTTATTATTTTATGCTTGTATGTGGATGACATGTTAGTTGTAGGAAAGAACATACAACATATTCATATGCTCAAGAAATAGCTTAGTGACTCATTTTTTATAAAGGATTTGGGTGCAACAAAGCAAATCCTTGGTATGAGGATTAATCATGACATGAAGGAGAGGCAGTTGGTTTTATCTTAATCAATGTATGTGAAGAAAGTCTTGGAAAGGTTTAGCATGTTGGATGATAAATCTATTGGTTCTCCTTTGGCAAGCCACTTTAGATTATCAAAGGAGCAGTGTCCCAAGATAAAAGCTAAAAAGCTTAAGATGTCCAAGGTACCTTACTCATTAGTACCTAGAAACTTGATGTATGTCATGGTTTGTACTAGGCTAGATATTACCCAAGCAGTGGGAGTTGTGACCAGGTATATGAGTGATCTTGGTTATGAGCATTGGTAGGCATTGAAATGGATTCTTCGGTATTTGAGAGGAACCATTGATGTTGCATTAAGTTATGGTGGATCATATACCACTTAGCATGGTTATGTGGACTTAGATATGTTAGGGGATATTGATAGTATGAAGAGTATGATAGGATATATATTTAATATTAGAGATATAGTGGTTAGTTGGATTTCCAGGATACATAAAGTTGTGTCTTTGTCAACAATAGAGGCATAGTATGTTGCTGCCATAAAGGATAACAAGGAGATGATTTGATTACAAGAGTTGTTTTAAAAGTTGGGGCATGAGTAAGAAGTTGGGAGACTATATAATGATAGTTAGAGTGTTATTAATTTGGCAAAGAACTCCACTTTCCACTTGAGGATGAAATATATTTAGTTACGTTATCACTTCATCAGGACAAATTTGGAGGAGAACTTGGTAAAGTTGGAGAAGATTTGTACTAGCCAAAATCCTACATATATGATGACCAAGGTGGTCACATTGGAAAAATTGAGACTATATTTAGATTTGGTTGGTCTTAGTGATCATGGAGCAGTGATAGATTCTGTTAAAGAGAAAAGGTGTCCAAGTGGGAGATTGTTGAGTGTGGAGCCCTTTGTGGCTATCACATGACCATGATGGTATGTTTTTGGGGATTAGAGAGCTCCAAGGATGTGGGGATCACATTTTTCATTTACTCTTCATGTGGGTGAATATTATTAAATGCATATTCAATAATTTTCATGTTGACTTCCATGTCTATTTGAAGTGTGATTGATTTCCTTATTTTCTAGGGAATTAGTTGTTTATTAAATAATTTCCATATGAGTAGAATTATTAAATGATCTATTTAATAATTTCTATGATGCATTATGGGATAAGATGATAAAATGTTCTATTTAATAATTTCAATGATGTATTATGCAAGTGGGGTGGGCTTTCTCATTACTTGGAGTTGGTTATTATCTCTTTGCATTGAAAGTTGTGCCCTTGGAAGGAGAATGGCATGTTTATACTTGGTGGGGATTATGGATAATCATGATTAGGTGTAAATTGTGTGATAATTTGTGTATGAAGCTATTTTAGATAAGGATAGCATGTATCTTCTTTATTTGGTGAGTTTTCTCTTCATTTTTTATATATACAGGTGGTAGAAAAGCTTTGGAGATATGATAGATAAGAAATGATATGATATGTGAGATATTTTTGTAGGGTGTGGTATAACATCTTGTGGATGTTTGTTTTATATAGGTATAGGTGTTTTTTTATATAGGTATAGCTGTGGTAGAGCATTTATGGATTATTGTTTGATAGGTTTCAGATTTTGGATCAGCAATTTAGAGAATTCATTTATGAATTCTAGAGGAGATATTCTATCTATGTGAGAGGTCTTTGTAATCTTGTTTTTTTACAAATTTATTGAGGAAATTTTTATTGGATGTATCCCACATTTGGTGAACCATGATATATCTATGTTATGTGTTATTTATAGTTTTGTTCTCTCCATTTATGCTTTCATTTAAACTGTGATTGAAGGAATTGTTTCCACATAATTAAATCTAATTTTCACATATTTAAAATCTATTTTTGTGATTTTATGGTGGATTAAATCTGGTTTATATTCTCTTAATTCCTAATAGGAGCAACAAAACATCTAGAGGAGGTTATACATAAAGGTATGATAAATTTAGCATCCAATGCTATTATTGCAAGAGGTATGGAAATTATGCTAGTGATTTTAGAAATGATTATGACATGAATAGGTATAATTAAAATTTATCACATACACAAGATGTTGAACCTAATAGTAATGAGAAAGGTGGAATCTTGTTCATAACATGAAACATTGTTGAGCAAAGTGGCAAAGAGACATGGTACTTGGATAGTGATTGTACCAACCACATTCGTGGGAACAAAGAGATGTTCAACCACATATATGAAATAATAAAATCATAGGTGAAGATGGGAAATAATGATAATGTTCCCATCATGGGAAAAGGAGGCATTTCTATCTACACCAAGAAAGGTAACAAAAGGTAAATTCATGATGTTTACTATGTACCCAAGTTGAAGCACAACATTATTAGCATTGGATAGCTTGTCAAAAATGGGTATAATTTCAGATTTGAGAATGGTAAATGCATCATTTTTTATAAGAGTGGCTACAATAGGTAGATTGTAGCAATCAAGATGACAACCAATCAAATGTTTCCATTTAGAATGCAAAGTGATTTCATAATAGAATTCAAAATAGAGATAGTAGATGAGTCTACTCTTTGGCAACTAAGGTATGAGAATTTGAGATTTTGATGGATAAACCTTATTCACAATAAGCACATGGTGAAAGGGTTGCCCTTATAGAATATCCAAACAAAGTGTGTGAAGGATGCATATTAGCGAAGCAACATAGGAGTGCATTTCTCGTGGGTAAGGCATGGAGAGCTAGAGATCCTTTAGAGTTGATATGTTCATACTTGTGTGGTTCAATGAAGACCCTCTCCCTATCCAAAATGTTTATTTCATGACATTCATAGATGTTTATAGCCAAAAGATATGGGTGTATTTATTAAAGAACAAATCAGATGCGTTTGAGACCTTCAAGCAATTCAAGTCTATGGTGGGGAAATAAAGTGACCACTACATCAATATTTTAAGGATGGATAGGGGGGAGAGTATATTTCTAATGAGTTCATGAATTATTTAAAGGGTCATGTCATAAATAATTAATTTATAGACAAGTATACATTGCAATAAAATATTGTGTCTAAGAGGAAGAATAGGACCATACAAGAGATGACAAGGAACATGCTAAAGGCAAAGGGTTTGCCTGATGATTTTTGGGATGAAGCTATATAAATAACCATGTACTTGTTAATTATATGTCCAATAAAGAGTGTTAGAGATGTGATCCCTCAAGAATCATGGAGAAATTAGAATCCAAGAATTGAACACCTTAGAGTGTTTGGTTGTGTGGCATATGAACATGTGCCCAAGCAAATAAGAATGAAATGAGATGAAAAAGGTGAGAAATACATATTCATAGGGTATAGTAGCCAATAAAAGGCATACCAATTATAAAACACCATTACCAAAGAGCTCATAATCAGCTGAGATATTTAGTTCATTATGCATGAAGCTTGGGAAGAGAGACAAGAAGAAGAGCATGTGAAAATAAGGGCTAGTGAACCCTTTTAATAAATCTGAAATAGTATGTGGTATAGCCACTAATACACCAACTTGGACCCTTATTTCACAAAGGGATGATTCATCTAGTCATATCATCCATCAAGGAGTTCAAGGAGTTGTTCATGAGTCAACATCCTCCTCCTCCAACTCAACTCAACATCAAGTAAGTACAAGGAGCTTGTAATAAGTCTATGAGTAGTCAATATATGATAAAAATGAAGATGAAACTATGAATTATGCTTTATTTTTATCATCTGATCCTATCTACTTTAAAGATGTAGTCAAGTACAATAAGTGGTATGAGGCTATAGATGAATAAATTCATGCCATAGAGAGAAATCATACTTGGGAGTTAGTTGACCTACCAAAAGGAAAAGAGGTCGTAGGAGTTAAGTGGGTATACAAGACAAAAATTACTCTTGAAGGCAAGATAGATAGGTATAAGGCAAGGCTAGTGGTGAATGGATTCAATCAAAGGCTTAGACGTGATTACAATGAGACATTTACACCTATAACAAGGATAGAAATGGTAAGGACAATCATAACCATTGCTGCTCAATATAAGTGAAAGGTGGATCCAATGGATGTGAAGTTAACATTCTTGAATAGAGTGTTAGAAGAAGAGGTTTATGTTAGATAGCCACCTAGATATGAGATTATCAATCATGAGAATAAAGTGCATAGCCTAAAAAAGGTGGTGTATGGGCTCAAGCAAGACCCAAGAGCTCGGTACAACCGTATAGACTCATACTTGTTGAGCAACAAATTTAGAAAAAGTGCAAGAGCCCACACTATACATCAAAGCATGAAAAGAAGGTATTTTAATTGTTGAATTATATGTGGATGATCTAATATTCACCATAAATGTAAATTCATCAATTAAAGAATTTAAAATAGCCATGAAAAAAGAATTTGAAATGACTGATATGGGCTTCTTGAAGTACTTTCTCAGGATAAAAGTCAAGAAAATGGATGAGGGCATATTATTATCACAAACTAAGTATGAAAATGAAATTTTAGAGAGGTTCAATATGCTGGACATCAAGCCTGTATTCACTCTAATTGAAACAAGATTGAAGTTGTGAAAAGATGATTGTAGCAGCAATATAGACCCCACACGCTATAAGA